>CM038221.1:38701173-38861173 GCA_021442155.1 Cymbidium sinense
TCGTTCGCCGCTCAGGAGGAGACAGATCACAGACCATCCATTCTGCATGATCAAAATGAACAGTCCTGATCTGATCACGTGTTAGATTCTTTGATTTCTTCTCTAAACCATGAATCTAATCACGACCATCCAATCTTAAATCGGACGGTCCACAGAGTTACTATGTCCACCGCCATTTGAGTCAGCCTTCAGATGTGATAACTTCAATAGCCACTCTCATCGTGCCATGTGGAAAGCGCTCTCCGTCAGCCACTACATGGCCCAATGGGATTAAGGCTTTAATTAGGCCTAATTAATCAGTTTTAAAGTGTGAAACTTCTAAAAATCATAACTAATCCTTAAAAATCCAAAAAAAATATAAACTTGGGCTCAATTTAAAGATATTTTAGAGTAGAATCTAGGAAAATTATTATTAATTGATTTTGAATAGTGATTTTGGCTTAATTAAGGTTTAATTTAAAATTTAGTTAGCTTAATTATTCCTTAATTAATCACCCAATTGATCTCTAACTTTTTGTGGATGTTTGGGGGGATGACCTCTGCTTCCCTTATTTCTCTGGAATTTTATTAGTTGCTTAATTAAGAAAACTAATTGATTAAGCATTAATCACTTTCCTAATTTAATTAGTGATAATTAATGAATGAATAGTAGTTTAATTAATTATTTAAGCCTAATTACCTCTATTGAACATTAAGGGAGCTTAGGGAATGTGATTGGGATACTTTTTATAATTCATTTCTTAAGTTTTCTTCACTTTTTAGAATTTCATTAGTTAATGATTAATGAGGTAATTAATTTCTTAATTAATTAATTAATCTCCAAGATAAAAATTAGAGCCTAATTGAGTGTTTGAAGTGACTTAGGGGTAATGATTGAGGCCTTGTCCTTGATCCCTTTCCCTAAGTTAATTTCATCATTCTAATAAAAAAATATAATCAAAGAATTCAATCAATTAATTAATAAGCTTGATTAACTCAATCTAAAGTTCACTTCATACCTAAGCAACCTTTAATTAATCTTGGGTAGCTCTTTGGGTGTTTAATAACCCAAAGTGGGAGATAATGAGAAATGGTTAGCATGAGAAAACCATAAAAGTAGTTGAGTGAGATCCCTTAAGCCTAATTAACTATTAATCATGAGCCAATTGCTTTAGGCCCCTTTCATTTCTTAGGAGCATTGAAAAATTTACTTTTCATGTGGTTGCATATTATATTGACTAATTATTAACTAGTTAATTAACTTAAAGTGATGTAGGTAAGGGTTAATTAATTATCTTAATTCATACCCTAATCTAATTAAACCATAAAATCTGCTTAATTACTTCTTCATTAAACTAAATTAACTCACACATGGGGAATGAGATTAAAATTAGCAAACATTTTTCATTTCTTAAATAAAATTAAACTCAAAATTAAAAATGTCATTAAGAAACTTTGGTTTATTTTAAATAGCCTTATTTAGTATGATTGTTCTTAGGAATTAATTAGAATGAATGAGATCATGTCCTTATGTTCCTTTATTTCTTTCCAATCATGTTAAATGTTATTTTCCATTCATAATTATGCATTCATTTCTTTTAAAATTAACTAAATGAAATGGTTTCTTTTATGTCAAATTGCATGTGTTGATTTAAATTAAAAAATATGTGTGGCTATTTTTACTATTAAATCAAAAGCTATCTTCAAAAGCCCATAAATCAATTATAATATATGGAGTGATGTTAATTATAAATATCTATAAGTTTGCATGTGTTGATAATACAAGATATACAATATGATGCTCTCTTTCCTTACCTTATATGGATTTATATGAGATTTATAAATGTATAGTTCATTTGAAAAGAACACAACATTTGTCTAAATCTACTCCTATGCATCTCTATGCTAAGACTTTAGGAAGAATTTCATATCACATATGTAAATCATATAATCAAATCAAATATAATTTCTTGCATGACTTCTCATTCTTGTGGTTCTTTTTGTACATTCACATATATATGAGAAAAGTGGCATATTAGTCTGGACATCCCGGGGCTATAAGGCTTTAAATAGACCTAAGTAGGTCTTGTACCTTATGCCCCTAGTGTAGAATAATGGCACCGTACACACTTAAAACTCTTATATATATGTATGTATGATATGACCAATGAATAAGAATCATAAATCAAATACAACTTTTGCATGGGTTTCCTATTCTTATAGTTTCTTATACATTCATATGTACATAGAAAAAGTGGTATATTAGTCTGGATATCCCGGGGCTGTGAGGCTTTAAGTAGTCTTAAGTAGGTCTTGTACCTTACGCCTCTAGTGTATAATAATGGTAACGTACTCACTTAAAAATTTTATACATGTGAATGTGTACTTAGATAATGGATGAAAAATCCCTCTTTTCTATTAAAAAAGATATGCATTCATAATTCAATCAAATGAAATATTTAAATTCCAAACACACTTCTTTGCATTCATCATTTAAGTGTGCTAAGACATACTTAGGATTTAATCATATGCATGATATACATGATGGAAAGAAATGAATAAACATGTGTTATGTGATAGTAATTCATTCTAATTAATCTTATGATGACTTTCTTATTGAATAAGGTCATTTAGAGTGAACCTAAACTTAGGATTGATTAAAACATGTAATAATCCATTCACTAAAGGAAATTGATTAATTAATTTTCTTTAGAAGTGACTTAAGGTAGGGATGAAAGAGAGGTTCCCTCTCTTATTTTACTTTATAACACTTAGTTGTTAAGTGTAAGCCATATGAAAAAAAAACACTAAGTAAAATATTCAAATCAATTAAATCACTTAAAAAGAAATCAATCCTTTATAAATTAAATCTTTCATACTTAGCAAAATTACAACTCTAAATCCTAGTTAGGACATACCACACAAGCTTTAATGCACACACATTATACTAAGTCACCACTTCTAGCTTTATGTTAAGGCGGTGTGTGGTTTGATGTATGATTATTTTATGATGTATTATTATAGACTGGATGTTAGGGTGTATGTGCATAGTCTAGATGTTAGGCTGATATTAGCCTAATCATGCTTTCTACAGAGGGTTGTGCTTAAGGGGCCATTGTAATAAAAAGATAAATGGTTTTTACTGTACAAGTTGCTTATGCCCCTAAGCATAATCTAAGTTAAGATAGGTGGGTTTGGTTACCCATGTGCGGGGTGCTAAGTCCAAATTATTCATATAACTATTTGGGTTGTTGGTGTGTTTAGCTGACGTTTATTTTGTAGGTATATCTAAATTTACTTTCCTTCTTTTAATGTAATTTTACATTAGGATTAGGATAAGTGTTATGGAGGATTAGGATGAGCATTGGTTATAAGACCAAGTCTTATGTATCATGTGATGCCTTTGGAGCAATCACATCCAAGTCAAGCCAAAAGGAAGAAAGAAATGGAGCAAATCAAATGAAGACCCTCATAACATTCATCATTTGTAATTGTAATTATTCTCTTATAATCTAGGTTATATAAGGGTAGAGCTCGACTAGCCATATTTTTTTTGGGTTGTTGTACGGTGGTACCTGATCGCATCGACCTTTTATTCTTTTGCGATAGATTTATAAAATTATTTAATATTTTGTTTAGCTTGTGCATTAGAAAAAGCATGCCTTTTCATAGTTTGTTTACGATTAGGCTCCTAGGATAAAAAATAATTTTTCTACCCAAACTAATAACTCATAACTAAACCTCCAAAATAACTCATAACCTCATATAAAAAGCCTAGGCATTAAATCAAGATAATAAAATATTTGGTAACCTCTTACCTGGATGTTGTATGTTTAATATTATGCATAATCATCTTATTTCACTCTTGTTTAGGGAGGGCTTCACCTTTGCTAGATAGTAAAGGCTTAACCTTTGAGATCCTATGATGGAAGAACACCTCTTTCCCCTTTGATTTGGCTCATAATCAACTTCTCATGCATTTAGGCATACAAAATCCTATAACATGTGTAAAAAAAAAGAGAGTCCCAAATTAAATGAAATATGATGAAAATTCAAATTAGATTAAGTCATTATTCACACCCCTCATGCTCTAGTCTCTTAGGGAGTGGGTTTAAGGACTTAGTTTCTTTTCTAAATAATAATAACCTAGCCATCTTACAAAATCATATGACTTTCCAAGATGGATTTAAAGCATAGGAGGAGTTAGTTGGCTACCACTCTAGGCGGTAATAAGTCCAACAATTAGAAGGTTTACTCTCTCTTGTGGAGATAAACCATATACCCACTTTCACCTTAGATTTAGGTCATGCTTTGGACCTCTCCAAAGCTCCCTAGATTTAAGATCTGAGCTTGCTGTTTCCTGCAGGCTACAAGCATAAATCCTCACCTCTTAGGAATTTCCATAATCTTGTGTTGATAGATCTGAGCTTGCTATTTCCTGCATGACCTAAATCTAAGTGAAAAGAAGTCATAAGGGTTTACCTCTATAAGAGACGATAAACTCGCATGACTCTTCTGGACTTACAATCGCATGGAGTTGCCGCCAGCTAACACCTCCTACAATTTAAAGTCATGTAAGCCGGTCTTATGAAATTGCAAGATAGTTTAAGCTATTATTTAAATTGTAAAGAGACTAGATTCCTAAACTCACTCTCTAAGAGACTAGATCATGACTGGTATGCGTATATGACTTAATCTAAAAATGCATAATTTTACAAGTTTTATATAATTTTGGCACAACATTTTGGATAAAGGCTTTAGGATATTTTATGTCTAAATGCATGATGAAATTTGATTGTTGGCCAAATCAAAAAAGAAAGAGGGTGAATCTCCACCATAAGTGGTTTCTCTCATAGGTCAAGCAATCCCAAAAGAGGAAGAATGGAGGCCCTCATTTTGTAAGAGTGGTATAATATGACATGCATGATGTTAGACATACAACGTACAGCTAAGGGGTTGCTAAATATTTTAGTTATCTTGATTAAAACCTAAGCTTTAGAAAGAGATTGAAATTTGTTTAAAGTTTAGTTATGAGTTATTAATTAGGTAGAAAAATTAATTTTTCCCTAAGAGCCTACCGTATCTAGGACACACATTCAATCATTTCATTAAGAAACTATGAAAATCATGTTGTTCTAGTGCGCAAGCTAAACAAAACAATAATCATTTTATAGACAAGAATAAGAGTTATGTAAAACACCTAAAAGAGAAAAGTTGGGAAGTCGAGCTCTACCCTTATACAACATAGATTACAAAGTAATATTATAATTTAGAATTTAATATATGCTATGAGGGACATCATTCTTCATCTCTTCTTTCTTCATTTCTTCTTTCTTTTGATTTGATTTGCTCCAAAGCATCACAGAGAACCCCAGGGCTAAGCCTTCTAGCTTTTGCTCATCCTAATTCCAATTGTAAAATTATATTTTATGAAAAAGTAAATCTAACTGCACCTATAAAATAGATGTTAGCTAAACATACATACAATTTAAAGTAGTTATATTTCATAATTTGGACTTGACACCCCGCACATGGGTAACCAAGCCAACCTGTCCTAACATAGATTATGCTTAGGGGCATTCAATTGAGCGAATGATTCATACCAACCTAAAATCAATCCTTGAGCATGATTAGACCATCAATTGAGCCAAACCAAACCTAATTGGCCCTTTGACCCAAGTTGACCCAATTTGACCTAAAAGGCCAAATTGGGCCAAATCAAATCCCATACAAATTGATTCAAACCAATAAATAAAATTTATTTTAAATTGATTATTGAACATGATTAAAGCTTTGATTGAATCCAATTTGACCAATTGAACCCAATTGGCCCATTTAGCCCAGATTGACCTAAAGGGTCAATTTGGCCTAAATCATTCTTAAATCCAAATTGATTTAAATCAAAGCCTACAATCATCTTCAAATAATCAATTAAATTCAAACCAACACCTAACCCAAGCCAATTAGGCTAATTTGATAAATTGGTCAACTTAGCCCATTTGACCAATATGAATCCAAATGGGTCAAAATAAAATCCAAGCTAAATTAAACCAAATAAATTGAACCAAAATATTCCAAATTCTCTTTTGAGCTTGACCCAAACTTTTATTTGAGCCAATTTGACCAATTGGTCAACTTGATCCAACCTAGGCCAATTTAACCTACATGGGTTAAATTGAGCCAAACCCATTGAAACCAAGCTCGAACCCATTAAAACTTAGCATGACCAATCCTTCGGTCACCTTAGGCCAGATGAAATCCAACCCAACTAAAATTGAAACTGAATTGACCCATTACCCAATGGGAAAAGCCTTCCACATGAGATAAAACCCACATTTGGTTGGTCAAACCCACTCTCCTCCCCTTGGCAGCCAGTCTAAGCTCCAAATGGACACAATGACCATTGGGTCACCTCACCCAATTCTGTTTGGGTTAGCCATGATCTAGGTGGAGGTGAGCTAACCCTATTTCCTCCATTGGAACACTTGGCAACCCAAGGACAATCACCTCAGCCAAGGATAGCCACCTCCCCTCCCTTGCCCACTCAAATCGAGCCACCTCAGCTTCCTCCTGCCACCCACAATCACCTGCGAATGGCAGAGGCAGTCTCCACCATCGGATTGGAGGTGGAGATGAGTATACTCTCCTCATTCTCATTTGAATCTACAGATTAAGCGATCAGAGAGCTTTAGCACCTAGAGACGAACTCCCCCAAGTGTTTCCAGAGTTCCCTAAGCCTTCCCATCACCGATGATGATGAAACTGAGCATACCCAAAATAGGACAAGGCCTAACTCCATCCAACTCCACCAAACCTCAACCAATCATAAATTAACTTCACCCACATGTTCACTAAGCTCTAATGAGGCAAAATGAATCTTCTCTTGATCGATTCGAGCACTGGAGACCATCCTAAACCTAACTATGATGAGTTTTTTGGTGATGCTTGATACACAGAGCCATAGGCGAGGAGGAAAGAAACATGCTTCTCAATAGGGCTTCGTATTTTTAAGATGAAGTTATCTCAGTCGGTTAGCCACCGGCCTGAGCTCCGACAAGGTAAATTCCAACAAACTGATGTTTTCTCAAAATTATTTGGGCATTTATGAAGAAATGTTTGATGTCATGTAATTTTCATTGTTAGATCCTTCTAGATCTTTATTGTGAACATTTTAGATCAAATCTGACATCTCACGAGCTTCGACGAGCTCAGATTGAGCGAAAGAAGGCGGACAGTGTCTCTCTTTCATCGCTCAGGGGATGACAGATCATCAGCCGTCCATTTCATGTGATTGGAATGGGTGGTCGTGATTAATCTGCTATATTATTTTGATTTTAATCCTATAGGAACTATGTGATTAATCCCCATCGTTAGATCTTAGATCAGATAATAGGGATGAAAGCACGTCTGCATCTAACGACGGGGATCAAAGCACGTCCGCCATCGCCATATCAGCACAACATTGGACGATTTAAGTGGCCAATCCTTATGGAGCACCGCCATGTCATTGACACATGGCACCCAATGAGGTTAGTTAATTAGACTTAATAATTCATTTTAAATACTAAAATTTTATAAAGTCATAACTAATTATAAAAAAAATCTAAAAAATAAAAAAAATCTAAAAAAATAAAAACAAATACTAATTGAAAAGGTAAAACATAGGAGATTTTATTAAAAATATGTCCATTTGATTTTGAACATTAATTAAAGTTTAATTAGGGTTTGAATGTTTGCTTAATTAATTTAATGAGGCTCTAATTACTTGAGAAATTAATTCTAAACTCGCTATGTTGATTTAATGGGATGACTCCTGCCTCCTATAATTTTCTTAAAATTTATTGCTTAGGTAATTAGGGGAATTGATAATTGAAATCTTAATTATCCCTTTAATCAATTTAATGATTAATTAAAGTTCTAAATAACAAAAAATAATTAATTTAGCTCCATTAGTCACTGATTAACAGTGAGGTGATGACGGAGAGTGATTAGGACCTCTTTCCTAATTACTTTTCTAAATTCATTTCATTAAAGAGAGTTAATTAAAGCATAACTTGATTACAGATTTAATTAAATAATTAAATGATCAAATCAAATTAAATTAAAATATTAATCACTTCAGATATTTAACAATTAAACTAAGGGTTCTTCTTTATGTGTTTTATAACATAAAGACCCCTAAGGAAATTATGATTACTCCACAAGTGTGGGAAAATTATAAAAGTACTTAATTAGATTCGTTAGCTTAATTAATCTTTATTCATGAGTCAATTGCATTAAGTCCTTTAAGAGCATTGCAATTTATTTTCATCCATGTTCATATCATTTGTGGCTCATGATTAAATGATTAATTAAATTAAAGAAGCATAAGAAAAGATAATTAGGTGATTTATTTAAAAAACCAACTTAATTAGTTCATAAAGCCCATCTAATTGTATTTTCTTAAATGAATTATGATTACCAACATGGGAATGGGATTAAAATAGCAAATGACTCATCTCTATTTAAGCTTACTCCAAACCCAAAAAAAAAATCAAATTAATAAGAAGTTTTGGTTTTCTTTAAATAATTTGTTTGATGTGATTGTACTAAGGAATTAGTGTAGTTGAATGAATCACATGTTTTTGTTTGGCTATTCTTTTCCAATCACTTTAAATGTTGTATGTCATGTGATCTCATACATTCAACTTTTCAAATCTAAATGAATCAAACATAATTTATTTATGTAAGCTTGCATGTGTTAGCTTAATTTAATTATATGTGTGGCTATTATCACTAATAAATCCAAATGTATCTTCTAAAGTTTATAAATTAATAATAATGTTTAGAATGATAATAATTATGAATACATATAAGATTTGCATGTGCTTATAGCTTAATCAAATGAAAGTGAAGCTCTCTTTCTTAAGTTCATGTATATAAATCTACATGGGTTTGAGTGCTAATAAGTATATAGTCTGGAAATCCCGAGAATATGAGGCTTTAAGTAGCCCCAAGAAGGTCATTTGATTATCTCACTTCTCTACTTAATAAAGGCACATACTTATTTAATTTCATTCCTATGTATTTTGATATTTGAATTTGGAGAGAGCTTTGATTCATATGCATAAATAATCTAACTAAAGAAAAATACAATATTTACATGGTTTTCACTCTTATAATCATGTATACATTTATATATATATACATTTAATATAGCAAGTATATAGTCTAGACATCCTGGGAATATGAGGCTTTAAAAGCCCCAAGGAGGTCATTTGATTACCTCACTTTCTTAGTTAACAATGACACGTATTACATCTTTCATGCATGTGTACGTCTATGTGATTAAAGAATGAAAATCCTCCTTTCCATTAAAAATACATGCATCCATAATCACTTTAGTCACCAAAAATGTATAATATGTGGATATAAAGCTCTCATTCTTAAGCTCATGTATATAAATCTACATGTGTTTGAATGGTAATAAGTATATAGTCTGGACATCCCAAGAATACGAAGCTTTAAGTAGCCCCAAAGAGGTCATTTGATTATCTCACTTCCCTGGTTAACAAAGGCACGTACATATTTAATTTCATTCATATGTATATCTGCATTACAATTTGGATAGAGCTTTAATTTACATACATATAAATAATTCAATTAAAATACAATCTCTTGCATGATTTTCATCATTGTAATTGTATATACATTTGTATGTACTTAAGATAGCAAGTATATAGTTTGGACATCCTGGGAATACGAAGATTTAAGTAGCCCCAAGGAGGTCATTTGATTATCTCACTTTCCTAGTTAACAAAGATACATACTTGCTTACATATTTTATACATATGTATGTGTATTTGGTTATAGAATAAAAATCCCCTTTTTCTACCAAGTATCTATGCATTCATGGTCATTTAAGTATGCTAAAAATATGTTGTATGCATAGGTATGCTAAGTGTCAAGTCATATGCATGTCATAAGTGATGAAAAGGAATGACTCAACATATTCCATGTGTTAATAATCCAACCACATTAATCTTAAGATGCCTTTCAAATTGAATAGAGTTATTTAAGGCTAACCTAAACTTAGGATTAATAAAAATTATTTAATAAGCCGTTCACTAAAGAAAACTAAATCATATTAATGTGCTCTAGAAAGTGGCTTAAGGTGGGGATGAAAGAGGGTAACCCTCTTTCCTCTCTCTATAACACTTAGATGTTAAGTGTAAATCAAATGAAATGAAATAAAACATAATTTAAAATTCACAAATCAACTAAACAACTTGAAATGAAACCAACCCTCATGTTAACATAAATAATTTCCAAATTTAGAGAGTTACAACTCTGATGATTAGTTAAGACATACCACACAAAGCCTTAGCACACACATTAGAACTAAGACACCACTTCTAGTCTTAGGTTAGGATGGTGTATGTGAGATGTTATATTTTGTGATGTAATATTTTAGATTGGATGTTGGAGTGTATGTCTCATTGACTGGATGATAGGTCATTATTAGCCTAATCTTATTTTTTGTAGGGGATTATTCTTAAGGGATTGCTCAAAAATAAATATAAATATTCTCTTTGCAGGTTGCCTAAGCCCTTAAGCATAATCCAAATTAGAATAGGTGGGTTTGGTTACCTATGTGCATGATGCTAAGTCCAAATTATGAAATGTAATTGCTTGGGATTATATGTATGTTTGGCTAGCCTCTATTTTGCAGGTGTAGTTAGAATTACTTTTTTTTAAAAAAAATATAATTTTGCAATAGGAATTAGGAATAGTTCTATGGGGATTAGGATGAGCAGTGGCTAGAAGGCTTAGTCTTAGGGTGCTTTATAATGCTTTAGAGAAAATCAAATCAAATGGAAGAAGAAATGAAGAATGAAGACCCCCATAACATGTATTCAATTCTAAATTATAATATTATTTTATAATTCAGGATTGTACAAGGGTAGAGCTCGACTACCCAATTTTTCTCTTTTTCAGGTTGTATGGCTGTACCCGGCGGCACCTTTTATTCTTTTACAGAATCCATTCATGTTTGATTGACATTATGCTTAGATTGCACAATAGAACAGTATGATTTTCATAGTTCATAATGATCTGTGATTGCATGTGTGGTCTGGATGCAGTAGGCTCTTAGTACAAAATTAATTTTTCTACCCAACTAATAACTCATAACAATCTTAAAATAACTATCAAACTCATTTTAAAGCCTAAGCTATAATCAAGATAATTAAAACATTTAGTAACCCCTTACTTGTATGTTGTATGTCTAACATCATGCATGTCATATTTAATCACTCTTGCGAAAATGAGGACCTCTATTTTAGCACTTTAGGGACCACTTAACCTATGAGAGCAACCCCTTATGATGGAGCTTCACCCTCTATCTCTTTTGATTTGACCAATAATAAAATTTCATCATGCATTTATGCATAAAAAATCATGAAGCCTTTGTCCAAAATGAATTTTTTAAAATTACATAAAAAATTATAAAATTTTGCATTTTAGGCTAAGTCATATGCTCATACCACTCATGCTCTTGTCTTTTAGGGAGTGGGTTTAGGACTTTAGTTTCTTTTTAATAAAATAACAAGCCTAACCATCTTGTAATTTTATAAGACCAGATTACATGATTTAAAAGCGTAGGAGGTGTTAGCTGGCGGCCACTCCAGGTGACTATAAGTCGAGAAGAGTCGAACGAGTCTATCATTTCTTGTGGAATAGACCCTTATGTCCATTTTTGCTTAGATTTGGGTCATGATTTGACTTGTGTTAAAGCTCCCTAGATTTAGGATCCAAGGTTGCTCTTTCCCTTGGGCTATGAGCATAAATCCTCACCTCTTAGGCATTTTTATAATCTTGTGTTGATAGATTATGAGCCCTGACAATCTAATAAAATTTCAACTAAAATGAAATAAATCCTCTCACTTTCAAACACATAAAGCCTCACCATAGGATAGATTGGAGTGTTCATTAAGCTTCCTAGTATCATGAGCACTTCCTAATTATCTCCCTTTGGATTCTAAAATAAGTCTTTCAATTGAACAATCTCACTTGATTTTTCAAAATAGCCAATTCATTGATAGTCTTAAATTTAAAATCTTTGGAGACAATAATCGACTACTTTAATCAAGAGTATTCTTCAGAAATATCATTTCCTAAGATATAATTAACTATGGAGGCTTGCCTCCATAGGGAACTTAAGAACCCGACTTAAAATAAACACTACTTTACTTTTTCATGTAAAATAGGGGAAAGATCTCTGGTATATTCAAAGACCTATCATACCTTATGAGTCTTTATTGGGTGATTAGGTCTTTTGTAGGTTGATATTTCAATCTTTTGAGATAGTACATCATGCCTTAATGTCGTACTCAGTCACTTCAATAAGTACCCCCTATGATCTGCATGGTGTCCACCCGAACACATCCGAAAGTAAACACCCCAGGTAACAATGCTCAATCTTCACAATCAATTTTCAAATAAAAATAATAAATCTTTAGGTAGGTGCATATGAAGACATTTATCTAATAAAGAGCTTACTATAATAACATTATATGTTTTACTTAATTATGAAGAAGTTTAACCCTTCCTAGAGTAAGATTTTGCACTTTAAAAAATAATTGCATGATATTTTAAATTTTAATATCATTACATTTATTCAATACATATTTACAAATTATTTGGAGAATACATAACAATAACATAAATAATATTAAGATCAAAGCAAAATTTTTATTTAAGATTTGGTTAAATGTAAGTTCAATTTCAAAAAGTTTAAAGTATTGAATAACATAATCACACATGTTATTTAATGTAATAATGCACTTTAAGTTCATCTCCTAGTAAATGAAGTTGAAAACTAAGAATTACATGACTTAGCTTAAGGCCTATGAGATTTGTTAGGACATGGTCTTTATTTTGGTTAATGGCTTTAAATTTCACATTAGTTCATGGGATAGATAGAGAGAAATTGATGATAATGAAATTTGAGTTAAAACAAACACTAATGCAGACAATGAAGAGACTCTTATAATGCTTTACTAGATATAGTCTAGTTACAATATCCTAAGAAGCATGAGAGAACTTTTGACTTATTTAACTGTGATTTATTTGACCTAACTCTTAATTGAGGAACTAGAATTCATAAAATGTATAGAATAATTAGAGAAAAATGGAAAAGAAGGTTTGAAAAGTTTGATTCCTTTGTACTAACCTAATAACCACATCAGCTGCATTATACGAGATGTCTAAGTAGAATAATAGAATAAATAGAATGTCCTATTGCAATCTAAACTAAATAAATAAGAAGACTTGAAATAAAAAAATGCTATTGAAATTGCTCATTAGGAGGAGAAAATATTTGGATTCCTATAATTTGTTCTTGATATCAATCACATGAAACATGAATTTTTTTATAAAGAGGTCTCTCATGATGATGCTAATGAAAATGAAAAAGAAGATGAGGAAGGGTTAGAGATTTATGATGAGGAGTTAGAAGAATAAATTGATAGAGTTGCTCTTGTGAGATACTTTTTAGTAGTATTACTTAACCTTTTGTTGTATTTATTTATATAATTTTATAACATGTTTGTTGACCTCACTTTTGGAGTGAGTTCTTAATCTCCTCATCTTAGACTTAGGAGTCTTCTAGACACTAAGGCTTCCCTAGTCATAAGACACTCTAGCACTTAGGTGAACGCTTAACCTAAGCCTAGAGACTTAGAAGGGTTAATCATAGGATTAGGTTGTGCCTTAGGACCTAGGGAAAATTCACCTACCCAGTAGCCTAAACCCAAATCCAATCCATATTCACCCTATCAATCCTATAATCAAACTCAATTTCAAATCCAAATCCAAATCCAAATCCAAATCCAAATTAAATGATCGAAGCCCATGATCGAATCCAAACTTGAAATCCAAATTTGAACCCTTTGAGCCAATTCCATGGACTCAACCAAATAATATCTAAATCAAACCAAATTCAATTGATTTTCTTAGAAATAAATTATTTCTTCAATTATATATCTAAATATAAATGAAACATACAATCATCAAGCTAAACCAAAATTAACCCAAGCCAAACCCAACTTAGCCCATTTGACATGAAATATTCAAATGAACCAAAACTCATATGAACCCAAATCAATTGCAATTGGATTTATATATCAATCTCAAATCCATATAAAAACTCAACTAAATCAAACTCAACACAAAATCAAGCCAACTAAACCCAATGAGCTCACTTAACCCAAAGTGACCAATTTGATCATTTGAACCAAAATCCAATTCAATCCAAATCAAAGTGAATTAAGCCAATCCAAACTTGATGACTTGATTATTGATCACCCTAGGATGATCAATTGTCATCAATTGGGTTAAACCAAGTCAACCTAGCCCTTTGACCGAGTCAACCCTTTAACCCATATAAACCAAAACTATTCAAATTACAATCTAAGCTAAATACATTGAAGCTAATGATTCAAATCAACCAAAAACCAACATTTAAACATGGCTCAACCTTCAATTGAGGCAAACCTAGCCTAATTGGCATTCTTGACCCAAGTCGACCTAAAATCCAATCCAAATTGATTGCAACCAATGGCTCAAGTTCATACCAAATTGATTATTGAATTTGATCAATGCCACAATTGAATCCAATTTGACCAATTGAACCCAATTGACCCACTTAGCCCAAACTGACATAAAGGGTCAAATTAGATTAAACCCAAATTAAATCAAAATTAAATCAAACCAAAGTATACAATCCTCTCTAAATGGTCATATGAACTTGACCCAACCCTTGGTTTGACCCAATTTGACCAATTGGTCAACCTAACTTATTTTGACCCAATTTGACCCAAATGGGTCAAATTGAGCCAAACCTAACCAAATGAACTCCAAATGACATGAAATTTGGTCCAACTCACTTTTGACTCATTTCAAATATGTCCAAATCAAATCTAATGCCAAATGACTACTCTACCCTTAGGCTAAGGGTATCACATAAGATAAAACACCAATGTAAATGGTCATTTCTCTTCCTTTGCCACTTGGCACTCCTCCATTAGTCCACCTCTCCAAGAACACTGACCAACCTGACCTAAGAGGTAGTTGGGCTGGCCATGACTTGTGGGGAGGTGAATTCACCTCACCTCCCACATTGGAACACTTGGCATCAAGGACCTCCATTTCCCCTTGCTATGACACTCACTAATCTATCTTGGCCAACCAAACTAAGCCACCTAGGATAATTCTCTGCCATTCCCAACCATCCCAAGCCATAAGACACCCACAAGGAGTCAAAAATCACCATGAAAGGGGATTTTTGAACACCTTTGTACATAAGGGAATAAAGGCTTCCAAATCATTCTCCCACCCTCATTTTAGTCTCCAAGAGCTCTCCAAGAAACCAACATTCATTTCCCATTTCATTTGGACTGAAACCACCAAAATCAAGCAGATTCCTAGGAGGAAGCGAGGACTATTGGTGGATACAACATTTTGAGTGAGGAAAAGAGCCTAGGTCCATCCTAAATCTTCTTCTTGCATCCAGGGGTGTGCTCGGATCAACACCATTGCCAAAAACTAGAAAAATCCCTTAGATAACCCTTGCATCTTTCATTTCATATAATACTAATGTAAAAATAGGAGTATTCCAATGAGAATCGATGCAAAATCAAGCCCATTTGGATGAAATTTCATTCGATTTCATGAAAATCCTATTTGCCCCTCTTGATTTACTATTCATCGGTTGCTTTCGCTAGCTGGGAAGCAGCGACCATCCGATCTCGAGGCTAGGGAATAGATGGCTGTGATTTCACACTAGATTCGCACATTTTTAGCCTTTAGATCATGGATCTGATCCCTCGGAACTATGCATTTGTGCGATTTCTAGCTCAAAAGTCATGTTAGTGCCGCACAGTCTAATTGTGTGCCACCGCATGCCACACAGAATCACACAGCCAATCGCATGATGCCATGTGGTACTGAGTTGCCAAGTCAATGCCGCACGGTGTTGACTGGGTTAAGTAGGAAATTCAGCCAATTTTTTTCTTTCAAAGATTATTAAAATTAAGTAAAACTACAAAAATTCATAAAAAATAAATTACTTAACCAAAAATTACAAGTAATGGCTCCTTAGATTTATCTTTCCAAGAGGAATCCAACAAACCTAAAATCCCCCAATTTCATTGATTATTTTGAGCTTAATTTTAGTTTGAGTGAAAATAAAATTTAATTAATTAAACCAAACATACACATCAGATTGATTTGAAATTTTCAAGGATTGGAATTGAAGTTAAATAAACCTACTATTAAAAGTTCATGTTAAAAGGATTTCTGGATAGGGAGATATTGAATTTTGAAGCTCAAACAATCTATTTTAGTGAACTAAATTAATAGATTTTATGAAAATCATGAAAAATCATTTAAATAACCTAAAACTTTGGAAAAGCACAATAAATCATAGAAAAATCATAAAAATACAAATAAATACTCATTTTGAAGATATGTGAGAGACGACTCCATTAAAAATATCCTTACTTTATTTTAAATAATAATTAAAGCTTAATTGAGTTTTAATTGAATAATTAATTAGTTTAATTTCTCTTTAATTAATTAATTAATTAACCCCAAATTTTCTAAGATTATTATTTAGGGTGTTGACGTCTACCTCTAAGAATTTTTTTGGGATTTATTGGTTAATTAATTAGGAGAACTAGCTAATTAGGCCTTAATTACTCTCCTAACTTGATTAAGGGTTAATTAATCACATGAATAGTAAATTAATTAATTAGTTGGGATTATTTATCACTATCTAACTATGAGGAGATTTAGGGATTAAATTAGGGCCTCTTTCCTAATCTTTTCCCAAAGTCCACTTCATTTGGAGGATAGTTAACCCATGTGGCAATTAAGTTTAAATTTAATTAAGTGATTATGATTTCATTAATCTAATTATATGCTAAAAAACATCAGAACCTAATTAATTTATTCATGGGTAGATCTTTAGGTATTCAATAACCTAAAGACATTTAAGAAAATTATGGTTAACCCACATATGGGGGAAAACCATAAAAGTACTCAATTAAGTTTCTTAACCTAATTAATTATTAATTATGAGCTAATTGCATTAGGCCCTTTCATTTCTTAGGATTATTACAAGTTATTTTCCATGCATATCATGTTGGCTAATAATTATTTAATTAATTACTTTAAAGTAACATATGTAAGGGTTAATTAATGGGTTTAATGCATATTAGAACTTAGTTAACCCATAAAAGTAACCTAATTACATTTCATTAAACCAAATTAATTTACAAATATGAGAATGGGTTAAGATCAGCAAACTTTTCCTCATTTCTTTAAATCAAATTGAAATATAAACTTAAAATGATGATTAAAAAGCCTTGGTTTTCTTTAATTGCTTCTATTTTAGATGATTATCCTTAAGAATTAATTTGATTGAATGAAACATGTGTTCTATGTCTTATTATTCCTTTCCAATCATATTAAATGATGTGTGTCATGTGATTTCATGCATTTATGTTTTCAAAATATTTAAATTTAAATGAATTTTTCTTTCGTAAAGTTTGCATGTGTTGAATTAAATTTATAATAAGTGTGACTATTATCACTATTAAATCAAAATTATTTTCAAAAGTTTACAAGTCAACTATAATATTTGGAGTGATAGTAGTTATAAATGTCTAACTTGTGATATAGAGTTCTCTTTCTTTAGTCTATATGGATTTACATAAGGTTTGAATGTTAGCAAGTGTATAGCTTATTTGAAAAGGATACAACATTTGTTTGAATTCATTCATGTGTATTTCTATGTTAGAATTTAGATGAAACTTTAGCTCACATGTATAAATAATTCCATTGGAAGAAATACAACTTTTACATTATTTTCCATTCTTGTAGTCATTTGTACATTCATGTGTATTCAAGAATAGTGGGTATATCTAGTTTGGACATTTTGGGGACACAAGGCTTTAAGTAGCCCCAAGGAGGTCTTTACCTCACTCCCCTGGTTTAACAATGGTGAAGTACTTGCTTAAATCTTTTATACACTTGTATATGCATTTAGGTAATGAATGAAAATCTTATTTTCAACTTTAGCTCACATGTGTAAATAATTCAATTGAAAGAAATATAATGTTTGCATGACTCTCCATTCTTGTAGTCATTTGTACATTCATGTGTTTTCAAGAATAGTGGGTATATCTAGTTTGGACATTTTGGGGACACAAGGCTTTAAGTAGCCCCAAGGAGGTCTTTACCTCACTCCCCTGGTTTAACAATGGTGAAGTACTTGCTTAAATCTTTTATACACTTGTATATGCATTTAGGTAATGAATGAAAATCTTATTTTCAACTTTAGCTCACATGTGTAAATAATTCAATTGAAAGAAATATAATGTTTGCATGACTCTCCATTCTTGTAGTCATTTGTACATTCATGTGTTTTCAAGAATAGTGGGTATATCTAGTCTGAACATTCCGGGGATGGAAGGATTTAAGTAGCCCTAAGGAGGTCTTTACCTCACTCCCCTGGTTTAACAATGGCAAAGTACTTGCTTAAAACTTTTATACACTTGTATGCGCATTTAGCTAATGAATGAAAATATCCTTTTTCAACTTTAGCTCACATGTGTAAATAATTAAATTAAAAGAAATACAAATTTTGCATGATTTTCCATTATTCTAGTCATTTGTACATTCATGTGTATTCAAGAATACTGGGTATATCTAGTTTGGACATTTCAAGGATGCAAGACTTTAAGTAGCCCCAAGGAGGTCTTTACCTCACTCCTCTGGTTTAACAATGGTGAAGTACTTGCTTAAAAATTTTATACACTTGTATGTGCATTTAACTAATGAATGAAAATCTCCTTTTCAACTTTAGCTCACATGTATAAATAATTCAATTGAAAGAAATACAACTTTTGCATGATTTTTGATTCTTGTAGTCATTTGTACATTCATGTGTATTCAAAGATAGTGGGTATATATAGTCTGGACATTCATGGGACATAAGGGTTTAAGTATCCCCAAGGAGGTCTTTACCTCACTCCCCTAGTTAACAATGATGAAGTACTCACTTAAAACTTATATTCACTTGAATGTGCATATAACTAATGAGTGAAAATCCTATTTTCTACAAAATACACATATGCATCTTTCACTTAAAGTGTGCTAAAAGAATTATATTGCATGTGTAGGTATACTTAGGATTTAATATCATATGCATGTTACATGTGATGGAAAAAATGATTGAACATATGTCATGTGATAGTAATTCAATTAAATTAATCTTAAGATGCCTTTCATATTGAATAGAATCATTTAAAGCAAACCTAAACTTAGGATTAATTTAAAATGGGTAATAAGCCATTCACTAAAAAGAAATAAATTAAATTAACATGCTTTAGAAAGTGGCTTATGGTAGGGATGAAAGAGGGCAACCTCTTTTATTCTCTTCACAACACTTAGTTGCTAAGTGTAGGCCATATGAAACAAAAGAAAATACTAAGTAAAATTCTCAAATCAAATAAATCACTTTAAATGAAATCAACCTCTTATGATTAAACATCCTTTCACACTTAGAAAATTGTGACCTTAATGCCTAGTTAGGACATACCACACAAGCCTTAATACACACACATTAGATTAAATTATGACTTATAGCTATATGTTAGGATGGTGCATGGTGTGATGTATGTTTTGTTTTGTGATATATTATTTTAGATTGGATATTAGGGTGCTTGTTTCATAGACTAGATGTTAGGCTGTGATTAGCCTAATCATATTTTAAACAGGAGATTATAATTAAGGGGTCACTTAAAAATAAATATAAATTCTCTCTTTGCAGGTTGCTTAAGCCCCTAAGCATAATCCAAGTTAGGATAGGTGGGCTTTGTTACCCATGTGCAGGGTGCTAAGTCCAAATCATAAATATAACTGCTTGGGATTGTATGTGTGTTTAGTTAATACTTGTTTTATAGTTGTAGTTAGATTTACTTTTCCTATTTTTACTATAATTTTGCATTAGGAATTAGGATTAGTGTTACGAGGGGATAAGGATGAACATTGGCTAGAAGGGAGGCTATGTGATGCCTTTGAAGTGGAGTAAATCAAATCAAATGGAGATATAAAGATGAAGACATGAAGCATGAAGAATGAAGACCCCCTATATCATTCATTCATTTATAAATTGTAATTATTCTTTCATATTCCTGGTTGTATAAGGGTAGAGCTCGGCTACCCATTTTCTCTTTTCGGGTTGTACGTTGGTACTCGACCGCACTGACCTTTTATTCTTTTGCATTTGATATAAAAATTATTTGATATTTTGTTTAGCTTGCGCAATAGAAACCAACATGCTTTTTATAGTTGTTTATGATTGATGATTTAATGTGTGGCCTGGATCCGATTAGGCCCTTAGGAAAAAAATAAATATTTTATCCAACTATAACTCATAATTAAAGTTTTAAATAATTTATAACCTCACATAAAGCCTAGGTGTTAAATGAAGATAATTAAAAGATTTAGCAACCCCTTAGCTGAATGTTGTATTTTTAACATCATGCATTCATATTATCTCACTCTTGTTAAGAGAGGGTTTCCATCCTTGCATGATAGGGGAAGACTTGACCTTTAAGGGTCTCCTCTATGGTGGAACACACCTCTTTTTCTCTGATTTAGCCCGTAATCTCATTTCAACATGCATTTAGGCATAATAAATCCTATGGCCTTTATCAAAATGAAGAGTCAAAAAAATCAAATAAAAATTAAAAAGATTTGCATTAGACTAAGTCATTACTCATACCACTCATGCTCTAGTCTCTTTAGGAAGTGGGTTTAAGGACTTTAGTCTCTTTCTAAATAATAACAACCTAATTATCTTGCAAAATCATATAGCTTGCCTACATGGTTTTAAAGCGTATGAGGAGTTAGTTGGCTGGCACTTCAGACGGTTGTAAGTCCAGCACTCGGGTGGTTTATCCTCTCTTGTGGAGGTAAACTATATACTCATTTTCACTTAGATTTAGGTTGTGCTTTGGCTTATGCCAAAGCTCCCTAGATTTAGGATCTAAGTTTGCTATTTCCTTTGGGCTACTAGCATAAATCCTCAGCTCTTAGGCTTTTCACAACCTTATGTTGATGGATCATAAGCCCTAACAATCTAATGAAAATTCAACTCTAACAAATAAATCTTTTCAATTTCAAACATATAAGGCCCAATTATAGGATATGATTGAATGCTTACTAGGTTTCCTAGTAGCATGAGCATGCCCTACTCATTTCCTTTGACTTTGATAATAAGTCTTCTCCTTGAGTTTTCCCACTTGATTTTCCAATACAACTAATCCTTTGATAGTCTAACCTTAAAATCTTTGGAGACTTTAATTTCTACTTTAATCAAGAGTATTCCTGAGGGATTTCATTCCTTAGGATGTAATTAACTATGGGGGCTTGCCTCCATAGGGAAGTTAAGAGACCCAGCTTAAAATAAACCCTGCTTTACTTTTCTATATAAAGTAGAAGAAAAATCTCTAATATATTCAAAGACCCATCATGCCTTAGGAGTCCTTATTAGGTGATTAGGTCTATTATAGGGTGATGATTTCTATCTTTTGAGATAGTGCATCTTTCCTTAATGTCATACCCGATCACTTCAATAAGTACCCCCTAAGATCTATGTGGTGTTCCCGACATCTCAAAAATAAATACCACCAATTTTTCTAGCGACTCTGTTGGGGGTAGTTCCTCTCTCCATATTTAGTAGACAATTATTATCTCCAAGCATCGATAGTGGACTTATATTTTATATAAGCCCAAGATTATCTTTCTTTCCATTGGCACTTTGCTTACTTTATTCTTAAGTAAAGCTAGCCAACAACCTTTAGGTTTTAGGACCTCACTCTATGTAGGTCTTAAAACCCTTATTGGGTCCCCCAATAGGTTAAAATAAATTAACTAAACTAAAGGAGATGACTAAAGAATTTTTAGAACCTCTTTACCATCCTCTTGGTGAGGCAAGGTTCATCCCATAATAAATCCTTTGCAAAAATATTATTTTTAAAAAGTACTTTTCAAAGTTATTAAAAGTTACGTGACAAAAGATTTACATAAAGTTTTCAAAAAAGATTTAAAGATAACCAAACCCCATTTAATAATGTCCACAATTGTTGCATAGAGGTTCTTTTCAAAATCAAAATCAAATAATTTTAAAATCCCTTTTTCAAAAGCACATTTTTGAAAATAGCTATCTCCATTTCAACATACCTAAGTTTGTTGGATGAAGATCCTATTTCCAAATGAAATCATGACATAAAATTGAAATTCCATTTAGCACATCCCACATGTGCTAAGTTGGAGTTTACCATTTCAAAAAGCAATAACACATAAAAATTCCATTTTTGAAAATCAATAAATATAATTGAATTCCATTTGACATACCAAAATTTGTCAAATGAGAATTCCCTTTTTGAATAAATAAAAAAAATTGGACTCTACTTAAGATACCCACATTTGCTAAGTAGGGTTCCATTTTCAAAATCACAAACAAATGAAACACACTTGAACTTCGTTTGACATACCCAAATTTGTCAAATGAGAGTTTCATTTTTCAAAATTGAAAACAAATTGGACTCTATTTAACATACCACATTTGTTAAATAAGGGTTTCCATCTTTTAAATCAAAATAAAACAAACACATCAAACACATTTGAACCTTACTTAACATACCTAAATTTGTTAAGTAATGGCCTCATTTTTTCAATCAAAATAACATAGCAAACACATTTGGGCCTTACTTAGCATACATAAATTTGTTAAGTAAGGATCCCACTTTCAAATCAAAATAAATAATTCAAACACAAAAAATCAAATCCAAAATAAAGTCGATTGACCCTCCATTTAACATAACCAAATTTGTTAAATAAGGGTCCCATACATAAAATCAAATTCAAATGTGACCAATGGAAGCATCAATTAAGATCCTCTACAAAATATTTGAACCCCATTCAATATACCCAAATTTGTTGAATGCAGGTTCTAAATTTAAATCAAATTCAATGTCTCTCCTTCAAAAAAAAAAAAAAAAAAAATCAAAATCTCTCCAATTTTTGAACCCCATTTAGCATACCTAAATTTGTTAAATGAGGGTTCCAATTCAACAATCAAATCAAGTTAATAATTCAAGTCAACAACATTCAAGCAAAGGTATGATATGGTTCTCTTTCCAATAATGCAGAGATTCCAACCCTCATGACCATCAGTTGAGAGGAGGTGGTAGTCAAGAAGCCACTTCTTCAATTTGACCTACAATCTGATTCTGAGTTTCCCTAACCAAAGGAGAAAGGCCATAAAAGTTCCTTCAAGAGCCAAGAATAAGATTAATTTGAGTATGTATTATCCATTCTAGATAAGTATGACTTAAATGATTACAATCGTAATTCATAAAAGAAAACAACTCTCAAAATGACAATCATAATAATGATCGTGATCCATAAAATAGCGGTATCGATTGACTTGATGTCTTTAATGATTCTAACTTGGGTAGAGATGCTCCCATCCTAAGCTTTCATGGTGTCACTATTGATAAAGAGTTAGAATCATCAAATTTTAAAGGTCTAATGGGATAAATTTTGGACAGTAAAAAGAGTAGGTAGACATCAATTCTACCTCTTTTTTAAAAGATATCATAAAAATCAATTGTTGCAGTGGAAGTGTCCTACCACTTTGAACAACACCATAAGAAGCAGAAAACCAGTTGTTGAAAATAATCAAATTATAAATCCTTCTTAAAATATATCTCACAATCCAAAATAAGGGCATGAAACTATTCTGAAGTTTAATCTTAAGGTCCTAAACTATCTTGGAAGGTTGCCCACTAAGCTAAATAATAAGTGCACTCTTACATTCTATAAAGAGATAGAAGAGTGTTTGATTGAAACTTAACTTGATTCTTCCTTGCTCAGTTAGTGGCAACCTCCTCAAGTCATACTTAACATAGAATATCCTATGGAAAAGAAAGACAAGCAATCTACTCCAGAGAACTTAATATCAATAAGAGACTCAAAGAGTGAGAGAGAGAGAGAGAGAGAGAGAGAGAGAAAGAAGCACCAATAATACACATGGATTTGGAATCCAAAGGCTGAATCATGTATGCAGGTGTAAATTCAATATATATATATATATATATATATATATATATATATATATATATATATATATATATATATATATATATATATAATGAGATATCAAATTTCCACTTCATATCTCTTTTTTAAGCTCGAAAGAGAATTCAACAATTGTAGATAAATCTTCAAATGAAGTAATAAAATTATCTTTCGCCTAGTCTACCTACTTTGCTCAAAGAATTTTAAAGACTTTCAAGTAGAAGAGCACTCTCTGAAGTTGAGGAGAAAATGAAATCATTTAACTAATAAGCATCAAGAATTTAACCTCAGAAAATAAAGAGAGTCCACCTGCCCTCCCAACATCCATATATGATAAGTCAAAAAGAAAATGCCAACGACTTGGTTAGGTTACTTTTGTTGTTTAAAAGCTACTTTACCTAAGACCATAATAAAGTGCCCAATACATCTCCAAAGGTAGCAATCTCCAAACTCAAAATTGAACCTATTGCTATTCCTATTTTACAAACTTTTGATGCAAACATTTGCACTAGGATCAAAGTTTGAAGTCAACCTTATTGAAGAAGAAATATTCTAACATGATTACCCAACATTATGCCCAGTCAAAAAGAAGAACATTCAAATCCGTGCATACATCAATTTTGAATATCTAATTTAGGCATGTCTTGAAGACAAATTCACATTATCTATATCAAATTTAATAGTGGAAATAACCTCTTTACATGTAGTCTCCTCATTCAAGGATGGGTCGAATGATGCGAGAGGATGAGAAGTTGTTTGCACTTATATTTTCCATTGGAATTTACCACTATAAGGTCATGCCTTTCTTTAGTCATCAGGATCGAAGAAAAAGGAAGACTATCTTTATGATCTGAGTAGTTGTCTTCGATTGGTTATGCCGCTACAACTTAAAATTGAATCCCCTAAAGTATACAATTAGGATGACTTTAGGGGACTTTATAATGCTTGTGGTAAAGCATCATGGGATAATAAGGATTGATATAAAAGAGATTAAACTGATATTAAAGATGCAACCTCCAAGATTTTACTTCAAAGGAGGGAGACCTCATTCAACATTAAATATAATTAGTTTAAACTCTTCCAAAGTTATTCTATCTAAAAACTTTTCAAATCAAGATTCTACTTCTGATCATTGAAAGGCCTACTTTGGTGCTTCAAAGGATGGAAAGTAGTTTAAACCACTATGATGGGAGAGCACCCGATGCTTCCAATCAACGGGCTTTACTTAAAGAAATATTATCAATAAAATCATGTTTGAAAATAATAATCATCAATAAAGTTCCTTTTTGAATCATATCTTCTCTTCATTTGGAAACATCTTTGTTTGTGAATCCATCACAATGTGTTTAGGATAGGTGTAAGAGAACCCAAGCGACATCCTATCCTTCATCAACGCAACACAAACTAAACATAAAAACATATCAAACAAACATACATCTTTTATCTCAGGCTACTCTGATGTGGGATAATGACCCCTGTGGCACTCACTCATTAGCTGCTCTAGGCCGGGCTGATGTATTACCTTACTAGTGTGTCACCCCAGTGGTCCCTCATTTAGGAAGATGCATGTCTGTTAAGATTTCTTTCCTAATTTGACCGTTGCACACCGACGAGCACCTTATTAGTGTGGTAGGACTTATTGCACGGTCGGTAAGCTATCATCATGTTGGCTTTATTTAAGAGGATGTAAGTATGCTACACCTTCTTCTTAAACTAGCCATCATGAATTGACTTGGTTGAGCAGAGGATTAGGGTAAGTCCCTCAGTGGCTCCTTTCCTCTTGACTACTTCAAGTCTAAGCCAAGTCCTTCTTTGCGACTCCCTACTTAATAGTCACCCTTAGGTTAGGTTTGATCTGTTGTGCCATCAACAGGTCACCCCAATAGTTGATCCTTATTTTGGAAGTTGTAAGTCTATTATGATTTCTCCTTAAGTACACCATGCAGCCCTAGATAGCACCTCGAAGTTGATGATGACTATTCCAGTGATCAATTCTGCTTCAAGGATATGTAAGTCCACATGCCTTCTTCCTAGACTGATCATCGCACATCAACGGGCACCTTAGGTTGGTTGGTGTTCGCTATGTTGATAGCGACCCACCTGGTGGATACCCCACTCTTGGAAAATGTAAGCTTGCTATGCTTTCTCCTTGAGTTGGTCACTGTATACCTATAGGCTTTCTTATTTATAGGGTCTAGGATAATGTCTCTAGTAGCACCTCTCCTATGGGCACTCTATTTAGATCATATCCTTTGCAACTCCTTTCAGACACTACCTAGGAAACTCTTGGATTGGACAGTCCCCCTTTCCATGTAACCACCACTATGGTTGTAGATTCTATTTTGTGGATGCATAGATTCTCCCTTGGTCCAGTAAATCTAAGATAGTCAAGGTCGACATAGCCCCTTCTCAGTGTGGTCCCTTACACACCAACAAGGTCCATGATAATAAATAAATAAATATATATTCACTTGTGGATTAAGAATTAACGTCCTCAGTGGCACCTTTCCCAAGCAGACATCCTATATTTAGGGAAGTGTTAACAAAATGCCCTATATGAATCGCCTAACTACCTTTGAGTTGAGATAAGTCCCTAGCGGAACTATCTCAGTAGTCACCCTTAGGTCGGGTTTGTCTTTTTATGCCACCAACAGGTTACCTCGATGGTCGTCCTTGCTTTGGAAGATGTAAATCTGCTGCACATTCTTTCCATCATGACTATTACACACCGATGGGCAGCCCTCAGTTGGGTTCAATCTATTGTATATCAATGGGTCACCCCAGTGGCTAGTCCCTACTAAAAAAGATGTAAGTTTGCTATGCTTTCTTCCTAGCATAACCGTTGCACACCAAAAGGCACCCCTCAGGTTGGATAGTCCTACCCTTTGGCTGGTAGACTACCCATTTAATTGGTAAATCTGAGACAAGTTAAGGCCGACATAGCCCCTTCTCAGTGCGATCCATCGCCCATTGATAGGGTCCATCAAATTAAAATGAAATTAATTTTGACTATTTTTTAGTTGACATAAGTCTCCAGTGGCATTCACTTAGTAGTTGCCTTAAGCCTAGTTTGATTTGTTGCATCATCAACAAGTCACTCCAGTAGTTGTTCCCCCCTTTGGGAGATGTAAGTATGCTCCACTTTTTTCTTTGCATAGCCATTGCACACTAAAAGACAACCCTTAGGTTGGATAGTTTTACCTTATGGCTGGTAGACTACCCCTTTGGACTTGTAAATCTGAGATAGGTCAAGGCCAACATAGCCCCTTCTCAGTGAGTCCATCGTACACTGATAGGGTCTATAACATAACACACAAAATCAAATCAAATTAGATTATATTAATTCAAATAAAATTATATTATATTAAATCAAATTAAATTAAAATGAGATTAATTTTGATAGCTCTTGAGTTGAGGTAAGATCCCTGGTGGCACTCTCTCAGTAGTCCCCTTAGGTCGAGTTTGATTTATTTTGCATCCAACATATCACCCCAGTGGCTTTTCCTTGATTTGGAAGATGTAAGTCTGCTATGCTTTCTTCCTAGCATAGCCATTGCACATCGAAAGGCAACCCTTAGGTCAGATATCCCTACCCTATGGCAAGTGGAATACACCTTTGGACTTATAAATCTAAGATAGGAAAAGGCCCCCGTGGCTCCTTCTTAGTGGGTCCATCGCACACCAACAGGGTCCATAAAAAATTAAATTCAAAACCAACCTCCCAGAGGGGTCAAATCAAACATATCGGACAAACCAAACTTTTCCTCAGTGAGGATCAAATTAGCCTCCCTAGCGTAGCCTAGATCTAAATAAAATAAATCTAACCAAGTGTACATCGCCCTCAATCTACAACCATTCTATCTAGTGGAGCCATAATAACTTAAACCAACTTCCCCTGTGGAGTTTAAATCAAAGAAAATCCAATCAAGCTTTTATCCCCAGTGGATACACCCCCAAACAAATCATATTTGAAATCAAATTTTTATCCCGAGCGGATAACCCAAACCTACTTCCCTGTGGAAGGTTCACATACCTAATCCCTAGAATTTGATCTTGATCCCCGACGGATTATAGATTCTTACCCCCGGTGAATCTTCTTTCCACAAATCATATTCATAATCAAGCTCAAATTCTTATCCCTAGCGAATAGCTTGAACCTGCTTCCCTAGTGGAAGATTTACATCTCAATCCCTCGAGGATTCCTTCTAGCTCTCTTATGCCCTTAGCATAAAGAGAGCTACATTGCACTAAGATTATGATTCTATCTACCCTTTCGGGTTCAAATATCGATAGTCTTCATTAATGCTTGCAATATTTTAGACATTTTTGATCATCTTGGTCAACGCCAATACGTGTAGTGTGCCTTGTCAGTTACACCACACCTATTGGGGGTCCTTTTATTGACCTCACTTTTGGAATGAGTTCTCAATCTCCTCATCTTAGATTTAGGAGTCTTCTAGACACTAAGGCTTCCCTAGTCATAAGACACTTCTAGCACTTAGGTGAATACTTAACCTAAGCCTAGAAACTTAGAAGGGTTAATCATAGGATTATGCTATGCCTTAGGACTTAAGGAAAATTCACCCACCCTGTAGCCTAAACCCAAATCCAATCCAGATTCACCCTATCAAACCTACAATCAAACTCAATTTTAAATCCAAATCCAAATCCAAATCCAAATTAAATGATTGAAGCCCATGATTAAATCCAAACTTGAAATCCAAATTTAAACCCTTTGAGCAAATTCCTTGGACTCAACCAAATTAAACCAAATTTAATTGATTTTCTCACAAATCAATCATTCCTTCAATTACCTATCCAAATATAATTGAAACTTACGATCATCATGCCAAACCAAAATTTACCCAAGTCAAACCCAACTTAGCCCATTTGACTTAAAATATTCAAATGAACCAAAACTCATTTGAACCTAAATCAATTATAATTGGATTTATATATCAATCCCAAATCCATATGTAAACTTAACTAAATCAAATTCAACCCAAAATCAAGCCAACTAAACTAAATTGGCTCACTTGACCCAAAGTCACCAATTTGACCCATTTGAACCAAAATCCAATTCAATCTAAATAAAAATGAATTAATGTAATCCAAAGTTCATGACATGATTGTTCATCATCCTAGGATGATCAATTATCATCAAATGGGTCAAACCAAGTCAACCTAACCCTTTGATTGAGTCAACCCTTTAACCCATATGAACCAAAACTAGCCAAATTGCAATTTAAGCTAAATCCATTGAAACTAATGATTCAAATCAACCTAAAATCAACATTTAAACATGACTTGACCTTCAATTGAGCCAAACCTAGCCCAATTGGCCCTCTTAACCCAAGTTGACCCAAATTGACCTAAACCGCCAAAATGGGTCAAATCAAAATCCAATCCAAATTGATTTTAACAAATGGCTCAAGTTTATTCCAAATTGATTGTTGAACTTGACCAAGGCCACAATTGAATCCAATTTGGCCAATTGAACTCAATTGACCCACTTAGCCCAAATTGACTTAAAGGGTCAAATTAGACTAAACCCAAATTGAATCTAAATTAAATTAAACCAAAGTATATAATACTTTCCAAATGCTCATATAAACTTGACCCAACCATTGGTTTGACTCAATTTGACTAATTCATCAACCTAAGCCATGTTGACCCAATTTGACCCATTTTGAGCCAAACCTAACCAAATGAACTCCAAATGACATGAAATTTGGTCCAACTCACTTTTGACTCATTTCAAATCTGTTGAAATCAAATCTAATGCCAAATGACCATTCTACCCTTAGCTTAAGGGTATCACAAAAGACAAAACACCCATGTAAATGATCATTTATGTTCCTTGGCCACTTGACACTCATCCATTAGTCCACCTAGGCTCAGCCCTCATTTCAGTCTCCAAGAGCTCTCCAAGAAATCAACAATCATTACCCACTTCATTTGGACTGAAAGCCACCAAAATCAAGCAGATTCCTATGAGGAAGCGGTGATTATTGGTGGATACGACATTCCAAGTGAAGGAAAGAGCCTAGGTCCATCCCAAAGCTTCTTCTTGCATATAAGTGTGCTCGGATCAACACCACTGTCGGATACCATTCCTGATGAGGTAATTCTCAAATCTTTTAGTCAGTCATAAATTCCTTTATTTGAGATGATTTTTGCTCAATTCTAAAAAAATCCATTAGATAACCCTTACATCATTCATTTCATATAATCCTAATGTAAAAATATGAGTTTTTTTGGTTAGAATCAACATGAAATTAAGCATGTTTGGATGAAATTTCATTCAATTTCATGAAAAATCCCATTTTCCCCTCTCGGTTTACTGTTCATCAGTTGCTTTCATTGGATGGGAAGTAGTAGCCGCCCGATCTCACAGTTAGGGAACAGATGGCTGTGATTTCTTACTAGATCCGAATGTTTTCAGCCTTTAGATTGTAGATCTAATCTAGACCGTCTGATCAACGATCAGACGGTTCGATTGGAATCACACGTCCACATGGTTTCGCTGCCACGCCAGGTCGCTGGCACCGTACACGTGAAATCAGGCAATCAATCATGCAAAGACGTGGCATGTTAGCGACACACGTCGATCTTAGTAGTAGGAAATTCGGCCATTTTATACTTTTAAAAATTATTAAAATCACCAAGAACTTCAAAAAATCATAGAAAATAAAATATTTAACCATAAATTACAAGTAAGGGCTCGTTGGATTTGCCTTTTTGAGAGAAATCCAACAAACCTAAAATTCCTAAATTTAACTAAAATTTTTGAGCTTAATTGTTGTTTTTATGAAAATCAAATTTCATTAATTAAACTAAAAATACACATCAAATTCATTTTAAATTTGTGAGGATTGAAATTAATATTAGAATACACCTACTATTAAAATTTCAAGTCAAAAGAATTTCTATATACTGAGATATTGAATTTTGAATCTCAAACAATCTATTTTAGTGAAATAAATTAATAGATTTTATAAAAATCATGAAAAATTATTTAAATCACTTGAAACATTGGAAAATCATAATAAATCATACAAAAATAATAAAAATGCAAATAAATACTCATTTGAAGATATTTTAGAGAGGTATCCATTAAAACTATCTTTAATTGATTTTGAATAGTAATTAGAGTTTAATTTGAGTTTAATTGATTTATTAATTACCTTAATTATTCCTTAATTAATTAATCAACCCCAAATTTTTTGAGATTATTTAGGGGGATGACCTTTGCCTCTCCTAATTTTCTTGGGATTTATTGGTTAATTAATTAGGAGAATTAACTAATTAGGCCTTAATTACTCTCCTAACTTGATTAAGGGTTAATTAATCATATGAACTATAAATAAATAAATTAATTGGGCTCATTTATCACTATCTAATAGTGAGGAGACTTAGGGATTAAATTGGGGCCTCTTTCCTAATCTTTTTCCTAAGTCCACTTCATTTGGAGGATAACTAACCCAGGTGGTAATTAAGTTTAAATTTAATTAAGTGATTAAAGATTTCATTAATGCAATTATAATCTAAAACACATTAGAACCAAATTAATTAATTCATGGGTAGATCTTTAGGTGTTCAATAACCTAAAAACATTTAAGGAAATTATGGTTATCCCACATGTGGGGAAAAACTATAGAAGCACTTAATTAAGTTCTTTAACCTAATTAATTATTAATTATGAGCTAATTATATTAAGCCCTTTTATTTTGTAGTATCATTGCAAGTTATTTTCCATGCATATCATGTTGGCTCATAATTATTTAATTAATTACCTTAAGGTAACATAGGTAAAGGTGAATTAATGAATTTAATGCATATTACAACTTAATTAACCGATAAAATTAACCTAATTACATTTCATTAAGCTAAATTAATTTACAAACATGGGAATGGGTTAAGATCAGCAGACTTCCCCTCATTTCTTTAAATAAAATTGAAATATAAACTTAAAATGATGATTAAAAAGACTTGGTTTTCTTTAAATGCTTCTATTTGAGATGATTATCTTTAGAAATTAGTTTGATTGAATGAAACATGTGTTCTATGTCTTATTATTCCTTTCCAATCATATTAAATGATGTGTGTCATGTGATTTCATACATTCATGTTTTCAAAATATTTAAATTTAAATGAATTTTCCATATGTTAAGTTTGCATGTGTTGAATTAAATTTATAATTTGTGTGGCTATTATCACTATTAAATCAAAGTTATTTTCAAAAGTTTATATGTCAATTATAATTTAGAGTGATAATAGTTATAAATATCTATAAGCTTTCATGTGTCTATGGCTTAGAAAATGAGATATGGAGTTCTCTTTCTTTAGTCTATATGGATTTACATAAGGTTTGAATGTTAACAAGTGTATAGCCCATTTGAAAAGGACACAACATTTGTTTGAATTCATTCCTGTGTATTTCAATGTTAGAATTTAGATAGAACTTTAGCTCACATGTATAAATAATTCAATTGAAAGAAATAAAACTTTTGCATTATTTTTCATTCTTGTAGTCCCTAACTCCCTTGTACATTCATGTGTATTTAAGAATAGTGAGTATATCTAGTCTCGACATTCCAGGAACGCAACTTGCTTAAAACTTTTATACACTTGTATGTGCATTTAGCTAATGAATGGAAATATCCTTTTAAATTTAGCTCACATGTGTAAATAATTCAATTGAAAGAAATACAACTTTTGTATGACTCTCCATTCTTGTAGTCATTTGTACATTCATGTGTAATCAAAAATAATGGGTATATCTAGTTTGGACATTCCGGGGATGCCAGGCTTTAAGTAGCCCCAAGGATGTCTTTACCTCACTCCCCTAGTTTAACAATGGTGAAGTACTTTCCTAAAAATTTTATACACTTGTATGTGCATTTAGCTAATGAATGAGAAATCTCTTTTTCAACTTTATTTCACATGTGTAAATAATTTAATTGAAATAAATACAACTTTTGTATGATTTTCCATTCTTGTAATCATTTGTACATTCATGTATATTCAAGAATAGTGGGTATATCTAGTCTGGATATTCCGGAAATGCGAGGCCTTAAGTAGCCCTAAAATGGTCTTTACCTCACTCCCCTGATTAACAGTGATGAAGTACTTGCTTAAAACTTTTATACACTAAAATGTGCATGTAGCTAACGAGTGAAAATCCCATTTTCTACAAAATACCCAAATGCATCTTTCATTTAAAGTGTGCTGAATGAAATATACTGCATGTGTAGGTATACTTAGGTTTTAATATCATATGCATGTTACATGTTATGGAAAAGAATGATTGAACATATGTCATGTGATAGTAATTCAATCAAATTAATCTTAGGATGCCTTTCATATTGAATGGAATCATTTAAAGGGAACCAAAACTTAGGATTAATTTAAAACCAATAATAAGCCATTCACTAAAGGAAAATAAATTAAATTAACATGCTTTAGAAAGTGGCTTAGGGTAGGGATGAAAGAGGGCAACCTCTTTAAATAATTCATAACCTCACATAAAAGCCTAGGAGTTAAATCAAGATAATTAAAAGATTTAGCAACCCCTTAGCTGAATGTTGTATGTTTAACATCATGCATTCATATTATCTCACTCTTATTAAGAGAGGGTTTCCATCCATGCAAGATAGGGGAAGACTTGACCTTTGAGGGTCTCCTCATTGATGGAAAATACCTCTTTCTCTCTGATTTAGCTTATAATCTCATTTCAACATGCATTTAGGTATAATAAATCCTATGGCCTTTGTCAAAATGAAGAGTCAAAAAAATCAAATAAAAATTAAAAAGATTTGCATTAGACTAAGTCATTACTCATACCACTCATGTCTAATATCTTTAGGGAGTTGGTTTAAGTACTTTAGTCTCTTTCTAAATAATAACAACCTAACTATCTTGCAAAACATATGACTTGCCTATATGGTTTTAAAGCGTAGGAGGAGTTAGTTGGCTACCACTCCAGGCGATTGTAAGTGCAGTAGTTGGGTGATTTATCCTCTCTTGTGGTGGTAAACCATATACTCATTTTCTCTTAGATTTAGGTCATGCTTTGGATTATGCCAAAGCTCCCTAGATTTAGGATCTGAGATTGCTGTTTCCTTCGGGCTACTAGCATAAATCCTCACCTCTTAGGCTTTTTCACAACCTTGTGTTGATGGATCATAAGCCCTAGCAATTAAATGAAAATTCAACTCTAACAAATAAATCTCTTCAATTTCAAACATATAAAGCCCAATTATAGGATATGTTGGAATGCTCACTAGGTTTCCTAGTATCATAAGCATTCCTTACTCATTTCCTTTGACTTCGATTATAAGTCTTCTCCTTAAGTTTTCCTACTTGATTTTCCATTACAACAAATCCTTTTGAAATCTTTGGAGACTTTAATTTCTATTTTAATCGAGAGTATTCTTAAGGGATTTCAATCCTTAGGATATAATTAACTATGGGTGCTTTCCTCCATAGGGAACTTAACGAACCCAGCTTAAAATAAACCCTGCTTTACTTTTTCATGTAAAGTATGAAAAAAAATCTCTGGTATATTCGAAGACCCATCTTGTCTTAGGAGTCCTTATTAGGTGATTAGGTCCATTATTGGGTGATGATTTCTATCTTTTGAGGTAGTGCATCTTTCCTTAATGTAGTACCATATCACTTCAATAAGTACTCCCTAAGATCTACGTGGTGTTACCAACATCTCGAAAATAAACACCACAATGTTAGAACACCTTGGGAATTTTCTCTTGAAAATGGTTTCTAGAGGTGAAAAAGTGCTACCTTGATAATCTTTATTTACTTTGTTTAACTAGAAAAAGAATACATCTATCAGTTCATATGAAATTTTAGTAACCATGACCACCACCACCATTACTCATACCAGTCCAACAAAGCTCACTTTATCTTACCACTCCTCTAACTTGACACAAAGTACCCCTTTCTACGTATTCTTTTATGTCAATTTCACACATCGTCCTACACTAGATCATCACCTTATTACCACATAGTTTACACATTGCCATCTGCCATAGCTTCCTATCATGTACGATCATTGACATTTACTAAGCTATGAAATTTAGGTAGATCTAATTCAACAGATTCACATAGTTATATTAATCTTAGGAGACACATAAGTATCTTGCTATTTTCTTTAACTAAGGTTTAATAATTTTAATATTTTTCTATATTAACAATTTCTACTTATGGAGGTCAAGGTAGGTTGTTCATAAGATCAAGATATTATTTGAATAAAGTTTGATGCTCTATATGTACCTTAGAAGAATGATACATAAATTAATTTTTTAATTTTAATATTATCTATTTAAATAAATTACTAACTTTAATTTTAATAACTTTCATAGAAGCTGATAAACTAGCAATTGTACATGCCAACACAACAATGCTAGCTAAACTAGCAGTGGGTTGATAGTAGATCCCAATAAGTATGTGTGAGTGGTACATTCATTATTTTTAAATTATAATAGTAACCTATTCCCAAAGTAATATTATCAATGTTAAACTTTTTATATGATCAATACATGCATTTGAGGGATATTTAGAATTAATTATTTTAAGGGGAGTCATCATTGAAGTGGGACAAATTTAACTTGTGGTGGAAAGCGGCTGGAAGTAAAAGAAAGGAAGGATTAATGGGTTGGGCTCATAGGGCATAGCATATGATACTCACTCCTCCCAAACACCATGGTCTAGTGCAATGGAGAGTACTATTGAGAGTGTGGTTAGAAGGCATATGAAGTTAGTGATGTAACTGGAGGTGGTGGATTTACATATGTAGAATAGTGAGAAGGATAAAGTAGTGGTAGATTAAGTAAAGGAAGAGGAGGATGAGAAGACTAGAGGAGATGACTGAGCATTTATTATTTTTTTCTATGTTGGAATATGTATATATATATGTATATATAATGATTATATTGTATTATACTTTTATCTTAGTGATATTTAGTTTTTTATCAATAAATTATTTCGATATAGTGTTCTATGATATTCAAGTGATTTGAGGTGCTGAATGTATTGCTCTTGATTTTGTAGGGATTGTAAATGACCAATTGTTAAGTGAATCCTTTTACAATTTATTATGCTACAGGTTTCTGGATAAACTCCATCAAAAGTGATGATATTTAATGTCATGTTAATCTTTAATAACGGCTAATATGCACCAATTATAGTTATGTTTCCAATGATCTTAGCCATAGGAAATTTGCAGTGGCCTACCTACCGTTATCAACCATCAAAATTTTTCAGTGATCATAGTCAATGGAATATAAGTTTGGTTGACATATGTGTAATCATATTCATCATTTTAGTGTCACTTGTAGTAAGATTGTACTCTTCAAGCAATGCTGCACAAATATAGCAGTGCAGTTCAAAGTCATAGCCTTTAAGTCAATGACAAATTATTTCAATCTCTTATTTAACATATGAAAATTAAATGTGTACTTTTCATGACTAATGAATTTTTATTTCCAACTATTATATTTTTCTATTTTGATTCTTGATTTTTGTCCAATATCCTCCAAATTTGAAAGTAATAATGATGCACTCATTCATATATGACATTAATTCCATTTATAATTTCAAATGATACATGTAAAAACCGAACCGACCTAGTTCATAGGCTATTATTTCTTTTTGGAATCAGCTCTGTTGTTTCTGGCTTGAACAAATTCTTGTCCCTCTCTCCCTCTCACGAACAAAATTTGAATGAGATTTCTCCCTTCACAGCCATCATTTTTCCCTTAACCCACACTCGAGTCCCTCTTCGCACAACATCCCATCTATCAGCAAAGCTTCCTATCTCTTGACAAACCCTAGCTAACTAATCACACTCTTTCTCCTTTTGATCTTTACCTTATAGTCGCCGACACTTTTCTCTCATCCTCCTTCCTCCTACAACTGATAATAGTGTAAGTTTTTTTTGCTCTCTCGTTATTTTCTTAATTTTTTTCATTAATCTCTCTTTATTAGTGTTGTTGTTTGATCCTGCTTGCTCATAAAGAAAATTTTGATTTGATTAAACTTTAGTTAGATTTGTTAGTTATTTGAAAGTTTTAGTGTCTTATATCAAAGATTGTGTTTAATCATCTTCTCTTGCATTTAGTGTATATATAATTTTTTTTTGAGTTATTGCTAACTTTTTTTTATATTTTAGAATATATAAATTATGATAAATCATTGATTAGTTTAAGATTGAGTTAATCTTTTTCAATATTTAAGCTCGGTGGGTTGTAGATTAGTTTCCAATGCCTCTAGTTAAAATTAGATATAAGTGTGGGGTAGGTTAAGTCTTAAATTATTTTATGTATAACTCATATTATTATGTATGAATTAATTTAATGTATTTTGTGTAGGTTGACTTTTCACCTAGTGTGATTTATGGGAGATCTGAATTTAGATTAGAGTTTCTCATTGCACATTTCGAGGTAAGTAATAATTTATTAGAGGATAAAAATACCTTTCATTGTTAGGGGTGTAGTCCTAATTATTTGTATTATGTTAGATATTTCGTAGGATTGCCAATCTTTCCATCTATATTTTAGTTAATGTCATGCATATGTTAGTAGAATTATTTTTTTGTTCATGATGAATAGTGAAATACGAATGTTATTTTATTATCTTGTTTCATTGTTACATATACTCCTGCATATTTAATTTCTGACAACAATTGTAATATGAATTTTCACACATGCCATTCTTATTAAATGCCATAAATTTTACATTTGCAACTTATAATTTAGAATATAAATATTATTGGGCATATTTGTGTTTATACTTTTATTAATCACTCATTGATGAAATATGAATATACTTATTAGTATAACAATGATTACATCTATATTAAAACCCTTTTGTTATGGCTAGCCAAACCTACAGGTCCTTAAAACAAATTATTGAATTTCGATGGGATATATATATATATATATATATATATATATATATATATATATATATATATATATATATATATATATATATATATATATATATATATATATATATATATATATATATATATATATATATATATATATATATATATATATATATACATGCATGCTATCATCAATCAGATAATAACAATTAATAGTTGAATCATCAATTAGACATAGTTGAGCATACCTTATAATAGCATTTATTTAGATATAAGAGTGCATATCTGTAGGCCTCTCATGCACATGATTATAAATATTGAAGTAGCATAAGTGCATAAGAATATGCATTTCCTTTAAAAATTCATTGCTACTGTAGAAATAATAACTTGAGGACATCAATTTCTATTACTTATGATCATTAAACCTTTCCTTTTATTCATGCTGTATGCTCCTTTCCTTTGTTAGTATAGTTGGAGGACCTTCACCACAAGAGCCAATTTTCTATCAAAATTAGTATCTTCGATATTTTTGAGTTTATGTAGTAGTTTCTCTTTTTATGTCTTTTTGAATTTGGATAGAGTTATTTCTTATTATTGTTCTTTCAGTTTATTATTTGGATGTTAGTTATGTTATTGTCGGGCATTATTTTTTTTTTATTTGAACGCTTTTCTACTTTCTAGTTGGACAATTATATAATCTCTTTTGAAGAAGTGAAATATAGTTTATTTTCTTGTTACTATCAATTTATTATTACTTTTGTTGCATGTGAATTTTCTTTTGTGAGTATAAAATAGGTATTTATATAGTTTCATTACATATCATGTAGCTGGGGTGTACTGCCTTCCAAACTTGGGGTATAATAATACAAATATTGCATGGTTTAAAAAAAAGTTATGAATTGAAAGTGACTTTATAAACCAAAAAGATAAAGTAAAATGCTTAGCTAAAGTCACCTAAAATTGAAAAAAACCTATGATAGCTAGTAGGTTTGATGATGAAGATTTTTCACGCATAAAAATAAAAGATTTCACACCAACTTTAGATAATAGTTTACTATTATTTGAGATTTGAGGATAAATAAATGATGATTTCATTGGCTTTTTTATAAATGTATGAGATCTTTGATAAATTTTTAAACTTTTTTTAGTTTATTAGCTATGAATTTTTTTTAAACTTTTCGTAGTTCATTAGCTCTCACAGCACTATCCCATCGCCCTAGAATTTACAGCATTCTTTGAACTTCCTTTCAAGTGACAATGTAGGATATTTTATGTTAGTCTTTTTATTTTGCTTACTATTTGATGCCTAAATAGTTTTAACACCAACAAAAACATATTTTTGAATAGCAAAAAAAATGCATACCTATAGACCATGGACAAGAAAGATTTGTTATGGTGCTTAAAAGAGGAATGACGAAGTGTTTAGGGGAGATGAAAAATGTGAGGTTAAATAATTTGAGAGGCATGGGAAGAGAAGAACTAGCAAGAGATTGTAGCCAAGAGAAGCTGGTTTGAAAAAGAGGTATTGCAAGAGTAATTGTGATTAAGTGCTAAAGGGGATATCTCGCATAAATTAACTCATGTAGTAAACGGTATTTGAGAGGATATGATGGATGTGAACGTAGGATTGTCACAATATAGGCTTTGAAGAATTAATAAGAATTAAATCATTATATTAGTAAATATATATATATATATATATATATATATATATATATATATATGAAAAAACCCAGTAAATAAATATATATAAATTAACCACATAATACATATATATTTATAATTTAACCATCATTCCTTATTTTTAAACCATAAGACTCATGTATTTACGTGTGCTATGATCAAATCATTGGGAATTTTATAAAAATGAAAAATATGGGTTGAGTTTTTATTATGAATTTGAATATTTTAAAGTCAATTTGAAAAATTAAGATTGAAAGTGGTTAAGTTATAAATATAGTAGAATAGGGTGATTGTATATGTAAAAGCCCCAATAAATAAATAGTTAGATTCTTGCCTAATAGCTAAGTAGCTTATGATATTGCCTATTAAGTCCAACCCCGATGCCCTAGTCACTGCTGTCTCCCCCGCACCACTCGACATTGGTTCCTCTGAACATTTGAGCTATTGTGCTCATCATCGATGGTCATTATTGCTTCCCTCGTCATGGAAAAAATATTATGTGTGGAGTCTGGACGTAGCTCTGCGTTTGGATGCCAATAGGATCGGGACACATGTCCAAGATTAAAAAATTGGTTTTTCACTTTACCATGCAGTAACGACGAGACCAGATGCGTTACCGTGATGGGGACCCAACCTGGCCCATTAAGTTGATGGGATTGCACTTGCTAGATGAAGTTTTTGCGCACGTTAGAGGCTAAATTTAGGTATTTTTTACTGTGTTCATTCACTCATAGATTGTATTTAGCTCCCACCTTCCTGGCATGCATCAGTGCGAGCATCCAACCTTACTTCAGTTTAGGGCTACTTCTTGGACATTAAAATTTGAGGTACTATCTCATCTTCTCTATCGAAATGACTCGGTGAGGTATTATTTTATGCATTCTTGAACTATAGAGCTTTTGGGGTTTTCACATTTGTTCTGACTCTTTCCATCTCATCTCCTCTGTCGAATATGACTACAGAAGGTATCATTCTAGACTTTTTCAAATTTTTGAGATGTAGACTCTGCACACTCTGGACTGTACACCCTTTTTTTAATTTTAAATCATTGGGGACTTTGAGTTCTTTCCAGGATGATTTGGGTGATTTTGTAGCTGTTTTTCATCTGTACAGTCTATACACTCTAGAGTGTACACCTTTTTTTTAAAATTAAACCATGTGTGGACTACCTATTATAAATTGCAATGGTTGTTATATGCTGTATGGAATGCCTTTCAACATGATTTGAATATTTTTTATCAGTTTTCTAGATTGTACACTCTAGACTATACACCCATTTTTTATTTTAAACCACTATGGGACTTCCTATATCCCTTATAAATGATATTATAACCTTCTTTAGGTTCTTTCTAGGAGGATTTAGGTGATTTTGGAACAATTTTCTATGTGTACAGTCTGTACACTCTGGATTGTACACCTATTTTTTATTTTAAGCCACTGAGGCATTTTGAATTACAGATCTCAATGGTGTTATATGCTATATGGAATGCCTTTCAACATAATTTTAGTATTTTTTATCAATTTTCTAGAGTATACACTCTGTACACCATGGAGTGTACATCCTATTTTTGTTGTAATCCATTAGGGGACTGCCTATTATGGATCTCAATGGTGTAATATGCTATACGGAATGCCTTTTAACATGATTTGAATACTTTTTATTAGTTTTCTAGAGTGTATACTCTAGAGCGTACATCTTTTTTATTTTATACCGCTCGGGGACTGCCTATTATGGATCCCAATGGTGTTATATGTTGTATGGAATGCCTTTAAACATGATTTGAGTATTTTTTTTTTATTAATTTTCCAGAGTGTACATTGTGTATATCCTGGAGTGTACACTCTGTACACCCTAGAGTTTATACTTTGTACACCCTGGAGTGTACACTCTGTACACCCCTGGAGTGTACAATCTTTTTTATTTTAAAACACAAGGGGGGACTACCTATTATGGATCTCAATGGCCTTATATGCTGTGTGGAATGCCTTTCAACATGGTTTCAATTTTTTTATCAGTTTTTTAGAGTGTACACTCTGTAGTATACACTGTGTACACTCTGGAGTGTACACCCATTTTTTTGTTCTAAACCACTGTGGGACTTCCTACGTCCCTTATAAATGCTATTATAACCTGCTTTAGGTACTTTCCAAGAGGATTTGGGTGATTTTGGAATAGTTTTTCATATGTACACTCTGTACACTCTCGTGTGTACACTCATTTTTTATTTTAAGCCAATGGGGGACTTTGAATTATAAATCTCAATGGTGTTATATGTTATATAGAATGCCTTTCAATATGATTTCAGTAATTTTTATTAGTTTTCTAGATTGTACACTCAATACACTCTGGTGTGTACACTTTGTACACTTAGGGGTTTACACTCTATACACCCTGGAGTGTACACCTTTTTTTATTTTAAATCACTAGGAGGGACTGCCTATTATGGATCTCAATGGTGTTATATACTATATGGAATGCCTTTCAACATGATTCTAGTTTTTTATCAGTTTCCCAAAGTGTACACTCTGTACACTCTAGAGTGTACACTCTACACACCCTAGAGTGTACAACCTTTTCTATTTTAAACCACTGGGGGACTGCCTATTATGGATCTCATGGTCTTACATGTTATATGGAATGCTTTTCAAGATGGTTTCAATTTTTTTATCATTTTTCCAGAATGTACACTATGTACACTTTGGAGTGTACACTCTTTTTTATTTTAAATCATTGGGGGACATGGAATTATAGATCTCAATGGTATAATTTGTTGTATAGAATGCCATTCAACATGATTTGAATATTTTTTATCAGTTTTCACTGTGTACACTTTGTACACTATGGAGTGTACACTCTGTACACTATGGAGCGTACACTCTGGAGTGCACATCCATTTTTTTATTTTAAACTATTGTGGGACTTTCTATATCTCTTCTAAATGCTATTATAACCTTCTTTGAATTCTTTATATGAGGATTTGGATAATCTTGGAGCATTTCTCTGAGTGTATACTCTATACACTCTAGAATATACAATCTATACACCCTGGAGTGTACACCCATTGTTTTATTTTAAACCACTATGGGATTTCCTATATCTTTTCTAAATACTATTATAAGCTACTTTAGGTACTTTCTAGGAGAATTTGAGTGATTTTGGAGCCATTTTTCATGTGTTTACTCTAGAGTGTACACCCTTTTTTATTTTAAACTACTAAGGGATTGCCTATATCCTTTCCATATATTATTATAAGCTGCTTTGAGTTCTTTCTAGGAGGATTTGGGTGATCTTAGAGCATTTCTTTAGAGTGTACATTTTGTACACTATAGAGTATATACTTTGTACACCCTGGAGTGTTCACTCATTTTTTTATTTTAAACTACTGTGTGACTTCCTGTATCTCTTCTAAATACTATTATAAGCTATTTGAGGTACTTTCCAAGAGGATTTGGGTGATTTACACTATGTACACTTTGTATTGTACACTCTATAGCGTACACTCTATAGTTTCATTATTTTTGTTTTAAACCATTGTGGGACTTCCTATATTACTTTAGGTACTTTCTAGGAGGATTTGGGTGATTTTGGAGCAGTTTTTCATGTGTACACTCTAGAGTGTATATCCTTTTTTAAGTTTAAATAGTAGGGGGACTTCTAAATATGGATTTCAATAATTTTATATGCTGTTTGGAGTCCCTTTCAATAGGAATTGAGATTTTTTATCAATTTTCCAAAGTGTACAATTTGTACACCCTAGAGTGTACACTCTGAATGTAATGCATTGGGGGACTTCCAATCTAGTTATAATGTTCTCATTAGTTCACTTTTCATTTGAAGCTTAAAATGTCTGGGAAACGGATAACTTTCAGATGCAGGCTATCCACCATCAGAGCATTGCATGATTACATTTTAGAATAGTTTACTGAGGATGTACTTATGATTCTAAGGAGGCTACACATACATCAATTCATTAAAATTCTTGTAATTCAATAAGATTCAGCTACTATCACTTCTCTTATGTCATGCTAGAATATAGAAAAGCAATCTTTCTATATTGGTGACCACTGCCTTCCCTTCACAACTGATGAGGTTGCTTTAATCATAGGGATGCCATATAGTGGTGAGAAGGTCACATGGAAGAAATCACCACTATCAAAGTCCAATTTAGTAGATTTTAAGAATAAAATAGAGAAGCTCGATTATCCATTGAGCTCAACGTAGTTTGTGAAGATGCACATACAGTTTTTTTTATTTCTAATATATTTTTTATATATCATAATTATGGAGTGGTGTCAGGCTTGGTCTCCTATGTTGATAATATAGATAAATTTACTGATTATAATTGGACAGAAGCCATATGGAGCTTTGTGGTTTTCCAATTTGATGTGATTACATCAAAAACCTTGACATAGAAGGCACCCAGGTACATGAGTGGCTTTATTACTCTTTTGATGGTATGTGTTACATTTTCTAATTTATATTGTCTTATACATTGAAACTAACTTATGTAACTCTTTACCATAGATTTAGGCTGCCGAGCATACGAGAGTCCTAATGCCCCTAGTTCCCTTTGCAATGTCCCATAAATAAAGTTTGTTGAGGAATCCGTTAGTGGTCTGCAAGGACACTTGATAAATCTACTAGACTTATTTTATTTACATAAAAAAATGATTCATTCCTATTCCAAATTACCAATCTTTTTTTTTTGGTGTAATGCAGGTCTTTCAATCATTTCAAAACATATTAGAAGAGAAAACCTGGCTCCTAGAAACATTACCCTCCATCTAGTAGCCATCTCACAATGATCGCCAGAGGTCTCTCATTCCAAGTCCAAGGAGTGATGCCCCAAGCAGATCTCCTTACATCTCTCCTCGATATTCTCCTCCTTCAATAACTTCTAGCTTGCCATCTTCTACTACCCCTGTAGAGAGTGTTGAGAAGGAGAATATACTTTCATCAATCAAGGACTTGGGGATAGACTAATATTTTTTGAAGCTATAATAACTAGGATAGTAGATGATATTGCTGCATAGCTTGTTGTCCTTCTAGCGAGGATTGGTGGACAAGAGAGCCCAAGCATGGGAGAAGCTCCTGAGGAGGCTGGCACAGGGCCAGCCATAGAGGCCACCCATCTAGAGGAGCCTTTGGAAACCACTTAAATAAAAGATGAGCAGTTGATTGTATATGAAGGCCCCACATTTGAAAAAGAGACTGCTCAACCTTCAATTGGAAGCACAACACGAAGTGTGAAGGAGAGATAGCTTAAAAAGAGGAGAGCAATCTTGTCCCAATTTACAGGGGTGTGTAGGAAGACACAGAGCGCAGCAAGCTTGCTGTTGTTGCCACACCGGATGCAGAGAGAGTAGATGAGGTTTTTCTTATTTATTACACCACTTTGATCTAATAAAGTTGATTTTAGCAATTTTTAATGTAGGTGACTGTAGAAAAAGTTCTTACAATAGAGGAATAAACTACAATAGCTGTAATAGTTATTGAGGAACTAAAGGATACAATAATCTTCATTTTATAAGCTTCTCCTTTATTTCATATTGAATACAACTCCTAAGAGATAGCATTCCTTGCAACCAGCTGAGGCATCGAAGACCATTGAATTCTCATCAAGAGATGTTCTGCACAAGCCAATGCTAGAGTTCATTGACGCTCTTGGGCCTGATTTAAGGATAAACACATCATTGTCTAAATTTATCAATCTAGTATCCATAAAATCACCCTTTAATTTAGATTGCTAACATGCGCATGCTGCTCACATATAAGAGTGATAGTGTTTTCATTAGTCGAAAATATCATTAATGCTAGAGGACAAATTGATGAATTACTGGCAGATCAGTATTTGTCCGATGCACATGTTGATGCTTTCGCCTATTTGTTGGCCAAGAAGTATAAGATCTGTCCTAGGTTATATGTCCCATATCTGTATATCTCATGTCCACACTGGGTGAGTTCATGAAAGGAGGTTTTGGGTTATAAGATGCCTTCTAATTTCTTGTTTGTTATAAACTTGTTAATATATCTTCTTTTTGAATTCTTGCAGAATTATGTCCAATATGGCTTGTCAATGGAAAGCAAAATGTTCATACAACATCTTAATGCTAATAGTGTTCCAAATACTAATTTAATCTTACTTCCAATTATCTATCAGCATTGGACACTACTAGTTGAGAATATCATAAAAGAGATATGGTTCTTCTACAACCCACTATCGAACCCAATCCACAAGGCTATAATTCCTGATCTTGCAAGAATCCTTGGCTTTCTCAGTTTCTCCTAAATACATAATTTGTAACTACCTCATTTGCCTTGTCTTGGTGTAGGTTCAGGTAAAACTACTAGTTAAGGATGCTGAGGTGGCTTTCTAGACCAACCTTGAAGATTGGCCAGTCAAGGTGATCATAAGAATACCAATCCAGGAGAACAACATCGACTATGGTATGCTTATATGAAAAATATGTGGGCGTAGTGGTTAGCAAACCTCCACTGCTCTGGGCATAGCACAATGATTGGCCAAAGAAGTTGAATTTATTTTGAGTGGAGTTTGTTTACATTATTTTTTTCTTGAATATGAAATAACATCATCATACATTTGAAATATGAGAGTTTGTGTATATATGAATTGTTTGACCACAACTATGTATGTAGATAATCTCTTTAATTATCTATCTTGTACATGTCTTCATATATGTTCATATGCTATATAGAGTGCCTTCCAACAACAATTGAGTAACTGTAGGCTCAATTTTTTAGAGTGCACAACCTTATTTCTTAAATTTAAATAATGGGTTTTTATATATTATTTTTATATGTTGTTTGGAATGTATTTAAACATGAATTGAGAATTGAGAATTGAGAATTTTTAATAGGAATTGAGAATTTTGGGTCATTTCTCTAGAGTGTACAGTCTGTACACCATGGAGTGTACAGTCTGTACACCCTAGAGTGTACACTCTATACACCCTGGAGTGTACACTCTGTACACCCTAGAGAGTACACTCTATACACCATAGAGTGTACAACCTTATTTTTAAATTTAAATAATGGGGGACCACCAAATATGCATCTCAATGATTTTATATGCTGTTCAAAATTTATTTAAATAGAAATTGAGAATTTTTTTGGTCAATTTTTTAGAGTGTACACTCTATACACTCTATACACTCTAGAGTGTACAGTCTGTACACTCTGGAGTGTACACTTTATACACCATAGAGTGCATAACCTTATTTTTAAATTTAAATAATGGGGGGGGGGACTCCCAAATATGGATCATAATGATTTTATATGTTGTTTGGAATGTATTTAAATAAGAATTGAGAATTTTTTGGTCAATTTTTCAGAGTGTACACTCTATACACCTTGGAGTGTACATCCTTATTTTTATATTTAAATAATAATGAGACTCCTAAATATGCATTTTAATGATTTTATATGTTGTTTGGAGTGGTTTTAAATAGGAATTGAGAATTTTTTTGGTCAATTTTCTAGAGTGTACACTTTGTACACCCTAAAGTGTTTAGCCTTATTTTTAAATTTAAATAATGGGGGGACTCTCAAATATAGATTTCAATAATTTTATATGTTGTTCTCACTATTTGGAGTGTATTTAAATAGGAATTGAGAATTTTTTGGTCAATTTTCTAGAGTGTACACTCTATACACCCTGGAGTGTACAACCTTATTTTTTAAATTTAAATAATGGGAGAACTCCCAAATATGGATCTCAATGATTTTATATGCTGCAGACTAGTTTTAAATAGGAATTGAGAATTTTTAATCATTTCTCTATAGTGTACACTCTGGAGTGTACACTCTGTACCCCTTGGTGTGTACGCTATGCACACCATGGAGTGTAGAACCTTATTTTTAAAATTTAAATAATGGGGAGACTCCCAAATATAGATCTCAATGATTTTATATGCTATTTGGAGTGGTTTTAAGTAGGAATTGATAATTTTTGGTCATTTCTCTAGAGTGTATACTCCAGTGTGTACACTATATACACCTTCGAGTGTACAACCTTATTTTTTAAATTTAAATAATGGGGGGACTCCCAAATATGGATCTCAATGATTTTATATGCTGTTTGGAGTGGTTTAAAACTAGAATTAGGAATTTTTGGTCATTTTTTTAGAGTGTACTGGAGTGTCTGCACCACGAGTGTACTGATCTGTAGACCCGGAATACTTATTTCCTAAATTTAAATAATGGGGGGACTTCTAATCATGGATCTCAATTATTTCATACTCTGTCAACATTCCATAAAGGTTCATAAAGTACACATTTAGAATATTGTAATAGTGGATTAAAATACATTCATTCAAATTGTGTAAAAAATCAGACATTTATATGAATATATTAAAATTAGGCTGCAACTAAACATAAAAAATGGGCTACAACTAACCCTAAAAAGTTTATAACTAAAGTATATTTGTCCCTCTATTTAAAGCATTATAATGTCTCCCTCTAATGATATCCATCATCAGCTTAATGTATCCTTCTATCGATTGACTTATTGTTGAGCTGGAGTGAAAATCTTGAAATTTAAGAATATCATATCAGCTACTGAAATCTAACAGCATAAATAAAGTATTATACTTGCATACCTCTAAAAAATACTTTGTCATTATAGAAAAAGGTGTTCTAATGGGTGAATCTTTATGTTCTGTAGCTATTGCTACTTGTTCATTCTTCTTTGTAACATTAAAAACATAATTTGTTGAAATCTAACAGTAATATTTGAAGACTAAAATGGTAAAACTTGGTAGAAAATTACTCTTTGCTTTCATATTTCTCTCCCAATATCCTTTCAGCCTTTCATTAGAAACACCTTTTGGCCGCATCTTAGTTGGGTCCTTTAGTAAGTCTGGAGTACATGTGGAATCTCTTATAGGAGACTTGTTTTTCTTCTTTCCTTTGTCAGTTGGAGGTAAATTCCCACTTAATATAGAATCAATATTATCAGATAATTTCTTTAAAGAATCTAACATGTACTACTCAGCTTCCTTTTTACCTTGTGCTATAGTGCTTATTTGATATGAATATCTACTGATGTGGTTCCAAAAAAGAATGCCTATCGAATTTCTATCATAACCTTCTAAATCTTTGAATGATTTGTAAGCACTATTAAAGTAAATATCCTTCTTTGTTCTAGAAGACCATCACCTGAGAAGATACTTCTCTAGGATTCTCACAATATCTTCTAGACTTAAGACTCTAATGTAATGGGCACAGAGTAATCCCATCACTTTAAATTTTTTACAACTACAAGTTATATTCAGACATGACTTGTCCAAATGAATAGTCCATTTCTTGGAAATGTTGTTTTTTTTATAAGTTTGTTATGAAATATTCCATAGGATTGTCATCCGAGATATTTGCTGTTAATCCACCAACTCCATGTAAATATTCTTCTTCAAAAAAATTGTAAAGCTTTCTTGTGTAAAACTTAGTGGCTTACTTCAATATAGGACTAGTTCTAAGTACTGGAACAATTACTGACTAGATGGATTTGAAATCTTCATCATATTCATTCTATCATCATGTCTCCATAACCTTCTCCAATCCCAAGAAATAATTGATGATAGAGCTTGTTGGTTTAGAGATTCCATGACATACATTATTCATGGGCTCATTATGTTGCATTGATAAAATACCCATGGAGAATGAATCTTTTTTGAATGTGATAGACCACTTACTTCTAATTCTGTATAGGTTAGCTATCCAAACATGATCCTGCAAATTCCCTTTATCTAGCATCTTAGACAAATGGTGATCAAACTTTTCTTTTGAATCACATTTACCCATGCATTTATAGAAGAGACTCTGTACACACTTATTACTATTAAAGTAATGTACCTTTGAAGGAGCTTTCTTAGAAATATGCCATTGGCACAACCTATGGTGAGTATGAGGTAATACAATTTCAATGGCTCTCACCATTGCTTGATCTTTATCAATGAATATTATTATAGGGTGCCTCTTATTCATTAGCTGGATAAATGTTTTGAATAACCATGTGAATGACTCAATTGTCTCTTCAGATAGAAATGCTACTCCAAATAAAATATTTTTCCAATGATGGTTGACTCCAATAAAAGGTGCACAAACTAGATTATATTTATTGAGTTGATAACTTGTATAAAAAATTATGACATGCTTGAAACAATCATAGTCTATCCTTGACATGCCATTAGCCCAAAAAATTTCACCAAGCTATCCGACTCATCAACCTGAACATCCCATGCAAACATTCCATCTTCGGCCTACCTTTCCTTGAACAATTGTATTAATGCATTGGTATCACCATTCACAATCCTTGATTTTCTTTATTTTTAAATATAATTGAAAGCATCTCTTTTTGTAAAGCCAACATTCTCCACTCTACCAACTTCCTAACTAAGATAGCTGAATGCATAAATTGTTCTAATTCCAGCCTCATTCATTGACTTTAACACTGCCGCCTTCTCCTCCCTAATGCCTCTATAAGATCTTAGAAGATGCTGGTCACCCGGCTTTGCTAATGAATGGTTATGAATTTCTATAAATTTTTTGACCTTCCAATTCTGATATAAATCAATACAAAATCTAATCATGGTAGGACAATCTGTCCTACTATTTATTTTCTGATATTTAACTGAGCTGTTTAGATTAAGACCCTTTTCCACACCTGCTTTTGTACATAAATAATCCTTGGATTTCAAATTCTTTGAGTTTGACCAATAACAAGCATGATCCTTCCAAACACTGAATCTAATTTGATGTGCATAATCATAATAGAGTTCATATGCCTCCTTCTCATTGTGAACAATAGTGCAAAGGAGTTTGCCTACAATTGGTTCATGAGACATAACATCTTCGTCATCGCATCGATGCTTTGCCTCATTCACCTACATTGACACTCATCGTATTAGGAAAATTTGTATAACATGTATAACTATGAGCTCAAAGTAGCCTATAATAGCATTTAGAAAGGATATAGAAAGTCCCCCAGTAACTTAAAAAAACATGGGTGTACACTCTAGAGTGTACATAGTGTACTCTCTAGAGTGTATAAAGTGTACACATGGAGAATTGCTCCAACATCACCCAAAAGCTCTCAAAAAGAACTCATAGCAGCTTATAATAGAATGTAGAAATGATATAGGAAGTCCACCAGTGGCTTAAAAAAAGGTATACACTCTAGAGTGTACAGGGTGTACACATAAAAAACTACTCTAAAATCACCCAAATCCTCCTGAAAAGAACCTAAAGCAGCTTATAATAACATGCATAAATGATATAGGAAGTTCCCCATACAACATATAACTCCATTCAGATCCATTCGCCTAGTGGTTTAAAACAAAAATAATGGGTGTACACTCTAGAGTATACAGAGTGTGCACTCTAGAAAACTAATAAAAAAAATACTCAAATCATGTTGAAAGGCACTCCATATAATATATTACACCATTGAGATCCATAATAGGCAGTCCCCTAGTGGTTTAATTTAAAAAAAGGATATAGGCAGTGTACACTCCAGAGTGTACACTCTAAATGCTCCAAAATCACCAAAATCCTCTTGAAAAGAACTCAAAGCAGCTTATAATAGCATTTAGAAAGGATATAGAAAGTCCCTGAGTGGTTTAAAATACAAAAAGAGTATACACTCTAGAGTGTGCAGAGTGTACACTCTAAAGAAATGCTCCAAAATCAACAAAATCATCTTGGAAAGAACTCAAATCACCCTATAATAGCCTTTAGAAAGGATATAGAAAGTCCACTAGTGCTTTAAAATTTTAAAAAAGTGTATAGTCTAAAGTGTACACATGGAAAATTGCTCCAAAATTACCGAAATCCTCCTGGAAAGAACTTAAAATAGTGTACAAAATTATTTCTTATTAAAAAAGAATTTCAAAGAAGATAACTATATATATAAAACTCTATAAGAAATTTATCGATGCAGTCATATTTATGTCATCATTCATTAAATCGGTCACCATATCCGTCTTCACAATTTTTTTATCAATTGAGATGAAAGATTTTTTGCTTCTCTTCTCTCCAATTCGTATGAATTTTTTTTTTTTTAAACATGCTTCTTTGTTTGAGTGCCCTAAATCTATTTATATCTCAGACATTTAAATTTCTCCCACGTATGTAATCTAAAATGACATCCAGCAATGCGTGCAAAAATGTCATTCAATAAGTGCAATCGTCAACATAACGGGCCAGGTCGGGTCCCCATTAGGGTAATGGTATCCAGTCCCACCTTTACCGCATGGTAAAGTCAAAAACTAATTTTTTAGTCTTGTACACATGTCCAGATCCGATTGGCATCCGGACGCAGAGCTACGTCCGGACTCCACACGTAATATTTTCTCCTCGTCATGAGCCATCAATATGTGGCAGTGGCCTGAAGATTTCTTCCACGACTTTCGCTATGAGATGCATCTCATTTCTCCTCTTTGGGTGCTATCTCATCTTTAAAAGGCATTTTTGCATACTTAGGTTGCAAATGTGAAATGTAAGTGATCTCTCATTTTCATCACCTTCTGCGGTGATGATCTCATCAGATTGCCAGCATTCTGCAAATTAGCTTATCCCAAATGAGGATCCAGTGCTAATGAACCACTTTATTTACACTTTAGTTCTAAAAAAAGGCTTTATTTTCATGTTTGTAACTTTTTGAATAGGTTTGAGCAAAACTTAGGTAGATTTGCATTTTTGCTGATTTAAATCCATGTGCTTCCCTCGCATTCTAAAATTTTTTAAGAGTTATCTTCGATGTAACTGCCTCGCGGTGACAAAGAAAAACTAACCCATTCGTTTGGGATACACCCATGTATCTAAAAAAATAGCTTTATTGAGTAGTGTAACACCAAATGCGCATGATGGGCTAACATTGTGATGGATGATACCAATCCATCTCAAAATCTCAAGTCAATTGGCAAGTGACTCCACTAATATATAAATACCTAAGCTTGTAGCTTCTTAACCAACATTTCCATCTCATCAGTAGTTGAAAGAGATGCAGTCATAACTTTATCCAAATTATTTGAGGTTTGCTTTATGGATTCTTCTCAATTCATTTCTATTGAGTGTTACTACTGAATTTTTCCCATACATCCAAATATCCTTAAGACATGGTCTAGTTTATGCTGGCTTAACTCAAAGTAACTTGATCGAGTCAAAACAATATAAATGGTGAATTCACTAGTTTTATTATTAACTCACCAAAACTATCATGAATTTTGCTAAGACTTTTACAAACTTGTCAAGACATATTGAACTCTTCCGAATATATTCATGCCAATGCTTATTCAAATCATACTTACCCATGCCCAAAAGCTAGTCATCAATGTTCATGTATGAAATTAGACATCTTTCATTAGTCAAATCAATGACTTCAATTATCTATGTTGACAACTTCATCTGATGGATCAATGACTTCAACCAATGAGTTGGTGACCTCACTAATAGCTTTAATAAAATAAGTCTCTAGCTACTCTAATGTAATTAAGCTATATGTCTCACACATTTCACTTGCTATATATATATATATATATATATATATAGCTCATTATATAGCCTTTCTCGTTGTGTCAAACCAAGATCTAAACCTATAAATAGGATGTTAGTTGTTAGCCTTAAAGAACAATCATTTTACGCTTAAATCAATTTAATTTTAGTCAAATCTTGAGCTTCTCGCTCCAAATTATCTTTCTCTTTATAATCAATAAGGCAAATTGAAAAGTTGGAAGAAAGAGTGAATAAGATGATTTAAGGAATTTTTATAAGATTTCTTAAAGCTAAATCAAGAGTAAAAATGTTAGAAGGATCTTCAGATTTGATCATTTGAAGGTGATTGGGGTGTAATGGCACTAATTTTGACTTTGGTGATTGATGAAAAAGAATCTATTCCCCCATCTTGTAAAGAAGCAAGGAAAAGAAAGGCCTAGCTCACAAATGCATTTTTGAGGTGAATTGCCAAGGTGAAGCCTTTTGTAAAATTTAAAATCTGTCATCTTGATTCTTACATTAAGAAAATTAACCTAGTCGATCATTTATATTTTGGATATACTATTTTTTAATAAATATTAATGTTTCTTTGAAGTGAATGTTATTCTTTGCTATGTTTGAGGACTCTCAAGTGGTTGTGAAGAGTATTTCTAGGAACAATCACCTCATTAGTCAAATTCAAAGAGCTATTTATCACTTAATTTGGTAGTGCATATAGACTATTGAAGAACTAACATGCTTTATTAAAGATGAGGTAAGAGTCAAGTGCACCATTGAGGAGCTTCATTATGAGGTTCTAATGGAGATGATGTATGCGAGAGATTTGGAGCAATTGTGGCCCAAGTTGATCTTTCTAAATGGAGAGCAAGGTTTCCTCCATTGAAAGAATTAGAGGGGAATAAGTTACATAATAATCAAGAATGACACTTCCATCATCAAAGGTCATATCTTTCTAAATGGAGAGCAAGGTTTCCTCCTACTTGCTAGTATTTGATTATCACCTTATTGTGGGTTTCAATGACTAAGTTGTAGAGGCTATTTAAAATTAAAATTATTTCAAGACTTGTGGCAATGAGGGATGGACCGCATGCTAAAGGTTCATTAATATATTTTTATTCTCATAAGGATCATAAACATGATACGAAAGATTGTAAACACCTTTGAAATTTAGTTGAGAAGTTGATCAAGAAAAGAATGTTAAATGAGTTTGTTTTAGTTGATCTTGTGGGGAGATAGGAGAAGTTAAAGGGAGTAGGAATGAATTGATCTCAACATAGGTGATCCACATAGCTGGGTTGTACCTATTGTTATTTGAGGAATAGGAGAAGAAGCTTTTCCCTCAGCTAGCTTCAAATGATTCTGATCAGGATGTGTGAACTCAGTATCTGTATCAAGAGTTCTTATTATAGAAGTAATATCCATAACATTCATTGAGGTTGACATGCCACTAAATAGAAATCCCTACAATAAAGCTATTGTTGTTAGGCTATAATTACAAATTATTGAGTTGACAACATTCTAATTGATATAGAGAGCTAGATATAGATCATTTTCAAAGGCATATTCCAAATCCCAAATATTGAATCTCTTATAAGTTTTGAAATTAAAGGAATGAATGCACTATCAATCACTTGGGGAAAGGAGAGGCAATTCACAGTCATGACCAACTTTATCATTTCGATTGCACCTCCTACTTACATCGCAATCTTGTGCCGATCTCTCTTAAACACATTCAGAGCTATAGTCTCCCCATATTATATTATTGTGAAGGTTCCAATGGGAAAACAAGTTATGAGAGTAAAAGGAGATTGGTTATAATTAAGAGCATGCTATTAGATCGTTGTTGATAATATTGATGAAGAAATTCTTTAACTTAAGGTTTAAAGAGGAACTAGATGTTAGACTTTGAAAGTAGTAGAGAAACTGCTAATCTTTAAGGAGAATCAAAATAAAACATTTCTTATCAGCACTTTGTTCAATTAAGTGTTTAAAGGTGAGATGTTCAAAAATTTCTAGGCGAACATCCAAATATTTGTTTGGTTGGTACTTGAGATGGCAAACATCACAGTTAATGTTGCTTGCTACATGTTTAATTGTCAACACGAACATCAAACTAATAAAGTAGAGAATTAGGCCAGTCTTTGTGATACTAAAATTACTAATTTGGTGGTTGTTGACCTGACTTTTGGAGTGAGCTCTCAGTTTTCTCATCGTAGGTCTAGGACTCTTATAGACACTTCTAGTGAGTAGGTGAACACTTAACCTAACCCTAGAGACTTAGAAGAGTTAGCCATAAGAATAGGTTGTACCCTAGGGATTTAAGAAGACTTGCCTACCCTATAGCCCAAACCAAATCCTTGCTTCCTTCTTTCAAACCAAACCTCAAATTCAAATTCAAATTTGAAAATCAAATCCAACTATCCAATGATTGAAATTCAATCCCAAATTCAAACTACAAATCCCTTCCTAGGCCCTTTGATTTTATCTTGGGAACTTAGCCAAAAATAAATCCAAATCAATCCCAACCCAATTGATTTTCTCAATTATCAAATCCAATCTCAATTCAGATTCCAAATCATAAATCAATTCCAAATTCCAAATGACTGAAACCCATGATTAACTCTAAATTCCAAAAATCTCTTCCTAAGCCATATGGACCACCTTCATTAACTTAAACTCATTTCTTCTCAAAACATACTCATAGCTTAATCAAATTTGCTTCCAAATCACTCCAAACTCATATGATTTTCTCATAACCCATTTATATCTTCATTTATATTCACAAATATAAATGAAATATAAATTCAAATGACCAAAACTAAACTCAAATCAAATCAAATTTCCAATTTGAGCCCTTATAGCCAAAATTTTGAACTTGCCTAAATGAAACACAAATCAACTCAAAACTCATGAATTTTTTCATGATTCAATCATTACTATAATCAGTGATCCAAATATAAATATAACCAACTATTATCTAACCAAAACCAAGTCAACCAAAATCAAGCCCAAGTTGACCCTTCTGAATTGAAATTATCATATGAACCAAAACCCACTTGGCTCCAAACCAATTGCAATTGAATTTATATTTCAATCCTAAGCTCGTATGCAAGTTCAACTAAACTTGAATCAAGTCTTGATCAAGCCAATTGACCCATTTAGGCTCACTTGACCCAAAGTAACCTAAAGGACCCTTTTTGAGTAATCCAACCAAAATTAGATTGAACTAAGCCCATCAAAGCCTCAATCATGATCAACAATTATCATGGGGTGATCAATCATATTGAATTAGGCCAAACCAAGTCAAACCTATCCTTTGATCAAGTCAACATTTAGCCCAAATGAAACCCAAGCTAGCCAAAACCCCCCATATGCCAAATTAATTTAAACCATTCACCTAAACCCATTCATAATCAATGATTGAACATAACCGAGTCATCAATTGAGCCAAAATTGCAGCTTTAGGCCTCTGTGTGTTGGTAATTTATGAAAGAATCTCCATGTTGAGGGACTTCAACATGTATGCTCCCTTATATGGTATAGGATCCATTTGATCCTAATCTGAGCTTGGGAGAGGTCGGATCGAATGGAGAAAGGCGGATAGTGCTCGTCTTTCATCACTCATGAATGGGATAGATTACAAGCCATCGATCTCATATTATTGAGATGAACGGCTCTGATCGAATCCCATGGTAGATCATTTGATTTCTCCCTTAACCCATATATTAAATCTTGGCTGTCCGATCTTAGATCAAATGACCCATAGAGAAAGTGCGTCTGTCATCGCTAAGTCTACGCACGGATGTGACTACTTAAATAGCCAATCTCATCATGCAACATGGAAAGTGCACCACGTCAGTGCGCCGCATCAACAGCCATATGAACCGATGAGATTAAGGTCTTAACTAGGGTTAATTAATTAGTTTTTAATCCTGAAACTTCCTAAAATCATAATTAATTATAGAAAAAAAAATCCAAAAATGCAATCTTAGGCTCATTTTGAAGATATTGCAAAGGGGAATCTAGGAAAATTATAATTAATTGATTTTGAATTATGAATTTGGCTTAATTAAGGTTTTATCAAATCTCTAATTAGCTTAATTACACCTTAATTAAGCATTCAATTAATCTTAATTTTCTATGGATGGTTAGGGGGATGACCTCTGCCTCCCCTAATTTTTTGGGATTTTATTGATTACTTAATTAAGGAAATCATTTGAGTAAGCCCTAATCACTCTCTTAATCCATTAATTATAATTAAGGAGTGAATAGTAACTTGATTAATCATTTGAACATTACTATCCTTGTTGAACAATAAGATCACTTAGGGAATGTGATTGGGGATACTTTTCCTAATTCATTTCCTAAATCTTCTTTATTTTTAAAAATCAAATTAATTAATGGGTTAATGGAATGACTAATTGATTAATTAGGTGATCAATCTTCAAAATAAGGAAATCAAAATATAATTGAATGCTTAAATGATTTAGGGATTAGGATTGAGGCCTTGCCCTTGATCCTTTCCCCTAAGTTCATTTCATCATTCAAATTAAAACATTTAATCAACCCATTAAAAACTTAATGGAATTAAAATCAAAAATTAATTAGTCTACACTTAAATAACCTTTAATTGATCTTGAGTAGCTCCTTGGGTGTTTAATAACCCAAGGTGAGAGATAATGAAATTATGATTGGCTCACATGTGTGAGAAAATCATAAAAGTAATTATGTATGATACATTAAGTTTAATTAACTATTAATCATAAGCTAATTGCATTAGACCCCTTTCATTTCTTAGGAGCATTGCAAATTTACTTTTCATGTGGTTGCATATCATATTGGGTTAAGATTAAGGGATAATTAATTCATTTAATTCATACCTTAACCTAATCAAAATATAAAATTAACTTAAATATTATTCATTAAGTCAAACTAATTCACACTTGGGGAAATGGGTTAGGATTAGCAAACCTCTCTCATATTTTCTAAATCAAATCAAATTCAAAGATAAACATGCCTTTAAAGAATTTTGGTTTATTTTAAATAGCTTTATTTAATATGATTGTCCTTAGGAATTAATTAGGATGAATAAAATCATGTGTTTACATTCCTTTATTTCTTTCCAATCATGCTAAACATTATTTGCCATATGAAATCATGCATTCATTTATTTTGAAAAGTAATTAAATAAAATGTTTTCTTTTATGTCAAATTGCATGTGCTGACTAAAATTAAGAATATGAGTGGCTATTATCACTATTAAACCAAAAATTATTTTTAAAACCTATAAATCAACTATTATAAATGAATTAATGCTAATTACAAATACTTATGAGTTTGCATTTGATGAATATAAGATGTGTAATGTGAAGTTCTCTTCCCCTAGCCTAACATGGATTCACATACGATTTGCAAGTGTATAGTTCATTTGAAAAGAACACAAAACTTGCCTAAATCTATTCCTATGCATCTCCATGTTAAGACTTAGGAAGAATTTCATATTATACATGTATATCATGCAACTAAATCAAACATAATTTTTTGCATGATTCCTTATCCATTTGGTTCTTTTTGTATATTCATATGTATTTAAGAAAAGTGGCATATTAGTCTGGACATCCCGGGGCTGTGAAGCTTTAAGTAGCTCTAAGTAGGTCATGTACCTTACGCCCCTAGTATAGAAAATAATGGTGTTGTACTCACTTAAAACTCTTATGCACATGCATGTGTGATGATGCCAATGAATAAGAATAAAAAACATCAAATAAATAAAACATAACTTCTACATTGATTTTCCTATCCTTATAGTTAATCATACATTTACATGTATCTAAGAAAAGTGGTATATTAGTCTGGACATCCCGGAGCTGTGAGGCTTTAAGTAGCCTTAAGTAAGTCTTGTACCTTATGCCCCTGGTGTAAAAAATAATGGCGTCGTACTCACTTATAACTTTTATACATGAGAATGTGTATTTAGCTAATGGATGAAAAATCCCTCTCTTCTACATAACAAAGGCATGCATTCATAATTCAATTAACAAATGAGATATTTAAATTTGAAAATATATTTCTTCACATTCATCATCAAAGTATGCTAAGATTTACATTGCATGTATAGGTATGCTTAAGATTACTCATATACATGATATACATGATAAAAAGAAATGGATGAGTGTATGTTATGTGATAGTAATCCATCCTAATTAATCCTAAGATGCCTTTCTTATTGAGTAGGGCTATTTAGAATGAATCTAAACTTAGGATTAATTAAAATATATAATAAACCATTCGCCAAAGGAAATTCATTAATAAACTTACTTTAGAAATGACTTAAGATAAGGATAAAAGAGAGACTCTCTCTATTTCTTCTCTTTATTACACTTCGTTGCTAAGTGTAAGTTATATGAAACTAAAGAAAATTAATAAGTAAAAATTCTCAAATCAACTAAACCACTTAAAGAGAAATCAACCTTTTATGAATTAAATCCCTCACACTTTGCAAATCATAACTCTAAAGCCTAGTTAGGACATACCACACAAGCTCTGACACATGAACATTAGGCTAAGTCACCATTTCCAGCTTTATATTAGGGCAGTGCATGGTTTGATGAATATTTTGTTTTATGATGTATTATTTTAGACTGGTTATTACGGTGTATGTGCGTAGCCAGAATGTCAGGCCGATATTAGCCTAATCATGTTTTATGTAGGGGCTATGCTTAAGGGGCTGCTATAATAAAAATATAAATGCTTTTTGCTGTGCAGGTTGCTCAGCCCCTAAGTATAGCCCAAGTTAGGATAGCTGCTCTTGGTTATCCATGTGTGAGGTGTTAAGTCTAAATTATTCCTATAATTGCTTGGGTTGTATAATGTGTTTAGCTAACATTTATTTTACAGGTGTAGCTAGATTTACTTTCCTTCCTTTTAATACAATTTTTGCATTAGGATTAGGATAAGTGTTATGGGGATTGAGGTCAACATTGGTTATAAGACCATGTCTTATATACTATGTGATGACTTCGGAGTAAACAACATCCCAATCAAACCAAAAAGAAAGAAAGAAATGGAGCAAACTAAGAAAAATAAAGAAATGAAAGATGAAGAGTGAAGAATGATGAACCTCGTAACACTATCGTTTCATAATTGTAATTATTCTTTCATTGTACTGGAATGTATAAGGGTAGAACTCGACTACCCATATTTCTTTTTGGGTTGTATGACAGTACCCGACCACACCGACCATTTATTCTTTTGCGATAGCTTTATAAAAATGTTTGATATTTTGTTTAGCTAGTGCATTAGAAATATCATGCCTCTTCATAGTTTCTTTATGATTGGTGATTATTGTGTGGCCTGGATGCGATTAGGCTCTTAGGATAAAAATAAATTTTCTATCCCACTTAACAACTCATAGCTAAAACTTTAAAACAACTCATAACCTCACATAAAAGCCTTGGAATTAAATCAAGATAATAAAATGTTTAACAACCCCTTAGCTGGATGATTGAATATATAATATCATGCATGTCATATTCTTCCACTCTTACTAAGAGAGGGATTCCATATGTGTAAGAGAATAAAGGCTTGACCTGTAAGAGGCTTTGATGGAAAGTCACCTCTTTTCTTCTGATTTAGCCCACAATCAATTTCTCATGCATTTAGGCATACAAAAGCCTATAGCCTATGTCGAAATAAAAGGTACAAAAATTAAATAAAATTTTAGTAAATTTGCATTAGAGTTAAGTCATTTTTCATGCACTTCATGATCTAATCTCTTAGGAAGTGAGTTTAAAGACTTAGTTTCTCTTCTAAGTAAATAACAGCCTAACCATCTTGCAAAGAATATGACATGCCTACATGGATTTAAAGCATAGGAGGCGTTAGCTGGCTACCACTCCATGTGGTAATAAGTACAGCAATTAGGTGGTTTATTCTAACTTGTGGATGTAAACCATATACTCACTTTCACCTTAGATTTAGGTCATGTTTTGGCCCTCGCCAAAGCTCCCTAGATTTAGGATCTGAGATCGCTGTTTCCCTTTACAGGATACAAGCATAAATCCTCACCTCTTAGGCATTTCCATAATATTGTATTATGGAATTATAAGTCCTAGATTTCTAATAAAACATTCACTCAAACAAATAAATCTCTTCAAATTCAAATATATAAAGCCCAACCATAGGTTAGATTGGAGTGTTCACTAGGCTTCTTAGTATCATGAGCACTCCCTACTCATCTCCCTTGATTTTGATAAGAACTCTTCCCTTTAGATCTCTACCACTTGATTTTCAAAAATACAACTAATCCTTTGATAATCCTATCTTTGAATTCTTGGAGACAACAATTGCCTACTTTAATCAAGAGTATTCTTAAGGGATTTACCTCCCTTAAGATATAATTAACTATGGAGGCTTGCCTCCATAGGAAACTTAATGAACCCAATTTAAATAAACCCTAATTTACTTTTCCATATAAAGTAGAAGAAAAATCTCTAGTATATTCGAAGACCCATCATGCCTTAGGAGTCCTTATTAGGTGATTAGGTCCATTATAGGGTAGTGACTTCTATCTCTCAAGATAGTACACTATTCCTTAATATCATACCTGATCACCTTAATGAGTACATCTATGGATCTGCATGGCGTCCCCTCACACAAACACACCCAACACAAAAATAAACACCACAGTGGTAAGTCTAGAAACTCTCGAAGTTGGGATTCATCATAGAAGTATAATATTTAGAGTAGGTTTTAAATGTACTGATGTTTCAAAAAAAAATAAAAATAAAGAATGTGCATTAATTTTACAAATTTAAATGCAATGTGTCTAAAGGATATTTTTTTTTGCTATTAAGAATCAATGTTTTGTTTTACATTGTTGTTTTTTTTGACATGAGGTTTTCATGCATTCTCTTAATATTATTAAATGAAAATGCATCATATGGGCTACGAGAAAACTTCACAATTGAAAATGGATTGTATTATTATAATTTGATGTTTGTTGGTTTGAAAAACATAGATGTGATTTAACAAATGACGATATATTTTATTTTAAAAAATAGAAGATGAGAAATGTTGAAGCGTATATTGACAACTTGTGAAAGTAAGATTTTAGAGCAACACATTTTGGATTTAAAGAAAATTTTTATGACATTTAAAAAGTATAATATGAATCTCATTCCATTGAGATGTGCTTCCAAAGCTAGAGAAAAAGTTTTAAATTTTTTGCAATACATAAAAGAAATCAAAATGATTGGAAATAAAGTGGAATTTACCTTGGAGATGTCAAATTCAAAATTTATTACCGAGTTCAGAAACTTGCTAGCCAAATTTTAGGATGAAGTCACTTCTTCTTCAGATCAAAGGATAAGTTCTCACCATTGTTTAACTTTTGAAAAGAGCCAAGAAGTTTTGGTTGAATGAATAATGTGAGATTACTTTTAAAAAGTTGAAGTTGCTGAAGTCATATGATTTACTTCATTATCTCAAAGTCCATAATCAAGAGAGGACCTACTCTTATGTCTTGGAGTTATTGAAGAAGCTTTGAGTTCTATATCCACTACAGAAGAAGCTGAAAAATAGTGGCTTATATTAGCAACAATCTTTGAGGAATTGAATTGAGATATCCAATTAGGGAAAATTAGCATGGGCATTAATAATAATGACTTAGCAACTTTGGACTTATTTTCAAGCATAATCTATCAAAGTCATAATTAATCATTTATTGAAAATGGTGTTGGTAAAGTCAAATAATTCAAAGAGGCTTCCTAAGTGCATAGTCTAGCTAAACAAAATTTAAATCTCTTATACGCAAAGAATTATTATCAATTCACAAGCATTTATTGACTTTTTGGCAGACTTCATTTTAACTAGCATAAATGAAGCAAATGCAAAGGATGACTTGGTTTTGAACTTATTTGATGGCAGAGCTTCTTATGATCAAAGAGTTAGAATCTGAATGATTTTGAATAGGTACTTAGGACTTATGCTTAGACATGCAGTAAACATCTACTTTTAGATTACAAATAATTAAAAGTTGGTATGAAGCATTAACGGTCAGCTTAAATTTTTTTGTTGGAGTTAGAGCAAAGTGCTTAGCTATCTTTTTTGATTTTGAACCCATTTTATACCATGTGAATAGACATAATGGAATAAAAGAAGACGTGTTAAAAATATCTCTTTAAAGCCAATATGAAATTGAAGAGTTTGAATTTTTTAGAATTAAGCATATTTCTAGATAATAAAAAGAATTCATCAATTTACTTTCTAAATTTGAAAATTCATTTTGAAGACCAATTTTAGGATTAACACATTCAATTATTGAGGCACAAAAAGTAGCAGCTATTTAAGGTTGTGTCAATGGGTTAATTCATTTGTTGACTATTTGAAGTTGGAAATAGTCATGTTTGCTATCACTAACCTAAAAAAGATTCAAAATAAAAACTGTCTAGTATTTACTAATTGATAATAAATTATTCAGAAGTATGCTACTTCTATGTACTTGTGAAGCATGAGAGGATCTTTAAAGAAGTTGATTTAAAAAATGTGGAAGTCATTCGGTAAAAAAATGGTTATTATAGCTTTTGGTCAACAATATTTCTGATCAACTTTTAAGACAAGAAGAGTTCTCTAGGAGATGTCTCTAATGTAAAAGTTTGCTATAAGGTAACTTAAGAACTAGGTTCAACATGGGCAGGATCTTATATCATCAAAGAGCAAGTTAGTTTAGGATCCTACTAACTTCAAGTTTTTTTGAAACAAGAGGTCCCAAGGACATGAAGTAGAGATTGTTTGAAGGTTTTTTACCTTTAAAGGGAGAGTTTGTTCTTATCTTTTTAGATGATACTTTTGATGTTTGAATGAAAAAAAAAATTATTACAAATTTCCAAAGGTGAATTTAGCAAGTGACAATTTGACGAACTTGTTCCTCAAGGAAAATCCAACGAGTAAAAACTAGTGGAACTCACTTCACTAAGAAACTTGGGAAAGTTACCACTTTAGGCAATGAATAAAAAAGAATTGTTGCTAAAAAGTTTGACCTAAGCTTGTAATTTTATTTGAAGTTAGTCAAAGTCAAACTTTAGGGAAAGCTTAGATCAACATTGGAGAACCTTTCTTTCAAATTATGTACTCTGATTATTAAGAAGACAACTTAAGTTTAGGGGTTGAGTGATCTTGGCTTGGTATTAAGTTTAAAAGTTATGGGATTACTTTTTGTAGGGGAGCTAATGGTGCTATTAGATGGATAGTTTGTATGCTTAATGAAGTCATTTTATTTATTTAGTCTAAATAATAATACAAGCAATATGATATTTAATGAGCTTGAAAGTAAAATTCCTTATATTTTCACAACAATCAAACTTAAAAATTATTTCTTGAATAATTTAAAATCTTGAAAACTTATTTTGAATATATTTTTTAACATTCATTGTATTCAAGTTTGAGACAATTTACTTGGTAATATATAAGTATCATGTTTGATTCTTTAAATATATCTTTAAATGAAAAGTGTTGCCACAAAATTTACATTCACTTCCTTTATGACAAGATTCATCTGGAATAGATTAAGAAAATCCTTTTATTTTACGTGTCTAAATGGTTACCCTATGAAGATAAAGGAAATTTCAAAAGGTTAAACCCATTAAATGACTTATTAAAACACATTAAAGAGAAAGACCGAGTGATACTTGAAGGAAAAATTATGCAAGTTGTTCTCAAACATGATAATGTTGGATATTTATCTACTCAACAATATATGATATTCATTTGTTCAACAAATTTTAAATAGTTGTGGCTTTGATAATCTAAAATTATTCATGTATTTAGGGGTTTAAAGTATTTATATATTCAACTTTGTTGCTAATATTCATGTGTTTGATTATCTCTCCTTGCTTATTCAAGTGATGGTTATTCAACAGACTCATTCTTTCTCATTCAAGTTGAATAGCCTTGAATTATACTCAGCTCAATAGCAAAAGATGAAAGAGAAAAAATATTTCAATTAAATTTATTTTTGAATGTATATAATTCTTCACAAATTAAAAAAGAAAAAACTTTTTAATGAGCAACTTCAATTGATTGTGGTGTTTTCCTCATCACCCCTTGAACTTGGACTAGCCTCTAATGACTCACCAGCTACATGCTAATAAAAATTTTGAGTTCTTATATTTTGCATAAAAGATGTGTTTGTCCATTAGTTTATCTAAGTATAATTTCATGCCTTATTTAGATTCAGTAGATAAGAGTTCTTTATGGCCTATGTATTATATGAAAGATTCTTTGATCTTATTTTAATGTTTTTACTTTTCTATAGGTGACTAGATAGTCCCATTCTTTTTCTAATACTCTTCTTTTGAAATCATCTGCCATTTGAAGTTTTCATGCATCATTTTAAAAATATTAATCATCTTAGCTAAAACCAATTTTTTCTAAATAAATATTCATGAATGTCTTTGCAATCTTGATGACAGCTTTTTAAAATCATTTCTAAAATCCCATTTTTTTTTAAGCAACTTTATAGAAATGGCTGCTTGTCAACTAATTTAGTTAACCATTATAGCCTTTGGCTAACATATAGTTTTATTTCCAATTCACAGTATTAAATTTTGCTACTATTAGTGAAAATCTATAAGAGATACAGTGTTAAGTTTTTATGAGTTGATGCCAAAATATACTAAGGTTGAGTTCAAAAGTAGTTGATGAAACTCAATCTTTAGTCAATGTGAGGTCAAAGACAAACTATTAGAGAATTCTCATAGGTATTTCCCCATGTGAAAGTTCATCTCTCCTCAACTATCTTAGAAGAAATCTTAAGACCTTTTCAAAGGACAAGATTCAACTCTCTCTTCTACATTTTTGTTTAGGCCACTTGTATGTCTTTTTTCTATTTCCCTTTGCTTGCTTCTTAGTAAACTTCCCATTACTTATAATTTCCCCCAAGATAGCAAAATAGCTCTGGTTTTGCCTTATGTTTATTGTAATATGGAGAAAAGAGTCGCCTATAATTATGATAGACACTACCCCAATAGGTGGAGAATCTAGTGAAGTTATTGCCTAGTAGTAGCCAAAATTGAAGGTAAAGAAACAATAATAGAAGTCTCAATGGTAAAAGGGTGAATTAAATTTTACGTAGGATCTTGAGCAGAATCATTTGTATTGCTTTTGCATAGGTGCTGAATATACTTTTTGGTTTTGTAGAAATCTTGATCTCAAAATTTTGAAAGTCATCAAAAATAGTAGGCGGATTAGATTTATTTTACTTAACTTCTTTGGAAAACCCTTCTTTCAGAAACTTGATGACCTCAAGGTCATTAGAAATTTGATGTGTAGCAAGAAAAACTAAAGAGAAAATATATAAGTTTAAATGCAAGATGCTAAAGAATGTTTAAATGAAATAATAAGAAACCAAAAATTAAAATTTACATGAAAATGTCTTTTGATGACATCTATATGGATATGACTTCACATTTAAACCAATGTGCTTCATTTTAAAAAAACAATATGTACTCAATCACTCCCAAATTTGACAAATCTAATTTCTTTTTGGGAATGGAGTTAACATAGTTTTAATCGACCATTTTCTTTTTGAATTTATAAAGTAGAAGTGAGATTTTCAATTTTTTATTTTATTCCATAAACCAATTATCTTCCAAGTGATTTGAAGAAAATAAGATGTTGTCATATTTGAATTATATGATGGAGAGCACATGTAAAAAAATGTAAAGCATCAGGGAATATTCTTCTCTTGCATACATGAAATTAAAGAAATTATACTTGCAAAGAATTATGACATAATTTGAGTAAGGATGATTCCATAATAATTCATAATATCATTGAACTTTTGGGAGAAAGGGAATCTTAATCAAAGTTGAAATTGATTTCAATAACAACAAATCTCTCATCTTCTTAAATTTTATTTGTGAACTTGCTTGGCATTTGAGATTGGATTATGAAGTTTTCTTGCTTAAAGATGTAGATATCTACATGAGTTTCGCCTCATGAGGTATAACTATTGAATGATCATTATATTTGAACTCTCTGAAGGCTTTCACACTTTTTATAAGTGTGTTAGCCAAAAGGGCAATAAAGATAATGAAGGATATGAAATATGATCAAGATTGAAACTTAGTAGGCAAGAAGAGTTCTAAAGGAGAGAGAAAAGGAAAATATAAATGAGAATGTAAAAGGTTTTCAAGGACCTTAAATGGCTATTTATAAGCAAAGTGATAATATGAAATTTTAATTGGTCACAAATTTTAAATTTTTAAAAATTTAAAAATTTAATTAAATAATCAATTTTATTTATTCATCATTATTACTTTTAATATTAATATAAATATAAAATGTCATTTTAAATCAACAAGTATGGTGGCTAATGAAGTTTTTGCATACATATAAGTTTTTATATAACATTAAAATTTAATTCAAGTTTTTTTATATACATGGAATCTAGTCATGAGCAAATTGAATTTTTTTCCTTCTCGTACATTTTATGTAGAAAAAGCATAAGTCAAAATTAATCTCTAAGAAATTGTCTTGCTCTAAATGAGTTGATATAGAAGAAACTCACCATTGACTTAAAATTAACTCAACTTTGAAGGTTCTAGGAATGAGCAACTAAATAACTTTAGTTCTTAGTTCTTGAAGTTCTTGGCCAGAGAAAATTGACAACTTCATTATAAGCAAAGTCAAGTTGGCCCAAAAAATTAAAATTTTTACTAAGCTCTCTCTTTTCCTCATTTGTTAGATCTTTAATTAGAGCGAGTTCCTTCTTAAAGCTGGCCTTATTAGCCTCAAAATTATTCTACAAATAAGTTGAAGAAGACTTTAGTGAAAGAACTGTAGTTTTCAATTCCTTAAGTTTTTTTAACAAAGTCTTTTCATTTAATTCTCTTGGTGAACTCATAGTATTGCTATGTGTATCATGTGAGTACTCATGATGGATTGAAGTTAGTATTTTTCTTTTATCAATAGTTGTCACAACTATTAAGTTTAGCTTGCAAAATTTGATTGGTGTTGGATTCTCCTTGATAGTGACATCCATAGAAGAATTAAGTGAAGTAATGTTGGTTTCTCAATATAACATTTTGAAAGAGTCAATACTTGTTAACAAGACTAGAAAGAGATTCCTTGGCAAGATTTTCATAAAATTTTATCCACGAAGGTTTTGAAGAAGTGATACTTATAGTGGTTGTCTATTCAACATGTATCTTAGGCTTTATCCATATCTTTTAAAAATCCACTCATTAAAAAATTAACAGCAAAATAATTCAAAGGAAAATTTTCTAATTTAATATTGTTTCAATAAGATCTATTTTACCTTTGACAATTCTTTGAATAGTCAACTCCATAGGTGGATTAGTTGAAGTTATTAGAATCTTCTATATAGAAGGATTAGTTAAAATAGCTTGATCTGCCTTGAAGAGAAAAATCATGAATAATGATTTTTTACTAATTTATTCAAAGAAACTATGAAGTCAATAATTACTTGGATTAATGGAGCCTTAGGCATATTAATTGGCTCTAATGGAAGATAGCATAAATGATTATTAGTTCAATCATTGATTTATAAAGACAAAAAAATCAAATGCACACTAGTTGATTTTGTTAAAGGAATATTTGTGAGTTTGCATCATCAATTTAAACTAGAATAATTGGACTTATGTTTTTTTCTATTTGTCTCATCATGCTATTAACATTTTTCATCCCTAAAGAGATGTTTATCTTGTTCTTTCATCATTCAATTTGAGTTCTCCTTTTTAGATTTCTTGAGGATGCTTCAAATAAGTTCCTTTTTAAGAACATTCAATTTAGTGTTAGCAATATGTGACATTTTGAAAGAAAAAAGTTTCATTTTCAAAGATAGGAAGAAGATGAAGTTATATAATAACATTCCAAGGTGGCCTTATTTTTAAATTTCTAAACTTTTGATAGTGCTTATATGTACAAAAGAACAAAATCAATGTGATGCTCAATATGACAACTAATTAGGTTAGAAGAACTTATTGATTACTATTTTTATATAACATATTTACTAATTCTTTTGTTCTCTTTGTGAAGATAAAAAGAATAATTAACTTAGTAACATGAGATGAAGTTTTCGCATAAGGGAAGTAGAAATGATTATTTAAAGCTACTTTTTGACATAATGAGGATTAATTTATTAGAAATAATTACTCCCATTCTCTTATTTTTTGAAATTATATTCCAAAGTTATGAGAGAATCATAAAAGTAATGTACATTCAAATATCTAGAAGACTCAGTCCAAGTTGTGTTAGCTCGGTTCATCCAAGTTATGTTAACTCTATTTCAGGTGTAACTCAATTGAGTTAGAATAATAGAATTGATTAATTTGTTAGGATCATCATTAACTTATCAAAATTATCATGAATATGCTAGTACTTTCACAATGACCTCGAGAATACCATCTTGAACTTGTCAAAATATATTCATCCCGAGGTTTATCTTTGCTTATAGTGATTCACCCTCTACCTCATGAATCAACACCTAATATATAGATTATTCCATTGTGATAATAATTATTGAATCAGAGCCATCTTTATGAACTTAGTAAAATAAAATAAAAATAAAGGCTTGTTTTTACTTATTAAGAGTATCTCTTAGAGATGTTCTCAAGTGTAATTAATTAGAGGGCCCCTTAGTCTCTTTGAGTGAATGGGAGTAATCCAAATTCTCTTAATTTTCTTATTAACTTGAAGATATGTTTGCAAAGAATAATTTATCATGAGGTGAGTGGAAGATGGAAACCTTAAATAGATCTTACTCTTATATTCTCTATTATTTGCAGACTATATCATCTTGTTAATATATTTTCCATTCATCGGGCCTATCCATCAGTAATTCTCTCCCATTATTTATGAAAAAAATTTCTTGTGGATATCTCTCTAGAAATTACCTCTTTGACATTTGATGAAAATTTCTACAATTATTTTTTTAAAAATTTGGCTATCAAAATTAACCAATTGATTTTCCATTGGACATTCTGTAAAAAACATTGGTACACATTTTTCACTTGAGAGTCCCTTTATATTTGCATTTGTTTTATAGTGAATAATATAAAGTATCTTTTAAAAAAGGTTCTATTACAATTACATTACAAATATAAATTTAAATTTATATTTGTATCACTACTTATTAAAATGGGTGAACTCATGAAGCATTACATGGGTGAACCTAGCTAAAGCAAGGCATGAGATAGAGAGTCATACCAAGTAAACACAACACCTTAATTAAGCACACTATGGGAGAATTTTGAAGCCCAAGAACAAGTATTTGCTTACAGCAAAGAAGAGCTGTCTGTGAGTGGGTCTAGTCCTTGAAGATGTCAAATGGGTATGTATCTTACCCCAATATGCAAATATCAAGTTAACAAAAAATATTTGGGTTCAAGAGCCATTCCAACCACATCTTCATGAGTGTCTACTACTAATTACATTTATTGCATTACTTGAAGAAATTTAGAATCCTTTTATTAATGGAATTGAGTATTCATTTCAAAGATTATGCTTCACATGACTGAATATGGAATCAGTAGTGTAATGTGAGATTAATATTGCATTGACTTTATGAAATTAGAGTAAATTTTCTCACATAGATTTTTTGACTCCATGAAACACTTATTAATTCATCTATCCTCTCAGGTAAGATTTGGAGGCCATGTTCAACATTATTTGGTGTACTTATTTTGAAAGATAAAATTGGTTATTAGTATTTTATCCTTATTATAATTTGTATTTGTGTAATATTGCTAATTCATAAATAGCTTTTTAAAATTCTAAATACAATCAAGAGGACTATGAAGAATAAAGTATATATAGAAGAAATTATTTACAAACCATACCTCATACATGAAACTACATATTTTTTCTCATATGTCTTTGATCTTGGTGTACTATGTGGCGAAACTAGATCACTAAACAATGAAGATTTTCATAGTGGTGATAATGCTCAATCTTCACAATCAATTTTCAAATTAAAATAGTAATGCTTTAGGTAGGTGCATATGAAGACATTTTTCTAATAAAGAGCTTATTACAACAACATTATATGTTTTACTTAATTGTTAAGAAGTTTAACTCTTCCTAGAGTAAGATTTTGCACTTTAAAAAATAATTGCATGATATTTTAAACTTTAAAATCATTACATTTATTCAATACATATTTACAGATTATTTAGGGAATATTGAACAATAAGATAAATAATATAAAGATCAAAGCACAAATTTCATTTAAGATTTGGTTATATGTAAGTTCAATTTCAGAAAGTTTAAAATTTTTAATAACATAATCACACATGTTGTTTAATGTAATAATGCACTTTAAGTTGATCTCCCACTAAATGGAGCTAAAAACTAAGAATTACATGACTAAGCTTAAGGCCAATGAAATTTGTTAGGACATGGTCTTTATTTTGGTTAATGGCTTTAAATTTCACATTAGTTCATGGGATAGATAGAGAGAAATTGATTACAATGAAGTTTAAGTTAAAACAAACACTAATGTAGAGGATGAAGAGACTATTATAGTGTCTTACTAGATATAGTCTAGTTACTATATCCTAAGAAACATGAGAGAACTTTGTCTTATTCAAGTGTGATTTATTTCACCTAACTCTTAATTGAGGAACTAGAATACATAAAATGTATAGAATAACTAGAGAAAAATGGAAAAGAATGTTTGAAAGTATGATTCATTTGTACTAACCAAATAAGCACATCAGGTGCATTATACGAGATATCTAACAAGAATAATAGAATACATAGAATGTCCTATTGCAATCTAAACTAAATAAATAAGAAGATTTGAAATAAAAAAAATGCTATTGAAATTACTCATCAGGAGGAGAAAATATTTGGATTCCTATAATTTGTTCTTGATATCAATCACATGAAATAGGAATTTTTTAATAAAGAGGTCTCTTATGATGAAGTTGAAGAAAGTGAAAAGAAAGATGAGGAAGGGTTAGAGATTTATGATGATGAGTTAGAAGTATAAACTGATAGAGTTGCTCTTGTTAGATACATTTTAGTAGTATTACATTACCTTTTATTGTATTTATTAATATAATTTTATAACATGTTAGAACTCCTTGGTAATTTTCACTTGTAAATGGATCCTAGAGGTGAAAAAGAGCTAACTTGATAATATTTATTTACTTTGTTTAGCTAGAAAAAGAATGCATCTACCAGTTCATATGGGATTTTAGTAACCACGACCACCACAACCATTACTCATACCAGTCCACCAAAGCTCACTCTATCTTACCACTCATCTAACCTAACACAAACTTCCACTTTTTACTTATTCTTTTATGTCCATTTCTCTCACCATCCTACACTAGATCATCACCTTATTACCACCTAGTTTACACATTGCCATCTACCATAGCCTACCTATCATGTAGAATCATCGACATTTACTAACTAAGAAATTCAGGTAGATCTAATTCACCAAATTCACATAGTTATATTAAGCTTAAGAGACACATAAGTATCTTGTTGTTTTCTTTAACTAAGGTTTAATAATTTTAATATTTTTTCTATATTAACAATTTCTACTTATTGAGGTCAAGGTAGGTTGTTCATAGGATCAAGATATTATTTGAATAAAGTTTAATGCTCTATATGTACCTTAGAAGAATGATACATAAGAAAAAATTTTTAATTTCTATATTATCTATTTCAATAAATTACTAACTTTAATTTTAATGACTTTTATAGAAGCTGATAAACTAGCAGGTATACATGCCAACACAGTAATGCCAGCTAAACTAGCAGTGGGTTGATAGTAGATCCGAATAAGTATGCGCAAGTGATGCTTTCATTGTTTTAAAATTATAATAACAACATATTCCCAAAATAATATTCTCAATGTTAAACTTTTATATGATCAATACATGCATTTGAGGGATATTTAAAATTAATTATTTTAGGGGGAGTCATCATCACAGTGGGACAAGTTTAACTTGTGGTGGCAAGCTGCTGGAAGTAAAAGAAAGGAAGTAAAAGAAAGGAAGGATTTATGGAAGTAAAAGAAAGAAAGGTAGTTTAACTTGTAATTGGAGGTGATGGATTTATGTATGCAACATAATAGTGAGAAGGACAAAGTAGTGGTAGATTAAGTAAAGGAAGAGGAGGATGAGAAGACTAGAAGAGATGACTAAGTATTTATTATTATTATTTTTCCTATGTTGAAATATGTATGAGCTTATATATATATATATATATATATATATATATATATATATATATAAATGATTATATTATATTATGATTTTATCTTAGTGATATTTAGTTTTTTATCAACAAATTATTTGATATAATGTTCTATAATATTCAAGTGATTTGGGGTGTTTAATGTATTGCTATTGAATTTGTAGGGATTGTAAATGAGCAATTGTTAAGTGAAACCTTTTACAATTTAGTATGCTACAGGTTTCTAGATTAATTCCATCAAAAGTGATGATATTTAATGTCATGCCAATCCTTAACAATGGCCATTATCCACCAATTACAGTTATCTTTCCTATGATCTTAGCCATAGGAAATTTAGAGTGGCCTACCTGCCATTATCAACCATCAAACTTTTTCAGTGATCATAGTCAATGGAATATATGTTGGGTTGGCATATGTGGCCATCAAACGTTGTTAAAAAAGTTTTTTGACAAAAAATTATGTCATCAAAATTTGTTTCTGCCATATGTTTTATTATTGGATGAAAAGCTACTGAAAATCTAATTCATATGAATTTGTTAAATTTTTTGAAGTAAATTGCTACTGGAATGGACAAATTTCTCTATAGTAATATTCATCCCATAAAATTTTCAAAATTAAAAATTACAACTTTTAGAATCTAAATTTAAATTTATTATAATAGAATAAAATTTTTAATTTTTTTTATTTAGGCACTTATTATGGGATTTGATTGGCCTCTCACTTGGACACTTTTTGAGCACTCACCTAGGTTCTTGTAATTAAACCCTTAGTGCTAATTCATGATCTACATCATGTTCAACATCATTAATAATGACATGTTAAGAATTATAATGGCCCACAAAAAAATTTAGGTAAAACACTTTATTTTTCTTAATTTGTGCTATGATTTATGGAAATTTGCTAACTTAATAATGATCCACTAGAAAAAGTATAAATTTTCTTTATGATAGTTTTAATTAAGATGTTTTTATTTTAAGAAAACTTTAAAATTTTATTTATCTTGTCCAACATTTATAGGGTGTTTAATGTTAATGCTAACAACAAACTTACTACTACATAAAGCATCTAAACACATGCACTATACTCTAGAAAAGATAATAACCAAAGAAAAATAATGGTAGTGAAGGAAACTTTGATCCCTGTCTAACAACAAAAATTAACAAACAACACAAAAGTTTGTTTCCATTGTGATGACACCTTTGTCAGACCTAATTACTACTATAATATCATGCCTTGGATTTTCTTCAATCATAGTAGGTACACATCTTTTTCTAATTTAGATTGGAACTCTCCACCCTAGTCAAATTCTTCTAAATAAGACCCTTAAACACTACACTCCTTGATGTTAAATTCCTTTTATTATTATTATTCATTATTAATATTTTTGTACAGGAGCTATTATCATTATAAGCCTATTTCATTTTTTTAGAAAAACTTATTTAGGCTATAAAGGTTCTATATCTCTGAAATCTTGCATCTATTTTATGGTAGTTTATTGATGTTCCTTCACTCCAAAAAACTCTAGTGCTTTGCCAATGACACCAAGTGTTTAAAACTTGGATCCCCCTTTTAAGAGTTTATTTATTATATTTTAATCATCTCAATTGTACCTACATTAGATATTTCTTTGATGGTTGATCTAGTTCTCTAGGGATTGTAATCATCAGTTTTGACCTTTTACTATTAAATTTTTATAATGACTTTATGGTGTTTTAATTTGGAGTCGTGTGGACACCACACAGATCTTATGGGGTACTTATTGATGTGATTGGGTATGACATTAAGGTATGATATACTATCTCGAGGGATAAAAACACCACCCTACAGTGGACCTAATCACCTAATAAGGACTCCTAAAGAATGATGAGTTTTTGTATATACTAGAGATCTTTCCCTTACTTTACATGAAAAAAGTAAAGCAGGGTTTATTTTATCCCAGGTTCCCTAATTCCCTATAGAGGCAAGACTCTATAGTTATTTACATCAAAGGAAATGAGAATTCCTAAAAAAAACCCTCTATTAAAGTAGTCAATCATATCTCCAAGGATTTCAATGCTAGACTATCAATAAATTGGATATTTTTTTGAAAATCAAGTGAGAATGTTCAATTGGAAGACTTATTTTTGGTTTCAAGGGAGGATAAGTAGGGATAACTCATGATACTAGGATGTCTAGTGTGTACTCCAATTTAATCTATAATGAGGCTTTATATATTTGAATGATAGAGTTTATTTTTATTTGAGTTGAAATTTTATTAGAATGTTAGGACTTATAGTCTGTCAACATAAGATTGTGGAAATACTTAAGAGGTGAGGATATGTACTCATAGCCTGAAGAAAATAAACAACCTTAGATCTTAAAAATAGGATGCTTTAGCACAAGCTAAGAGCTCAACCTAAATCTAAATAGAAAGGGGGACATGAGGGTTTACCTTCAGAAGAGAGGATAAATCTGTCCGACTCTTCTTGACTTACAATTGCCTAGAGTGGCCATCAGCTAACACCTCCTACACATTAAACCCATATAGGTCAATCTTATGTAATTACAAGATAGCTAGGCTTGTTATTTAATTAGAAAAGACTAGAGTCCTAAACTCACTCCCAAAGAGACTAGATCATGATTGACATGAGTATATGACTTAGTCTATGTACAAAATTTGAAAAGTTTTTTATCATTTTGACACAATATTTTAGACAAAGGCTTGGGATATTTTATGCCTAAATTCATGATGAAATTGAGTTATTGGCCAAAACAGAGAGAGAGAGAGGGAGATCTCCATCATGAGGGGGTGCTCTCACAAGTTAAGTGTGCCATAAAGTACATGATTGGAAACCCTTCTTGTTCAAGAGTGAAATAAGGTGGTATGCACGATGTTAAACATTCAACATTCAACTAAGGGGTTACTAAATCTTTTAATTATCTTGATCATATCCTAGGCTTTAAAATGAGATTATGAGTTGTAAATTGGCGTAAAAAAATTAATTTTATTTTAAGAGCCTACCGCATCCAGGCCACACATTCAAACATCAAGCTTAAGAAACTATGAAGAAGATGCAGTTCTATTGCACAATCTAAACATAACATCAACCATTCATGTATAGATTCTGTAAAAGAATAAAAGACTGGTGCGGCCAGGTACCACCATACACCGCATAAAAGAGAAAAATTGGGTAGTCGAGCTCTACCCTTATACAACTTAGAATACAATAAAGTTTTATAATTACAATTGAATAAATTTTATTGGGGTCTTCATTCTTCATCTTCTTTCCTCCTACTCTTTGATTTGATTTTGCTCCAAAGCTTCATAGGGCCTCTTAAGATTTTTCCTTTTAGCTATTGCTCATCCTAAATCCCATAACACTAATCTTAATTTCTATTGCAAAATTTACATTTTATGAAAAATAAATCTAACTACACTTGCAAGACTGATGTTAGCTAAACATAAATGCAACCCAAGCAATCATATTGTGTAATTTAGGGTTAGCACCCTACACCTGGGTAACCAAGCCCACTTTTCCTAATGTGGATAATGCTTAGGGGAATAATAAACTTGCAAACAAAGCATTTATATTTATTTTAGTGGCCCCATTAGCATAATGCCCTATAGAAAATAGCATTGGGCTAATAACAGCCTAACATCTAGTCTACGAACAACAAACCTAACATCTAGTCTAAAATATTACATCATAAAACAAAACACAATAACATTACATACACAGTCCTAACCTAAAGCTAGAAGTGGTGACTTAGCATTCTAATGTGTGTGTTTAAGCTTAGTGTGGTATGTCTTAGCTAAGCTTTTGAATTATGATTGCCTGAAGCTTGAAATTGATTAATTTAACATGATAGGTGGTTTCACTTTAAGTTGTTTATGGGATTTGCATATTTTAATTTGTATTTTATCTATTTCATTTAATTTTCACTTAGCATTCTAAGGGATCTTAAGTTATTTTCTAAAGGCATATTTTTATGATTTAGTTTCTTTTAGTGAATGAATTATTAAATGTTTTATTAATCCTAAGTTTGCATTAATCTTAAACAATCCTATTCAATATGAAAGGCATCTTAAGACTAATGTAGTTAAGTTACCATCACATAGAACATGTTACACCATTCCTTCCACCACCCATAACATGCATATGATTTGATACTTAATATCCTATACATGCAACATATTTTAGCATACATAAATGATTATGAATGCATATTTGTAGGTAGAAAAGAGGGTTTTCATTCCTTGGTGAAGTACAAACACATGTATAAAAGTTTTAAGCAAGTACGTGCCATTGTTTAAACCAGAGATGTGAGATAATCAAAGACTTTCGTGGGGCTACTTAAAGCCTCATATTCTCGTTATGCCCAAGCTGTATACTTACAATTCTTAAGTACATATGAATGAATACACAACCATGAGAATGAAAATCATGCAAAAGATTTTATTTTTGTGAATTATTTATTTATGTAAAGTAAAGTTCTATCCAAATTATAGTGAAAGAACAAATAGGAATGAATTAAATAAGTATGTCCCTTTGTTAACGAGGAAAGTGAGAAAATCAATGACCTCTGTGGGGCTACTTAAAGCCTCATATTTTGGGATGTCCAGACTATATTCTTGTTATCATTCAAACATATGTAAACCCATACATGAATAATAAAGATAGAATAATACTTTTAACATGTTTAAGCTAATAAACACATGCAAATCATATATAATATTCATAGCTAATCACCACTCTAAATCTACATTATCAATTTATAACTTTGACAATAGCTTTTGAAATTTATTAGTGATAATAACCACACATATAATAGGATTAAGCTAACACATGCAACTTTCACATAAGTAAATTTCATTGATTCTTTTACTTTGAAAACATGAAAGCATGATGTCACATGGCACACAAGATTTATAATGATTGAAAAGAATAATTAAACATGGCCACATAATACATTCAGTGACATTAATTCCTAAGGATAATCAAGTTGAATAAAATCATTTAAAGAAAACCAAAGCTTCTTATTAAATTTTATTTTGGATTTTAATTATTGATCTGAAAGAGGAAGAATCTTTTGCTGTTTTTATCCCATCCCGTGTTGGTGACTTAATGTGTTTAAAGAAGTGTAATTACATGAATTTAGTTTGAATCATTAAGAAATTCATTTGATTACCCTTTCCTATGCTTCTTTAATTTAATTAACCACTCATTCATGAGCCTCAAATGATATGTAAATGAGAAATTAAAATTGCAATGCTCTTAAAGGACTTAATGCAATAGGCTCATGCTTAAGTGTTAATTAGATTAAGGAAATAACTATGCTAAGTACTCTTATGATTTTGCCACACCCTTGGGTTAATCATAATTTCTGTAAGGGTCTTTATGTTATTGAACACATAAAAAGAAACCCATGAATTCAAATTAGATTATCTAAAGCAATTATCATTTCAATTTGATTAATTTTCTTCATGAATTTCTTAATTAAATTTTTAGCTTAATTACCCTCCTATGGAAAGAGACTTAAGCAAATGATCAAGAAAGGGGGCCTTGATCATTCACTCATATCATTCCCACTGTTAACCATGATTAATAATAATAATTAATCATTTAAATTTGACTATTTGGTATTTTTAATAATTATTAAATGGCTTAATGAGTGTAATTAAGGTTTGAATTTCAAATTCCCTCAATTACCTGGCAGAGGACATCCCATTAAATAAACATTTTAATTTTGAGAATAATTGACCAAGTAATTAGGGCTTAATTAAACTAATTAAAGAAAAATTAAATACTAATTAAGCTTTAATCAATGTTCTAAATATATGAAAATTATTTTTATTAAAATCTCCTCTATTTACCCTTTCCAAAATTAGGTTACTCTTATTTTAAAGATTTTTTTTTATAATTAGTTATGAATTTTTGAAGTTTTGAATAATTAATGACATTTTAAACCTAATTAATCCCTAATCTCATTGGCACCATGTGGGAGTTGACGTGGCGATGCTTTTCATGTGGCACCATAAGATTGGTGACTTAAATCATCCAATGTGGCATGCTGAGTCAGTGGCGGCGGATGCACTTTTGTCCCTATTGTCTGATATCGGATTGGACGGTGGGGATTAATCCCACGGATCCAATAGGATTAAATCAAATAAATCTAATTAATTAATCATAGTTATCTGTTATAGTCAAGCAAAATGAAAGGGGGATGATCCTTCATCCCCCTAGCGATGAAAGATGTAGACCGTCAGCCCTCCTCCGCTTGATCTGAGCTCACCGGAGCACGTGAGGCATCAACATCAACTCCAAAAGCTTTAAGGGATAGATCTAAATAGATCCTATCATTAAAATCACACAGAATAATAAAATCCTTTACAAAATACCAACTCCTATTGGATTTTCTATTGTCTGCTAGAAAAATACCTCGTCGGAGCTCAAGACTGCGGTCCAGTAATGGAGGTAGCTTTATCTTGAAGAGAAAAAGCCCTATTGAGATGCTCTATACTTGCCTCCCCACCGGTCGTTCTATTGAATAAGCGCTGCCTGAAATTTTTCTAGAGTTGGTCTAGGTGTGGTCTGTAGTGCTCAAGTCGATCAAGAATCGATTCATTTTGCCTTTCCAGAGCTTGGGGAATGTGTGGGTGAAGTTAATTTATATTTGTTTGAGTTTGAATGGGGTTGGACAGAGTGGAGGCTTAGTTTCACTCATATTTGGTGTCATCGATGATGGGGAGCTCAAGGGAGGTCAGGAAGGAACTATGGAAGCTCATCTCAACTCTCTGAAGATCTGAGGAATGCAGGTGTTTGGTTTGGAAAGAGATTGGGAGGAGTATACTCTCCTCCCCTAAAATTGGATGGTGTGGATTGGCTCTAGTTTTGGCAGATGTCTGGCCTGCGCAAGCGACCGGGGATGTTAGGGAATAACTTAGGTGGCGCATCTTGAATGGCTGAGGGTTGGGCATAGGCTGAGGTGAAGTGTCCTTCCTCCCCAAGGTGAGCCAATAGGATAGCATGGGTTAGCTCACTTCCTTTGATCCATGGCTGACCCAATTAGCATTAAGCCAAATTAGCTAGTGGGTTAGTGGTCCAAACTGAGCTTAGGGTGGCTGTTCAGGGAAAAGGGGTAGGTGAAATCATCCAAATGGGGTTTTTATCTTATTTGGAGGGGTTTACCCAATGGGTATTAACCTAATTTGGGTCAATATGAGTTGGGTTTGATTTGGACTGAGCCAAGATGGGTCATGCCAAGTTTGGTTGGGTTCGAGCTTGGTTTGAATAGTTTGGCTCAATTTGACCCATGTAAGTCAAATTAGGTACAATTAGGCTAGGTTGACCCATGGGTAACCAAGGGTTGGGATATGTTCAAATGTTGATTTGAGATGTTTAGATTCAACTGGTTCGATTTGATTTGGAGTGGATTTGAATTTAGCTCATATGGGTTCATTTGGATCAAATGGGCCAAGTTGCCAAATTTTGTCAAATTGACCAGATTGGCTTGGTTTAGGTTAAATTGATGATTTGAAGATGAATGTAGGCATTGATTTCAATTAATTTGGATTTAGGGATGATTTAAACCAATTTGACCCTTTAGGTCAATTTGGGCTAGATGGGTCAATTGGGTTGACTTGGTCAAATTGCCAATTTGACTTGGTTTGGCTCAAATGAATATAATTGATCAATCAAGGATGATCAACAATCATTATAGGAGGTATTGAATGGATTGGTTTAATCCAATTTGGATTGGATTGAAGTTTGGATCAAATGGGTCCTTTAGGCACTTTGGGTCAAGTGAGCTAAATGGGTCAATTGAGTTGGTTTGGGTTAATTTAAGTTGAGTTGAGTTTGATGATTGATTTAGGATTGATTAATGGCTTTGATTGCAATTAATTTAGGTTTAATTGGATTTTGGCTCATTTGAACATTTTGGGTCAAATGGGCTAGCTTTGGTTGATTTAATTGATTTGGTTAATTTGATTTGATTGTAGGATTTGGAAGAGTTTGAAATGATGATTTGAATGGTTGGAGTGTTTTTGTGAAGATCAATTGGGTTTGGTTTGATTGAAGGAGGTTTGGGTTGAGTCCACATAATCATGGGATGATTATAGGATTGGTTTAGATTAAGGGTTAATTTAATTTTGGCTCGGAGCTTGGATATGATTAAATTGGGTTAGATTGTATTGATTTGAGGCATGGAAGGGAAGAAGCATAAGGCTTAGGTCCCAGGTATAGATAGGGTAGGTGCAGGCCCTCTTAAGTTTTTAGTGTCTGACTAGATGGTAGAAATCCAAGTGTCTAGAAGACTCCTAACTCTAAGATATGAGGATGAAGCCTCACTCCAAAAGTGAAGTTAACAAAAGGACTCCCAATAGGTGTGGTGTAATTGACAAGGCACACCACACGTATTGGAGTGGATCGAGGTGATCAACAACATCTAAAAAAGTTAACAACCACTTAGGATGGATATCCATACCTAATTAAAGAGGTAAGTGGAACCATGAATCTTATCATGATGCAATTCACTTTATGCCAGCGACATTGGAAAGATGAATATAGAATTAGCCTCATACCAAGGACACGAAGGATGATCCGGTGGGGATTCACACATGAATTTGGTTGGATTATAGATTGATTTATGCTAAGGGCTTAAAAAGGGGAAATTAGCTGGGGAATTGAGATCAGATTGAGTTTGTTCATGTTGATTGGAATCCACTGGAGATATAGACTTGTTTGAGTTTGTTTTGACTTTAATTTAATTTATTGATGAGAGATCCACTGGGGATATGGGTTTGATTGAGTTAGATTGGAATCCATTGGGGATTAAGATTATTATTAGATTTGTTTTAATTTAATTTGATTGATTTGTTGTTTATTGATGTAGACGAGGATCCACTGGGGATATATATTTGGTTGAATTTGTATGATTTAGTTTGTTGATTTAATTATTGATTTAGTTGATTGATTTTGATTTGGTTTGATGTTTGATTGAGTTTGATTGATTTGTTATTGATTGACTGGGGATGTAAGTTTGAGCTTGAATTTATTTTGATTTTGATTTTGCTTGATTGATTTAAATTAGATTTTTTTAATTTATTAAGGACCACACTAAGGAGGGGATACATGAGCCTGAATCTACTTTAGATTTACTAGTTTAAAGGGGTAGTCTAATAGCCAAAGAGTGGAGCCTATCCAGCCTAAAGGTTGCCCATTGATTTGGAATAGCTATACTAGGAAGAAAGCTCAGGGATTCATATCTTCCAAAGTAAAATAAGCCATTGGGCTAACTTGTTGATGGCACAACAAGTAAAACTAGACCAAAGGTAGCTATTGTGTAAGTGCTACTGGGGGTCTTATCTTAGCTCAAGAGTAGTCGAGGCAATTTCTATATGGAGTTTTATTAACACTACCCAAAAGATAGGATGCCTACTCTGGAAGAGGTGCCTCTAGGGATCTTATCCTAATCAACAAGAGATTTCATTTCATTTTGTTTATTTATTTAGCATGAACCCTGTTGGTTTGTAAGGGATCACACTAAGAAGGAGCCATGGGGGCTTTGACCTATTCAGATTTACTGGTTCAAGAGAGAGTTTGTGCATCCGCAGTACAGAACTTTCAACCACAACGGTGGCTACTAGAAAAGGGGAACTGTCTAATCCAAGAGTTAACTAGGTAGTGTCCAAATGGAGTTGTAAAGACATAATCTAAATAGAATGCCCACAAGGAAGGTGCCTCTGGGGTCTTATCCTAATCCATGAAAGATAAAATTCTATAGGTACACAGTGGCCAGCTTAAGGAGAAAGCATGAGAACTCACATATACCTGAGCCGCGTTATCCATTGGGTGGGTTACCATCAACAAGGCAAACACCAGCCAACCTAAGGTGCCTATCAATTTGGGATGATCAGTCTAAGATAAAAGCATTGGAGACTCACATCTTCCTAAGTGAAACTAATTATCACGATAATCAGTTGTCGGCTAGATAGCTACTATCCGACCTAGGGCGACTATCAAGTAGGGAGTCATAAAGAAGAATTGGGCCCAAACTTGAAGTAGTCAAGAGGAAGAGGAGCCACTAGGTGTCTTACCCTAATCCTCAAATATAAACTCGGATCTAGTCAGTGCACGGTGGCCAGTTCAAGAAAAAAGCTCGAGGACTTACATCTTCTTAAATGAAACTAACATGAAGGTAGCCTATTAATCATGCAATAAAGCATATCACACTAACAAGATGCTCATCGATTTGTAGTGGTCGATCTAGGAAGAAAGCATAAGGACTCACATCTTCCTAAATAAAAAGACCATTGGGGAGACACACTAAAGTGGAGTCTGATCTAGGGCAACCACCGTGAGGGTCGCTCTTATCTCAACTCAAGGTAGCCTGAAGCAATTGGATCTGTGTTTGATTTATTTATGTTTACGTGTAATTTTATGTTTGTGTTGTGCCAATGAAGGATAAGATGCCTATTTGGTTCTCTTATACCTACCCTAAACACGCCGCACATGTTTAGAAAATGGAAAGCTTTCAATTTGAAGAGATCTTTAATTTGAAATGGAATCTTATTAATGAAAGCTGTATTTTGGACATTATTTTATAGATAATATTTCTTAAGGTAAAGCCCATTGATTGGAAGCATCGAACGTTCTCCTTTGTGATTGATGAATTGATATGATCCACCTTGGTAGGCCCTTTCTATTGCAAAAAGGGCCTTCCTAAGTGGGTTCAAACTTACCTTCCATCTAGCAAGGGGCAACAATTGGTCTCTTTAGAACTAAAACATGCTCTCCTACTTGAAAAGCTCTAGGGAAAACCAACTTATTGTGAGCTTGAATCATCTTTACTTTGTACAACTCGAGGTTCTGCACTCATAAGCGTCTTTCCTTCAAACTTTGGAGCTCTTCTAACCGTAATCTAGCATTTTGTTTAGTTGTGATTTTGCTACAAATAACAATCCTCAGTGATGGGAGTTAAACTTCTAATGGTAGAATGGCTTCGGACCCATACACTAAGGAGAAATGGGTAGATTGAGTTGGAGTTATGTAGGTAGTATGGTAGGCCACAAAGCTTCAACTAAATGCTCATGCCTCCATCGCTTGTTATCGTTGAGTGTCTTTTTGAGTATTTGGATGAGAGTTTTATTGAAAACATCTGCTAAACCATTTGCTCATGAGTAGTAGATGGTAGAGTATCTCTAATCTATGTTGTGTCTTCGGGTGAAGTTGTTGATCTTGGTGCTCTTGAAGGCAGTATCATTATCAGATATGATTCGGTGGGGTACCCAAATCTATATATGATATGGTTCTTGAACAATTAAAGCGCACACTAAGCTTTGACCTCCCTGAGCAGAATCACCTCTGCCCACTTGGAAAAGTAGTTTGTAGCTGGAAGGATGAATCAGTGACCCTTAGATGAAGGAGGATCGATCAGACCCATTATGTCAGTACCTCAACACTTGAATGGCCATGAGGCCAATGTTAGATGTAGAATGTTGGTTAGCTGGTGTAGGACCACTCCATATTTGGCATTGGTGGCATCACTTTGCTACATTCATGCAATCTGTGATCATCGTCGGCCATTATTATCCAAGTCACTTGATTTTGACTTTCATCTTGGGACCGGATTGATGAGCTCCACATAATCCTGAATGTACCTCAGTCATGATCTTATGGCCTTCTTGCTTGACTAAACAATGTAACCACGTATGATCGAAGGACCATCGATAAAAGACACCATTCATGAGGGTGTAGGAGAGTGCCCTCTACATGTGCTTGAGGCTTCTCTTGAGGTAATTTGCCTTTGTTTAGGTAATCAATGAAGGGTTGCCTCCAATCCAGTTCTTCATTCTTTTTTGCAACTATAACATCCCCTTCAAGGGAGTATTTATTGATGAGTTCAACATCAATAAGAGGCAGAACTTGCCTATTGTGGACCACTATTGATATTGACTCATCCTCCGGACATGCCAATTCCTTGGCAAGCTTGGTTAAGGAATCTGCTATGACATTTTCTTTTAAAGGAATCTTATAAATGGTAACTTCTATAATTTGAGATAACAACTCCATGGTGTAATTGTGGAAGTGATAGAGTCTGGGCTTTAGGACTTATAGGACCCAACGATCTGGTTGACCACTAGCTGAGAATCCCCAAAGATGTTAATGTTCTGGATGCCCAGCAAAATGGCTAACTCTAGACTAACAATCAGAGCCTCATATTCAACTTCATTATTGGTGCAAGAATCAGATAAATGATATAAAAATCTCATCATATTGCATTATAGAATTAGAAGAACTATTCTCACCCTTGCCTTTCCTAGGAGAATAGATTGTGGTTCTTCTCCTCTTTGAGAGGATGCCGCACCATCAAAGTACATCTCCCAGTGGCAAATACTGGTATCCTCTAAGTTCATGATTTGTTCCTCGGGGAGATCATTATTGAGCAGAGAATCTACAGGAAGTGGGTGTCCTACTAAGAAATCTGTGAGTGCTTATCCTTTCACCATATGGAGGGGTACAAAGTAATATCAAACTATGATTAAATCATGGACCATCATGCCAACCATCCGGATAGCGTTGGCCATGTCAAGGGATATTACAGTGGATTGATTCTAGAAATCAAATTTATTTTATGAGAAAGCATATAATGTCATAGCTTATGGGATGTAAAGATTAAATCTAAGAAATACTTCTTAATAGGTGGATAGTTTGCTTTAGCTTGTATTAGATGATGGCTGAGATAGTAAAGTGCATTATCTTTCTCTTAGTCATTGGCTTAGGCCAATAAATTGCCAAGGGAGTCGTCTAAGGCAGCAGTGTATAGTATTAGAGGCTTTCCAGGGATAAGGGAGGTTAGGATTGGTGGCATCATGAGATACTTCTTGAGGCTCTTGAATACATGCTGACACTAGTCATCCCACTTAAACTTGGCATCCTTTTTAACCAGTACTGAGAATGGTTGGCATCTACCTGATAGGTTGGATATAAAGCATCTTAGATATATCAATCTCCCTTATAATGACTTGAGTTGAGTAAGACTTTTAAGGGGTGGTATTTCTAATATTACTTTAATCTTCTCTGGGTCAATTTGAATTTCGTGGTGTCAGACAATGAACATAAGAAACTTCCTTGAAGCTTCTTTGAATGCACACTTCAGAGGGTTCATTTTGAGGTTATATTATCTTAACCGCTCAAAAACTACTCTCAAGTCAAATAAGTGGTCTTTTTTTCTTTACTTTTGACCATGAGATCATCAATATAGCATTCAACTTTGTGATGAATGAGTTCATCCAATATTCAAGTCATGGCCCACTAGTTTGTAGCTAACAACGTAAGACTCATCCTTTGAACTAGATTCTAAGTATATTTAGATATCAGGTGTACTCCAGGATGCTCAAAAAAATCTCATGGTAGGTAGAAATTATGGAGGACATGCACCCCTGGGACCCCCTCTGACCTTGCCTCTTCCTCATCCTAGTGGAGGTTGGTTCATCCTCCCCACTTGTTTGAATGGAGTAATGAACTGTGGGTGGAATCTAATCTCAGGCCCTGCTTCCTCTCTAAGGTCTTCTTCTCGTTCCCTTTTCTTTTCTTTTCACTTTCTTTTTTTTCCTTTTATTTCTTTTTATTTTCATTTTTTCTTTTCTTTTTCTTTTTGATTTTGATTAAGGTCATGAGAAAAGACATTTAGTTTATAGGGAGTTAGTAGGCCGCATCCTAATATATTTTGACCTCATGAACTATAAATGGTTTGAGATCTCTAATATTCGATTCCACCTCTTAGGAAATCGATGCACTAATGTAAAGAGGATAGAACCATGTTGTTATCTTGTATCAATGGTCTCCCAAGAAAAGCATTGAAAGATGTGTTAGAATCTATTATGTGAAACTTGACTTCTATCTTCTAGTCATATATCTCCAAAGGAAACACTATGGAGCTTAAGACCCTATTGCCTTGTTCATTGAATCCTTTTAACATCATCCTCTCTATTTAGAGTTTAGAGATGTCAATCCTCAAGGGTTCTTAGACTATAATGTTAACTGATGCACCCTGATCAACTAGAACTCTAGATAGCTTAAATCTGCCAACATTAACTATAATGTAGAGGGGATGGTTGTGCTTGATTTTCCCTAGAAGTAGGTCTTCATTGGTGAATGTAACTTATAGGATCTTCTTTGAGTAGCATGCTTCCTCTCTAGTAGCGGTCAGCTGAGCTAAGCATATTTTTGGATCAAGCAAAGCTTTGATAAATGATTCCCTCATCTCTTTGTATAAGACAAGGGCATCATATATGCTTAACTTAGCTGTCAATTTTCTAAAATGTGCAAGAAAATTATAATCAACTTTGGGCTGGTCCTCCAAAAGCATATTCATGGGTTAATCATCTTATGGAGGGGCTATCTATTCACTAGAACAAATGACCTATTTACCCTTATCTTGAGGTGCAACCCTAGGAGGTAGAACTTTTCCACTACTGAGGTTTACTTCAGTGACTTCTTAGAATGAGGAACTTGTGAAAAGTTCTACCTGCTCATTAGGTATACCTACAACCTCTCCTAAAGGATCATCTGAGTTGGATGACTCCAAATCAATCTCAAGAGGTGAACCTTGATGGCTCAGAAAAGGGAAATCTATTTGTAAATCAGAATGGGATTGATCAGAATTATCTAAGTTATTATTGCTTTGACTTGGTGAGCTTATAATTGGACTAAAATCATTAAGATCATTAGAAGTGGAAAAGATGTAAGTGGAATCAGTCTTTTTCATTGATTTCTTTAATTTAGGGGGAGGTACATGGTATAAATCAAGTAAAAAGTGGGATGAGGGGTTTTGTGCCTTCATTTACTGATATAATGCTCTTGTTGGAGGTGGAGGAGCTAGTGGAGGTAGAAGTTGTAATGGTGGAAGGAGTGCTGGACTTCGATGGTGGCTGTGCTATAGATCTATCCCGGGTAAGTGAATGCTACTACTGCTATTGGGCTTCCACCCTCCCCGAGTTATCCTTCACAACTGGAAAACCTTCCTTGATGATGGAGGTTTGAGCTGAATCAGGCACCCGCATAGAAAGATTTTGATTTTAGAAATTATTTTTTTAGAGGTACGAGATAAAGTTCTGTCAAAGTATTCCTTAGGGATAACTATAGCTCTTGACCTATAGTTGTGCTCAAGCTAATCCTTGAATGTGAAACAATCCTCTAAGACATGGCCTAGCATGTGGTGGTAGGGGTAGTAAATATGATCATCACTCATGCCCACTTCTTCTGGCTTTCTAGGCTCGAATAGCTAAAATCAAGCTTCTTCAAAAGGTGCTTGAAGATCTTCTTGACTACCTCCCTCTTGAATGAGTATGGTTTGTTGAGTTTGACGATAAGAGTAGGTAAAAAGTAGCTACTTGGTGTTGGATACTGGTACCCCTGATGTGTAGGCTGCTGTGGTGGTGGTGGTCATTGTAGCGACCACCGTTGTAGTGGAAGAGGAGCTAATAGTGGAGGCTACTGAAATTTAGGCCTTTAAAACTGAGCTAGTCATTATAGTGACCATCGCAGTAGTGGAAGAGGAGGATGCTAAAATCTAGGCCTCTAAAATTGAGGTCTTGTTGGCTGCTTCCCTTTGTTAACTGCCACTACAATCCATGACTTCTTCTCAAATACCTTCTGAGGCTTGAGCTTAAATGATTAGTCTAAGAAGGGCAACTGTTGGGCTTCCTCTTGTAAGTTAGCCGCCTTTCTAATGGTAAAACCTTTGAGCATGAAGGCGACCAGGCCATGAATATTCTTGAGAAGAATCTTAATTGCATTATGCTCTTGCAACTGTGATTCACATTTCATACTTAAGTTGCACCATCTAAGAATGTAATCAATAAGGGTTTCATTAGGCTTTTGCATCTCTACAATGAGGTCACCTACAGTTACCCTTTGCTAAGCTCTTGCAAATCTCTTGATGAAGAGATGCTCCAACTCTGCAAAGGACTTCACCGAACCATTAGGTAGTTCACGATACCAATCAAATGCTACCCTTAAAAGGCTACTGACAAACTAACGGAAGAGTAATGTGTCACTTTCACCGTCATTACAACAGTTGGCTCCAAAATGTGCTAGATGCTGCCTTGGATTCCCACTGCCATCAAAAACCTTGAAGGATGGTAGCACAAAACCCTTGGGGTATTGAACTACATTAAATTTCTCTGGGTAGGGTCTATCATTTGGAACAAATGGGCTCCCCTGGGCTTGGGCCAATGCTTCCTTCACCTATTGCTCAACCATTTGCTTCATTTCCTTTTCATGCATGGAGGTGTTATCAGTGACCTTCTTATTCAAGATACCATTATCCTCATCTTAGGAGTGCACTTGGGATGATCTAGGGTATGTACTAGCTCAGGTTGATTGGCCTCAATGGGGGGAATGTTGTGAAACTAGGGCTTAGTTCTGCATGGCTAGGACCATTGCCATCAACTCCTCTACCCTTCTCTCCATTTTGTTAATCTAATCATCTTTCTTCTTGATTTGTTGGAGGAGGGATTGAGTTGAGTTTGGTGCCTCACCTTCCTCAACTATAATGCCTTCTTAGCTAGGCTGCTCATATGCAAGGATCCTCGGGTATCAACCATATGGACTTCTGCTATGTCATCCAAAAGATCATCCTCATCAACATTGAAATTGACCATACCCTCCTCTTAGTTTGACTGATCATCCCCTATTATCTGCCTCACCGTGGCATGAAAGTGCTCCAGAATATCATCCAAGGATCGGTCATCCACCTGATCTAGTGCTATTAGAATATAGGCTGACTTGTGATTAACCACTAGATTAAGCTCTAAAGAAGCTATGCACTGAATGCTCTGAATAGGCAGAGTACTCTCCCTGATTGACTCAACAACCATGGGGGTTACCTCAATATTCCCCTTCTTCATCTCCTTCAGTCGCTCCATGACACTCTTGGGCCACTACTCCTTTTCACAACAGTTGGGATGGAAGGTCGAGTAAGGGAGCTCGATATCACCTCAATGGGTAGAGTAGATGAAGTGGGTCCTTGGGCTATAACTGGATCACCAAGGGTGAAGCACTCTCTCCAGATGTGGGCTTGTAGAACTTGGTGGGGACTATAAATGGTGGGACCTAAATTAGTAAAGGTGGTCGATGAGTGGAGCAGTGTAATAGGGGTGACACTGGCTACCTCTTTGCTAGAGATCTCCTCCTGGGACTGCTGGAATCGCTGAGTACTATGCAGTCTGAGTGATCGGCTCTATCATCTTACCAATCAAGATGATCAATCGAAACGGAGGCCGCCGATTGCCTAGCAAACTTCCTCCTGTCCTGCTTGCTTGGTTGGGTAGTGACTTTGGCCACTATGTCCCTCTCTCTATGAATCTAATCCATAACACTTCTAGGGGTCAACCTCCTCAGATCATGTAGTGTGCTAGACTCTGAGTGTCTGTGGCCTCTCCCAACTCTCCTAAGTAAGGACCGTAGACTAGCACAGGGCCTCTTCCTCTCCCTAGCTAGTATCTTATGCTCTGTAGATGGTGGAGGTAATGCAGATATCATCTTATAGTCCTCCTCTCCCTTAAAAGATGAGAGGGGGTGAAACCTACTACCACTAAGAAGGGGAGAGGTCTTACGAGGGGAACCCTCCTCGGCCACATGGGAGGCTTCCTCTACATCCATCACCACAGACTCGTAATATCTTTTAATCTTTCTATTCTTATTATGGTGTTGGGTTTTGGTGAGTGGAGTCGAATGAGAACTAGAACTGACCTCGATTATGGGAGAGATTATCTTAGAAGCTAAGATAGCATTCTCCTTCAGGGTAGGGGCAACTATAGAGGTGGTACTAGCCTGTGCTGAGACTATGGGGGGCACAACTGGCAGGGGAACCTCTACTGCCATCCTCTTCTATGATGGAACTCAGAATTTGAGTATAAATCAAATTGTAGGAGTGGATTTTTGTCAACCACCTCCTCCTTGCTAACGATAGTGTGGGTGGGTCCCTCACAAGTGACTTTGAAATGCTTGAAGCTGAGGCCAAACTTGATGACGGGGATAGTGGTGAGTATGGCCTGATCTAGGGACAAATCCACATCAGATGAGAAGTAGAATATCAACTTGTAGGAAGACATGGTGGAAAATTGACTGAAAGAACAAGAAAGAGATGGGGCTGGTATCTCTATTGCACTATTGGAAAGAGAGAACCGGATTAGACTTTGCTTTATTATTGACTTTGACTGTTGATTTTTTATTTTTGAATTGGAACCCCCATTTAATAAATTTGACTATGCTAAATGGGGTTCATTTATTTATTGGAGAGACTTTAAAAATTGTGGAGATGAGACTTTTTTTTTATTGTTGTTATTTGATTGATTTTTATTTTGAATGGGAACCCTCATTTAACAAATTTGATTTTGCTAAATGGGGTTCATTTGTTTGTTGGAGGGATTTTTGAAATCTTTGGAGAAGAGACTTTTTCTTTTGATTGATTTTGATTTTAGACGGGAACTCTTATTTAACAAATTTGATTATGCTAAATGGGGTTCATTTGTTTGTTGGAAAAGTTTGGAATTTTGGAGAAGATTCTTCTTTGATTTTTGTTTGGTGTTCATTGGAATTTTGATGAATGATGAACCTTATGTGGTATGATGTTCTTGAATCATTTTGATTGATTTTTTTTCTTTCACCTATTGGGGGACCTAATAGGGGTTTTAAGACCTATTTGGAGTGAGGTCCTAAAACTTAAAGGATGTTGGCCACCTTTTCTTAAGGATGAAATAAGCAAAGTGCCAACAAAAAGAAAGATAGCCTTGGGCTCATATAAAATATAAGTCCACTATCGATGCTGGGAGATAATGATGATCGATTACTAAGGATGGAGAGAGGAACATTCCTCAGCAAAGTTGCTAAAATCTGTGGTATTTTAATTTGGAGTCATGTGGACACCCTCAGATCTTAGGGGGTACTTATTAAAGTGATCAGATATGACATTAAGGTATGATGTACTATCTCGAGAGATAGAAACACCACCCTACAATGGACCTAATCACCTAAAAAAAGACTCCTAAGGCATGGTAGGTCTTCGTATATACTAGAGATCTTTCCCATACTTTACATGGAAAAAGTAAAGCAGGGTTTATTTTATGTTAGGTTCTTTAATTACCTATGGAGGCAAGCCTCCATAGTTAATTACATCTTAAGAAATGGGATTTCCTAAGAAAACTCTCAATTAATGCAATCAATCATATCTCCAAAGATTTCAAGGCTAGACTATCAATAAATTGGATAATTTTGGAAAATTAAGTGGGAATGTTCAATTGGAGACTTATTTTTGGTTTCCAAGGGAGTATAAGTAAGGTGCAGTCATGATACTAGGAAGCCTAGTGAGCGCTCAAATCTATCCTATAATGAGGCTTTATATATTTAAATGGGAGAGTTTATTTTGTTCAAGTTGAAATTTTATTAGAATGTTAGGGCTTATAGTCCATCAACATAAGATTATAGAAACACCTAAGAGGTGATAATTTATACTTGTATCCCAAAGGAAACAAGCAACCTTGAATCCTAAATTTAGGATGCTTTAGCATAAGCTAAGAGCTCGACCTAAATCTAAACATAAATGAGGACATGAAGGTTTATCTCCACAAGAGAGGATAAACCCGTCCGACTTCTCTTGAGTTACAACTGCTTGGAGTGGCTGCCAGCTAACACCTCTTATGCTTTAAACCCATGTAGGCTGGTCTAATATAATTGCCAGATAGCTAGGCTTATTATTTAATTGGAAAGAGACTAAAGTTTTAAAATCACTCCCTATGAGATTAGATCATGATTGGCATGAGTATATGACTTAGTATAAATGCAAAATTTATAAATTTTATATCATTTTGACATAATATTTTGGATGAAGGCTTGGGATATTTATGCTTAAATGCATGATGAAATAGAGTTATTGGCCAAATCAAGGAGAGAGAGGGAGATCTCCATCATGAGGGGGTTCTCTCATAGGTCAAGTATTCCATAAAGTGCAAATGGAGACCCTCTTTGTTCAAGAGTGAAACAAGATGATATGCATGATGTTAAACATTCAACATTCAGTTAAGGGGTTGCTAAATCTTTTAATTATCTTGATTATATCCCAGGCTTTGAAATGAGGTTATGAGTTATTTTAAATTTTAGTTATGAGTTGTTAATTGGGGCAGAGAAACTAATTTTATCCTAAGAGCCTATTGCATCTAGGCCACACATTCAAACATCAAGCTTAAGAAATTATGAAGAAGATGCTGTTATATTACATAATCAAAACATAAAATCAATCATTCATGTATAGATTTTGTAAAAGAATAAAAGGTCAGTGGGGCCGGGTAACGTCGTACACCCCAAAAAATAGCAAATTGGGTAGCTGATCTCTACACTTACACAACCTAGAATACAATAATATTTTACAATTACAATTGAATAAATGCTCTAGGGGTCTTCATTCTTCATATTCTTTCCTCCTTCTCTTTGAATTGATTTTGCTCCAAGGCTTCACAGGGACTCTCAAGACTTTGCCTTCTAGCCACTGCTCATCCTAAACCCTATACCACTAATCTTAATTCCTATTGCAAAAATTATATTTTATGAAAAGTAAATCTAACTACACCTGCAAGATAAATGTTAGCTAAACATACTTGCAAACCCATGTAATCATATTGTGAAATTTGGACTTAGCACCCTACACATGAGTAAACAAGCCCACCTATCCTAATGTGGATTATGCTTAGGAGCATAAGCAAGCAACCTGCAAACAAAGCATTTATATCTATTTTAGTGGCCCCATTAGCATAATCCCCTACAAAAATAACAGTAAGCTAATAACGACATAACAACTAGTCTACAAATAATAATCCTACCATTCAGTCTAAAATATTACATCACAAAATAAAACACTACATCATTACATACACCATTCTAACCTAAAGCTAGAAGTGGTGATTTAGCATTCTAATGTGTGTGTTTAGGCTTTGTGTGGTATGTCTTAGCTAGGATTTTGAATTATGATTGCCTAAAGTTTGAAATTGATTACTTTAACATGATAGGTGGTTTCACTTTAAGTTGATTAAATTCTTTATAAAATTTAATTTATATTTTGTTTATTTCATTTAATATTCACAGCATCTAAGTGTTGTAAAGAGAAGAAGAAGGTTTAACCTCCTTCCTCCCTACCTTAAGTTATTTTCTAAAGGCATATTTTTATGATTAAGTTTTTTTTAGTGAATAATTTATTAAATGTTTTATTAATCTTAAGTTTGGGTTAATCATAAAAAATCCTATCCAACATGAAAGGCATCTTAAGACTAATGTAGTTGAATTACCATCACATAGAATATGTTACACTATTCCTTTTCATCACCCATAACATGCATATGATTTGAGACTTAATATACCTACACATGCAACATATTTTAGCATACTTAAATGATTATGAATACATATTTTTATGTAGAAAAGAGGATTTTAATTCCTTTGCTAAGTACATACACACATGTATAAAAATTTTAAGAAAGCACGTGCCATTATTTAAACCAGGGAAGTGAGATAATCAATGACTTCTATGGGGTTACTTAGAGCCTCATATTCTCAAGATGTTTAGACTATATACTTATTATTCTTAAATACATATGAATGAATACACAATCATGCAAAAAATTTTGTTTTAGTGAATCGTTTACACATGTAAAGTAAAGCTTTATCGAAATTCTAATATAAGTACACATAGGAATAAAATTAAATAAGTACGTACCTTTATTAACCAGGGAAGTGAGATAATCAATGACCTCCATGGGGCTACTTAAAGCCTCATATTCCCTGGATGTCTAGACTATATACTTACTATCATTCAAATATATGTAAAACCATACATAAATCATAAAAATAGAATAATACTTTAACATGTTTAAGCTATAAATACATGCAAATAATATATAAGATTCATAGCTAATCACCACTATAAATCTTCATTATCAATTTATAACTTTGAAAATAGATTTTAAAATTTATTAGTGAGACACACATATAATAGGATTAAGTCAACACATGCAACTTTCATATAAATAAATTTCATTGATTCTTTTACTTTGAAAACATGAATGCATGATGTCACATGGCACATGAGATTTATAATGATTGAAAATAAATAATTAAACATGGACACATATTACATTCAATCACATTAATTCCTAAAGACAATCAGGTTGAAAAAAATCATTTAAAGAATACCAAAGCTTCTTATTAAATTTGATTTTGGATTTTAATTATGGAACTCAAAGAGGAGGAATCATTTGCTATTTTTACCCCATCCCATGTTGGTGACTTAATGTGTTTAAAGAAGATTCATTAGGTGAATTTTATGAGGTAATTAAGTTTGAATCATTAAGCAATTCATTTGATTACTCTTTTCTATGCTTCTTTAATTTAATTAGCCACTCGTTCATGAGCCTCAAATGATATGCAAAGGAGAAATTAAAATTGCAATGTTTCTAAAGGAACTAATGTAGTAGGCTCATGCTTAAGTGTTAATTAGATTAAGGAAATAAATAAGCTAAGTACTCTAATGATTTTCTCACACCCATTGGTTAATCATAATTTTCTTAAGGGTATTTATGTTTTTGAACACATAAAGAGGAACCCATGAATTCAAATTAGATTATCTGAAATAATTATTATTTCAATTTGATTAATTTTCATCATTAATTGCTTAATTAATTCCTCAATTAATTTTTTTTGTTAAATACCCTCCTACGGAAAGAGACTTAAGCAAATGATCAAGGAAGGGGGCCTTGATCATTCACCCCTATCAATCCCACTGTTAACCATGATTAATAATCATTAATCATTTAAATTTTACTATTTGGTATTTTAGTAATTATTAAATAGCTTAATGAGGGTAATTAATGTTTGAATTTTAAATTCCCTTAATTATCTAACCAATAAATCCCAAAAAAATTATGAGAGACAGAGGACATCCCATTAAATCAATATTTCAAATTTGAGATCAATTGGTTAAGTAATTAAGGCTTAGTTAAGCTAATTAATGAAAAATTCAAACTCTAATTAAGCTCTAATCATTGTTCAAATCATAGAAAAATTATTTTTATTAAAATCTTCTCTATTTACCCTTTGGAAAATAGGTTTACTCATATTTTTAAAATTTTTGTACAATTAGTTATGAATTTTTATAATTTTGAATAATTAATGACATTTTGAAGCCTAATTAATCCCTAATCCCATAGGCGCCACACGGGAGTTGATGTGGAGGCACTTTCCATGTGGCATCATGGGATTGGCTACTTAAATCATCTAATGCGGCATGCTGAGTCAGCGATGGCAGACGCAATTGCATCCTCACCGTCCGATCTTAAATCAGATAGTGGGGATTTATCCCATGGATCCAATAGGGTTAAATTAGATAAATCTGATTGATTAATCATGGCCGTCCATTCCAATCATGCGGAATGGCCGATAGATGATCCTTCATCCCCTGAGTGATAGAAGATGGACACCATCTGCCCTCCTCTGCTTGATCCGAGATCACTGGAGCTATGAGGCATTGAGATCAACTCCAAAAGATTCAAGGGACAAATCTAAGAAAATCATATGATTGAAATCAAACGAAATGACAAAATCCTTCACAAAAATCAAATTTTATTCGGAGCTCAAGACCAGCGGTCCAAAGACTACCGTAGCTTCATTTTGAAGAGATGAAGCCTTGTTGAGAAGCCCAAGGCTTTCCTCCCCGTCGGTGGATCTATGGACCAAGCATCATCAAAAATGTCACTGGAGTTGGTCTAAGGATGGTCTTTAGTGCTCAAATTGATTAGGAATCAATTCATTTCCCCTCGTTGGAGCTTAAGGAATGTGTGGGTGAAGTTATGTTGGATTTGGTTGAGTTTGAATGGAGTTGGATGGAGTGGAGGCTCTATTTCGCTCTGGTTTGGTGTCGCCAGCCATGGGGAGCTCAAGGGAGGTTGAGAAGGCACTAGGGAAGCAAGTCTCGACTCTCTAAAGATCTAAGGAATACATATGCCTGGTTTGGAATGAAATGGGGAGAAGTATACTCTCCTCCCCCTACGATTAGATGGTTGGGATTGGATCTAGTTTTGGCAAATGTCCGACTAGCTCAGGGGGTCGGGGACATCAGGGAATAGCTTAGGTGGCGCGTCTTGAATGGCTGAGGGTCAGGCATAAGCTCAGGTGGAGTGTCCTTCCTCCCCAAGGTGAGCCAAAGGGATGGCTTGTTCCCAACTTTGACTGACCCAAATGACTTTGGGTCAAATCCAAATGTCGAGGTCCAAATTGAGCTTAAGGTGGCTGCCAAGGGCAAAGGGATAAATGAAACCATATAAATGGGGATTTTATCTCATTTGGAGGGGTTTACCCAATGGGTCTTAGCCTAATTCAAGTCAATATGGGTTGGATTTGATTTGAACTGATCCATGGTGACCCAAGGATGGGTCATGCCAAGTTTAGTTGGGTTTAGGCTTAGTTTGAATAGGTTTGGCTCAATTAGACCAATATAGGCCAAATTGGGTTCAATTGGGCTAGGTTGACCATTGGATCAAATTGGGTCAAGCCAAGGGTTGGGTTATGTTCAAATGATGATTTGAGATGTTTATGTTCAATTATTTTGATTTGATTTGGAGTGGATTTGAATTTGGCTCATATGGGTTCATGTGGGTCAAATGGGCTAAGTTGACCATTTTGGTCAAATTGACCAAATTAGCTTGGGTTAGGTATTGGTTTTGGTTCAATTAATGATTTTAAGATGATTGTAGGTGTTGATTTCAATTAATTTGGATTTAGGGATGATTTAGACCAATTTGACCCTTTTGGGCCTAAATGGATCAATTGGGTTGACTTAGTCAAATTGCCAATTGAACTTGGTTTGGCTCAATTGATTGTAATTAATCAATCAAGGATGATCAACAATCATTGTACGAGGTATTGACTGGGTTTGTTCAGTCCAATTTGGATTGGATTGAAGTTTGGATCAAATGGGTCCTTTAGGTCACTTTAGGTCAAGTGAACCAAATGGGTCAATTGACTTGGTTTGCATTGAATTAAGCTGAATTGTGTTTGATTATTGACTTAGGATTGATTGATGGCTTCAATTGCAATTAATTTGGGTTTAATTGGATTTTGTCTCTTTTGAATATTTTGGCCCAAATGGATTAGCTTGGGTTGATTGAATTGATTTGGTTAAGTTGGTTTGATTGTAGGTTTTGGAAGAGTTTGAAATGATGATTTGAATGGTTGGAGTGCTTTTGTGAAGATCAATTGGGTTTGGTTTGTTTGAAGGAGGTTTGAGTTGAGTCCACAAGATCATGTGATGATTGTAGGATTGGTTTGGATTATGGGTTAATTTGATTTTGTCTTGGAGCTTGGATAGGATTCAATTGTGTTTAATTGTATTGATTAGAGGATGAATTTGCATCGCTAGGAAAGGAATAGGACTTAGTCTAGGCCATAGGGTAGTTAGGTTCTCTTAGTCCTAAGGTATAGTCTAAGCCTAGGGCATACCTTTCTAAGTCTCTAGGCTTGGGTTTAGTGTTCCCTTAATCATTAGAGGTATCCTATGACTAGAAAAATCTAAGTGTCTAGAAGAATCCTAAGTCTAAGATAGGAGGATGAGGCCTATCTCAAAAAGTGAGGTCAACAGTCTTGTTGTACCTCTATCCTTTTTCACCCATAATATTTTAGTGTCTACTACTTATCCAATACTATCTAACATAATGCTAACCTACTTAGGTTTATCTCTTTTCTTCATTATAATTAAATCATTTAAAAGTCTTGTTTACCACAACTTATTCATAGTGTGGTCAATCTTTTGACATTCTTAAGAATTCTTTTCAACCCTTGTCTCTCTAATATCATTTGAGCTAAATTTATAGTCTAATCATGTCATAGTAAATTAATAGTTCCTTTTTGTTTTTCTAATATAAAAAAATTTAATGAAAGTGCTTTATTGTTGATTAGCAAGAGCTTTAGAAAACCTCATTATTCCTTTATTAGAACTACTTTAACAATGTTAATCTCAAGAATGAATTGATAAAATCTAAATATGTTTGACAATTATATTACTATATTAATGAATAGAATGAAAAATATTTAGACTTCCAGGATAAGCATTAAAAAATGATCTCTAAATTATAATCTCTATAATGCATGCCAAATTAATTTAGTTTGTGTTTAATATTTGCACTAATAAATTCATCATTGTAATCATGCTATTTCATTCAATCTAGCTTCCTTTTTGGCTAACCATAATGAACAAAATATCTTATTATTTCTTCATTAACATGATCCATGCAACTAATAGTAAATATTACTCAATGATGTCTAAACTAAAATGAAAAGTGGTTTTAGGTAAATAATGGAGATAAAAAAAATCTTGAAAGTTGTTTACAATAAATTCCATTATTCTAAAGTCAATTTATAGTATATTTAGTAAAATATCACACATATAAAAAGTCTTTATTTAGCTTAGTTACATCATATACCCTAAATGGTTTAAGATGTTGCTATGCATTCTCCTTCATCATCTTTAAATTAGTCTACTATTAGTATGATTCAAATAGATCTATAAAGTCAAATTATTTATTGAATTGTGTTGGCATGGTGCTTCATTATTATAATCTAATAGTTGTTATGATGTTTACACTTCTTACAAACTAGTAGTTTAAAAATTTTTAACTTTTTTTGTGTTTATACTTTTTCTTTGGAATTTATCATCCCCTCTTTCTGAGCTCCTCCACAAAGTAAATATTCTATTTCAATCTATGATAGAGAATATGATAGGGTAGTTAAGAGATATATGATTAAGCCTTGAGATTTTTTGTAGGTGATTCCTAAAGGTTTAAACAAGGTATAGTAAGCTTCCTTTGGGGTTTACTAGAGTGGATCTATGAGAAAATCAAAGTTTATGTTGGGATTATAATCTAAAAATGCAAGATCTAACTTAACCCTTCAGTGAAAATGATGTTGATACCACTTTGAAACTTTACGTGGATATATCAACTTATGTTTTAAAAGGTTTTATGTTTTTTTGGGACGCTTTTAATTTATTTTTTTAGATATTAGGTCAAGATTAAGTCCTATAGGAATCCAATTTGGCCAACAACCCAAGGAGAAATGTAAGGCTATAGGAATAATATTCATGGCTTAGGAAAAATTGGAAAATCCTTATTGATAGTAATGGAATGTGTCTCGATTAAATATGGATTTGATGTCAATTTTTCAAGATTAGCTTACAACACAACCATTTTCTTATACCTATGTACCCAAATTAGCTTTGATCCATCACTTTTTTTAGTCTATATTTAATCCATTTATAAATGTAAAAAAATTCTTTTACATTTTTATTCTCGAATAAGACATAAAATTATATATTATTTTCTCCTTTAAAAAGCACTTTATAGTAGCAATAAGTAAAAGTTATCTTTAATTTTTTTTTAAATGATGTGAAATGCTTTATCTTTCTTACCTCACTATGAGGGGTAGGGCAAAACCACGAGAAATTAAAGGTGGGATGAATGTGTAAATCTATATACAAAACATGCTGATAGTAGAACTACTCCTAACATGCTTGGATAAAGGTGAAGGCACTCATCTTTAAGCAAAGACAGATATATTGTGTAATGTTAGTAACTTGTAAGTGAGAGATAATATAGAAATTTGGACATTCCTACTTCTTATGATTTTAATTATAATAAATGCTTTATTTCACACTTGTGAAAGCCTAGTGATGACATTTTGATGGGCTTTATTACATAAAGCCAGTAGTCATTCTTTTAATTTAATAATATGTTGCAAATTGTTTTTGAGATATTAAGACCTATTACTATGACTCAATTATTACCAAAAAAATTATGCAAGGTTTTTGTTAGTCAGTTAAATTTCTAAATATTATGTGTTTTGATCTTACAAGAAAATCTTCATGAAAAATATGTAAGAAAATTTTAGCTCTAAATTTTTTCAAAGGATTATTATTTTATTACACATATCAATCTATGTGTTTCTAGTATTGACAATTATATATTACCATAGCATAAACATGCTTTTAGTTATTTTACTAGCATTACAAAGAATACTTAAGAAATAATTTTTAATTTAATAAAATTGCTTTCATGAATTGATACATAACTCAAGAATTCTTGCTCTCTTGTCTTTTATACTTTTGATGGAAGGAAAACCTTTCTATCATAACTTGAGAGGACCAAATATAAAAATTAAAATGTATAGAAAGAATCAAATATATGTTCACATTATTATTAATATTTCATCAAAAATAATAAATAAATAAAACTTTATGCATCATAATTATTTTGCATATAAAATAATATTCAAACATTATTTTAATGAAAATAAATCTTTTATAGCTTTTATAAAATATTCATCTGTATCTATCATATGAAAAATAAAATTTTAAAAGAATAAATATCATGTTCATTCATAGGATTTTCATTTTAATAAAAAATTAATGAACATGACCACAATTTTAAATTTAATTTCTTAATCTCATTCTTGATAGATTTTTTTATTTTTATTTTCAAGGAATCAATACTTTATATAATATTTACATTTTTTTTTATTTCGATATATCCTCTTTAAATTTTTTTCAAATTGTTCATATACTTAATCTAAATGATTAGCCAATCATTTAATTGATAATTAACTAATGCATTATTTTTGTTAGAATGGGTATTTAATACAAATGAATGTGCTTTTCTTTTATTTTTCTTTTACTCTGTCAGTGTCTTCGATAAGAAAACTTTCTTTATTTGTTTTACATATTAAAAATATTTTACTTTTCTCTATTAATTTCACTTTTTTCATTGGCTTGTTGTCTTCTAATTACCCAACGTCCAACTAATTTGTTTACCTACACTTGCGTTGTCACAATATTTCTTCTTCATCCAATTAATAGTCTAAGCCATATTGATGCACCACAAAAGCATGTTAGGAGTTGAGCTAAAGTTCATTAATTTTTAATATCACCATTTTGGGGAAGCAAAGACCAATGAGGTAAATGGCTAGGCTAGAGGAGCTTGGATCATTATTTTTTTTTAATGGAAAGTGTAATTTAATTTATATCAAGTTGTCTTAAATTTACATGAATAAAATTTATATTGCTAGAAAGAAGATATTTGTAGAGAAAGATGATTATTAAACAAAAATAAAGTATATTAAAAATATCCAAAATTGCATTAGAAGAGAATTTATTGGACATATGATAAATATAAAAAATTCTTTGAATCAAAATCTTAGATCAACATTTGTAATCACACAAATGATAGAAGGAATGTATTTGAATTGATATACAAGATAATACATCAATGGTAATTTGACTAGTCTTAATTGCCATAAAAATCTATTAATAATTTATCCTAAATCCTATAATTATGGACTTAACCCTCACTTAGGTGTATCATAAACGTTTCTAGAAATTGCATGAATTTTAATGGCAATTGTCATATTAAACTCAATATGACTTTAGTTAAGTCTAGTTATAGCAACTCAGTGCACATCATTTTTTAGGATCTAGTAACAAAATATGAACACTCTAACAGGGAAATTATAAGTGTTGCTCTTAATAAAATTTTTTTTATCACTATATAGTCTATCTTCTTATATTAAAATCCTTGATTAAAACCCTTAATTTGGGCTTGTATGTATGTGTGTTTGTGTGTATATACACACACATACATACAAGCTCAAATTAAAATATAGAGTTATTTTGAAATTATTAGTCTGTGCTCTATTAAAATAAATTTTGACTCTGCGTCTACTTATGAACCTTATTGAGGACAAGGTTTGTTAGGAAATAAATCATTAGATCTTTCTTGATCTATTTACAAGAAGACTTATATTTAACACAATTTCTATGCATATATTTCCAAATCAATGGTGATGTTTAAAAATGTCCTCAAGAAGTAAATGTCCATGAGAAACTTAACTTTCTAAAAGAATCCATGGGCTCCAGAAATCCAACTAGATTTCGTTTTCTTAGACTATATAAAATGTCCATCTCCATTAAAACTCTAATAATAGATGATCTGGAAAGAGAAGTTGCTATGAATTTAATTTTGAAAGGATGAACATAAATAAATGTTATGAAATAAAGAGTGTTGTGGATCATCAAATGGACTTGGAGAATAAGAAATGAAGGCAAGATAAGTACAATTTGTGATAATAGGAGACTTAAGATGCCATTAAAATAAAAAAACTCTCCTTATTGAAAAACACATTTTTTTGTCTTCCCTATCGTTAATATTGATCAAATTAATTGTATGACCATAAAGGACAATTGAGCACAACAAATATAACCCCAAATGTTCCAAAAATTGATAATGCACTTCCAAAAATCCTTTAGTTTAAGTCTCCCAAATATTTAAATTAATATACTTAAATTTTTAAATATTTCTATTTAAAATGTGAGCTCTGAAACAATTTTAATATTATTTTATATCATAGCTTGGCTTTAATTTTGATAAAATACACTTGACATTCACTTTATTGATAATTACATGGATGAAAACTAGATTTACATTCGATTCTGATTCTCACATGCTTAAAATGTTTATTTCTTTAAATACAAATTACAAAGTTATATTTAGTTTTAGAGACTAGGGATACAAATATAGTGTAAACAAGCTTATTTAACATGATTTAACCTAGTGAACTTTCTTTAATGGCTTAACATTTTAATAAAAAAAGTATTAATAATCAAGCTATTAAGGACACATTATGCAATTATTAGGTTAAAAAATTTAAATTGAGCTACATCATGTAACTCTTTATCTTTAGCATGACTTAATCTAATATGTAATTTAATATTTCATGACTTGCTAGCATCCTTTATAAAAATTTACTTTATCTTCAGAATCAAGTTTTTTGTCAATTTTTTTGTGCAAATTATTTAATTACTCTCATATCTATGTATAAGTAGTAATAATTATTTAACAGTACTTGTATTTTGTCAGATTGTGTAAAACTTGATGTTCGCATAAATAAATTTAACTGATGGTCATTTACACATCAACATTAAATTATTTGGGAGTTATCTCTTATCCAACTAATGATATAAATAATTTAATTAAAATCACTAATAAAGTTGATATTAAAGTAAATGTTTTTGCTTAACAACAAATTAAGCATTAAATTAATTTAACTATTCACATACATTATAGTCATTTGATGTGGTGTCACTTGTAAGATTGCATTTTTATATAAATGTTTTTTTTCCTAATATTCATGCACATAATCATTTAGGTAGTCATTTATTTTAATATAGACTTATTATGTATATTATATTTTATATAATTGTACATTCATAACTAAATATTTATTCATCTTATGATTGATTATGTGATATTGGATATATATATATATATATATATATATATTACATAGCCTCTTTTATTTATGATCTTTATTAGCGTTGAATTCAAATATAACTAATTATGTAATGCACAAGGTCTCAACTTTAGCTAATAAAGATCAAATATTAATATTCATGTATAGCATTTTACATATAAGGGACAAGAAAATCGAAAAATTCAGTTAATTCAGAATTATCAATTAAATATATATTTCCATTCGATGAACAGAAAAATATTTTTAAATTAAGTTTAGGAGCTTATGAAAATTATTGTTGTAAAGCAATAATTGCAAAAGAATTCATTTGTTTAATCCTGTATAGAAGTGCTTGATTTAGAAAAAAAAATAAATATTTATCTTCTCTCTCAACATAAAAAGTGAGAAATTTAGAAGCATTTTTGTTGACCGCACTTTTGGAGTAAAGATTCAATCTCCTTTTCTTAGATTTAGGAGTCTTCTAGATTTTAAGACTTCCTTAGTCATAAGACACTTCTAGAAGGGTCAATTATAAGATTAGGCAATGCCTTAGGACTTTGGGAGATGAATCTACCCGATAGCTTAAACTCGATCTATGCCTACCCCTTTGACCTAAACCAAACCTCCAGGTCAATTCAATCCATCCAAATCCAAATTCAAATCAAATTCAAATCAACCAAACCAAACCAAATCAAATTAAATCAACCCCTCCTCAGCCCTATGATTTTATTCAATGGACTTAGCCTTAATCAAATCCTAAATCATCTAAATTCAATTGATTCTCTCAAAGATCAATTCAACCCCTCAATCAATTTACTAAAACCTACAATCAAACTCAAATCATACCAAATCTAAATATCAAATCAAATCAAACCCAAGCTTAAGCCATATCATTCAAATCCCATGGACTTATCCAAAAATCCATTTAATTCAAACCAAAATAAATTTATTTTCTCATGAATCAATTATTCCTTCAATCATCATCCTAAATATAAATGAAATCGACAATCATCAAGCCAAATCAAACCCAACTTAACCCATTTAACTTGAAATGTTCAAGTGAACCAAAATCCTTTTGAGCCCAAGTCAATTGCAATAAAAGCTATATACCAATCCTAGATCCATATATAAACTTAACTAAACCTGAATCAACCCAAAATCAACTTGGGTTAAACCAAGTCAACTTTGTCATTTGACCAAGTCAGCCTTCTTAACCTACATGAGCCAAACTAGCCAAATCTAAACCCAAGCTAAATTAATTGAAACCATTGATTCACACCAACCTATGATCAATAATTAAACATGACTTGACCATCAATTGAGCCAAACCTAACCCAATTGGCCCTTTGACCCAATTTGACCCAGGTTGACCTAAAAGACCAAATTGGGTCAAATCCTGATTTAACCCAATTTGATTGCAACCAACGGCTCAAGTTCATTCCAAATTGATTCTTCAAATTGATTCTTGAACTTGACTAACCTCAGATATTATGAAAAAAAAAAGAAACAATAGATATGATCCAGCTAATTGCTAAAGTTGCTTAGTTAAACCTCGGGATAGAAATATTCATCATTTCCCTTAGAATACTCCATATACATTGATCAAAACCAAATTTCTATATGTTGAAACAGAGTAACTAAATAGAGAAAAAAGAAGAATAGCTTGCAGAATTTTTTCCTTGATTTCCCATTTCCTACATTATTGCTTAACAACATATAAGATATCATCCATAAGAAGTTCTAGATTGGGTCTTCCTTCACTAAATAAAACCTTGTTTCTTTCTTTCCAAATATGAAAAGCAATAACCTGAGTAGCAAGAAGCATAAATTTTCTAGTAATTTTGAATTGAATAGTCTCAGCATAGGTAAGAACTTGTGAAAAGGTATAGTCAGTATGAAAACTTTTCCAAATGGGTTGCAATGTTGAAGAAGGTTGAATGCTATAGAGCATTCAAAAATAAGTGATGGTGATATTCACTCTCGATATCACTGAGAACACAAATTGGATCAATTTATAAACCCTTTATGACCAATATATCTTTAGCTTTAAGCCCTTACATGCATTGTTCTAAGAAGAAGAAATAATTGATAGGCTAAACCTTGAACTAAATTAGTATGTGCCAGTAAACAGATGGAATATGTTGATGTAATGAAAAATAAACCTTTTTATAAGAGAAGTGATCATCAATCTCCCAACCACATATTTGCTTTGAATCATTAATGGAAATGTTGCCAATGTAATTGCAATAATACTCTTAGTCTATACTTGAATATTGATCTTATGAGGAAAAGTCCAAGCACCATCAGTAATAAAATCTTTGATTTTGATAAAATAATGTTTGTAAAACTAATGAAAGATATGGGAGCCAAAGTTTTTAGTCAAAGATACACCTTCAAGTAATGGATCAGAAAAGAAAGACAAAGAGTTATCCTTATTGACTTTAAAAGAAAGCCATTGAATAAATTTTCAGCTATTATTGTGCAGTTCTTTCCAAAGAGGGGAAGCAGAATTAGGAGAAGATATCTAAATTGAACTATAAGTATTCAAGCAATATCATCCATAGATAGAGTTAGAGTTATAATTTCTCCAAATAAACTTAGCTTTGCAGAGAATGTTAAGTATCAAGAGAAGGCAATCCCAAGCCACATTTCTCTTTTAGTAGAGTAGAAGTTTTCCATAAAATAATATGAAGTTTTTTGTCTAGAGTATTAAAATGCAAGAAACTGTTGATGGTACTAGTGACTTTTTTTCAAGAAATATTTAGGCAAAATTGAGAATCTAAACCAATAGACAAGGTAGTTCCATATAGTGTGCCTTAAGAGTTGTAATCTTCCTCCAAAAGATAATAATTTTCTTTTTCCAACCAACAAGCCTACCAAAGGTTTTCTCCAAAATGTTGGCACAATTAGCCTCAATAATTTTATATAGAGAAATGACTAAACTGAGATAATCCTAGGGCAGAGTTTTATGTTTAAAACCTAAAGAATGGCAAAAGGAATGGGCTAGTACTAAACCAACATATTTAGAGAATGAGATATGCATTTTTGAATCATTTCCTGAAAGTCCAGTGCTCTTAAAAAATTCTGCATATTAGACTTCAAACTAGTGGTATTATTAGAGTTTGCAACCCTAAACATAATGAGATCATTCAGATATATAAAATGAGAGATTAAAATTGTTAATGTTTATAGCAGAAAGCTCATTGACGATGCATTTGTGATCAAGCAAGCATGAGAAATAGTCCATAAAATGAACAAAAAGGGATATAATGGACATCCTTATCTTAGTAGAAGAAATACTCCATTAATGATGACTAATACATGCTTTAATCCAATTGATTAAAGTAGGAGAGAAGCCCAAAGAAGATAATCTAAATATAATAGCTTAACGATTAACATTATCAAATGCCTTCTTGAGAGCAATCTTGGCACGAAAGCACCTTCTAGAGTTTGAAGAGTTAAAATGTCTAAGAGCTTCATTAGCTAAATTTACATTATCATCCATATCTTTCTTATAAATAAATGCAGATTATGAGTCAAAAATAATTTTTGGGAGAAGAAGATTTAATCTTTCTGCTATCAACTTAGATATGACTTTGCAAAATGTGTTGCATTAAGAGATTGGCTGAAAATCACTAAGTATATGAGCATTAAGGTGCTTCGATATAAGTGTTATGGATATATGATTGTGGGCTCCAAAATTTTGCCACCGACCTCTCAACATATTGATTAAATAGAGTGTGATTTAAGATATTGGTGTAATTTTCAGAAGGCAGATGAAATAGTAAATAAGACACTACCTAGAGATTTCACCTTGATTTAGTGAGGACTTTAGATCTGGTTCTAAGTTTCTTGTAGGCGCAAGCCCCTATAGTTAATTACCTCTCCCAATATGTGAGAGAGAACTTTTGATTAAGGCTAGTCATTAGATCGCTAAATGCGTAGCGTATAGTAGCAGCATGTGGAGTTTCAAAATTTAGATTATAAAATTCATCATTTCAGCTTAAATTGGATGGTTGGGGTAATGATGATGTGTCCAATCTAGATCCCATGGTTCCATCAACCCAGGCTATTATGGTCCCTAGTCTACGTAGTCAGAGGAGGTAATCGACCCAACCTGACCGAAGGATCCTTATCAGCAATACATGGGTTACTTCATCCAAGAAATTCTTGTAGACTTGGGGTGGTGTTTTTCTAAGAAGATAAGTTTAAGTCAACCTTAGCTGACAGAGGGCTTTTTTCCCTATCAAGTATACCTTATGATTCATAACTCAAAGGGTAGAGCTATTAGGGAGCATACCGGCTACGGTCGTGATCGTAATATAATGGAGCCTTACTGGCCAAACCACCCAATCAAAGGACTCTGGTTGTAACTACATCATCTATGGAGCCTACTGGCCAAGCCATACAGTCAAAGGACATGGGCCATGTTCTTACTGGTATGAGATTGATTAGGAGTGAATATAGCAAAACACTTGATTTAACATAGGCTCTTTTATGAGCTAGAGTTTTCTTAATTTGTCACCCTCGATAAACAAATATGGAAGGTGGATAGATTGAGTTTTGCTTTAAGCTTTTAATGATTGAGTTTTATTTAAATAATTTTTAGATTGACACTCAATTTGAGTTAATTTAATTTGAAATTAGAATCATATTTTGATGGAAATATCCCCTCCGGTTGAAATCACCATTCAACATAGCCATCATTGGGGTAGTTAATTTATTGACTCGAATATATTTGAGAACTTTAGATCCTCCAACTCGCTTAACTTCTAATAAGATCGATCACATGAATTTGCTTCTCAGATATTTCAATAATTTGAAATTCTTATAATAGATTTTTATGTTTTGTTAACCCGGATCCAATCCTAAGACTAAACCGGGAAGCAACCCGTGCAGTATCCTCAAACACTTAAATTTAAGCACTCAGCGTATTGTCGGGGCCCATGCGGTTATTGATCAATCTTGAATGTTACATATATTTGTTTATTCATTATGTAAGATATTTGCACATGCTTTGAGACTTTTAAATTGGATTTTAGATATCCTTTGAAATACATGTGAGTATCTCATTTTAAGAAACATGTATGAATGATATAAACACTCTTATTTTATAATGAATGGCTACTTCATCATTCACGTAGTTTACACGCATCCTGATATAATGAATTCAAATATGGGATCACCTCATAATGCATGTGCATGTTCAATTCATTCATTTGAAAGTTTGTACAAGCTTTGAATAAGAATATATTCATTCAAGATATGTGTAATGAATATATTATCATTCAAGCATTTGCATGTATTTTGGAATATTTGAACCAAAGGAGTGACAGCTATAAGATATGTGCAAGGGCATACTTCATGCAGTTGTATTCATACAAGTTTATATGTACGAAGTTCACCCAAAAGAAATCTTCAAGCCTTTATAATTTTATCATTCAAAGACTCTTCACATTTTCTACAACTTGCCATTCAATCTTCATTTCATTTTTAATAAATTATATTAAAGGAAACGAATATCACAAAAATAGCCTCTTGATACTCTTCAAATTTTCATGAGATGTTTATATACAATGATTACTAAATCACTATCCTCACTATCAATTTTTTGCTTAAGAGTAAGCATCTATTGATTACATTAGTATATTCGAATTAAAGATCTTTTATTCCAAATTTTTAATATATATATATATATATATATATATATATATATATATATATATATATATATATATATATATATATATAAGAGTTGTTAAACCCAATTTAGATTCATCCTTAACTTCATATCAAATTCCCTATTTATTTGAAAATTAGACTTCAAATTTACTGCAAGTCTGTTATGAGTTTAGTATTAACTTCCTTAAGTTTCACTTGCATTTGATTTGATAGCCTACATGAATAAGATTGTTGTGATATGTTTTACATATGTTGTACCCATCATTGTACTTAATTGTTAGTTTAATTATAAGTAGGTCCCACAAAGATGGCTTTCCTTTCTTATAAATAAGGCTAAGAGGGGGTTGCTTGAAAAACACTTCATAGCCTTTAAAAATTTTAAAGAATAGAAGGGAATTTGCTTCCGTTTGAAGTAAGTATTTTACTTTATTATTATATTTCCCCTTTGTTTTGCTTAGTTTCCCTTTAAGTATTCTCCATTTATTTCTCTTTGATTTAATGTTTATTTGTATGTTTATCATGTATTTTCTTATTTTAGTTTGAGTTTAGATGATTTCCTTTTGAATTTGTTTAAGTCCCAAAATTCAGTCAAAATTTTGGCAGCATTTCAGCTAGAGGAGAGCCATCTAACAATTTTTTTTGGCTTACTCGGTACGCCCTAATGAGCATAGCGAGTGGTGTCTTGCCACACCACAATAGTCTTCACACCCACTACGCCCTATAGGACATTAGTGGGGTCTTGGAACCTGCAAAGATAGATGCAAGCATATATGTATCTATACATCCATAATCAATAACACTAATAACTTGCATTTGGAATAGGTAAGCTGTAGAAGAAGGACAATTGCTTGGAGTGCAACAGTTCCTCTTTATAAATCCGCTTCTCCTAAATACCGTTGTGACTTGATGGGAAGGGGGATGAATCAGAAAAGAGAGAGTGAAGGGTATGTTGCCTAATCAGTAGGAACTAAATAAGTTCATGATTAGATTTCATGCAAAGAAAATCGAGGTGAAGTGATGATTGTCCGATGCTTGTCTGTAATAGGGAAAAGGGGAGATTATTTTTTTGATTTGTAAGGAAGAAATGGAAGAAGAAGGAAAAGAAAGGAGAAGGGAAGAAGGAAGAAAAGAAAGAAGAAGAATAAGAAGGAGAAAGAGGGAATTACCTTTTTGATTTGGAAGAAAGGGGGAAATCGAGAGAGGGAGAAGTGGGCTCTTTTTTCAGTTTGGAGGGAGGAAGTGGAAGAGAGGGGATAGTTTTTGTGGCTTTTCAGATGAGGGAAGAAGGGAGTGTGAATGATTTGGAAGAAGAGGAGGGAGCGGTTGGCTACCGTTCGAATCATGAGGTGTGGAGAAGTAGCTAGATCCGAGCAGAAGAGGGTGTGTGAGACAGAGCCGAGGGAGAAGCTTCATGCATGAAGAGGGAGGCCGAGGTGTGTGGATTAGGTAGCGTGAAGAGGGAAGGAGGCTTGTGCCTTGTTTTCATGGAGGGGAGGTCGCATGGATTAGGGATTTAGGGTGGTAAGTGAGTGGGGATTTAGGGCTAGGATTAGAGTTTTAGGTTTTTTAAACTTGATTTTTAAATTAATTAATCAACTTTAATGTGAATTTTATGCTGACACAGTTAGGTAATTAATATATATTTTAAATCAAGGTTATTCCGATGTTTCAAATGCAACGACATAGTCTGTTTCGCAATCAGAAGCTGTTCGGTTCATGCAAGCATCAAATTGGGTCCATTTCAGCTCAAAATATGTGTTATCATTTCTGATCGCTCAATTTTTATGTAGACTTATTCGAATTGATTACAAACAGTCTTATTTGATAGATTTTGATATTACAAAGCTGATAGCACAATCAATTTCATGAACAGAGATTGTTTGGTCTACAGCGGTGCCTCTTGACCTTGATATGCATGCAGGCGCATTGATGACTCGATCGCTTGATCAGTCAATCATCAAGTTGTGCAATATTTATATTCTTACCAATTTTGACATTCTGAATGCGATGGCAATGTCCGTTCATCCATTGGAGGTCATTTCAACTATTTTTATGGCATCCAGTGTATTTCAATCTCAATTTACGTGTTCACTTTCGATCATTCAAAATTTACATAGACTCATCTGAATTGAGCGTGGACAATCTCATTTGGTATTTTTTTTTGATATTTTAAAGCTAACAGCATGATCAATTTTATGAATGGAGGTCATTTGGGCATTGTCGTAGCTTCCTTTTCTTGATATGCATGCCGACACATTGATAGCTCGATCAGTTGATCGGTTGATTGTTAGATAATGTAATATTAATATTCTGATCAACTTTGATATTTTGAACATAACGGTGAAGTCCGTTCATCGATCGAAGGTCATTTCGACCATTTTTGATGACATATAGTGCATTTTGAGCCCTAATTTGTGCACTGTCACTTCTGAAGTTTGTCGAATTAGACTTGTAGGCTTGACTTGACTTATGATATATATATGGAGGTCAACAAATGCCCCCCAACAAATGTGATTCACATATGGAGCGAGTCACGTTTATTGAAAACTGGTTGACCTTTTGGTTTTCTTCTCTCTTCCCCCCTTTTTTTCCACTTCTTTTTACTGCTTCTTAGCATAACTCCCTCTTATTTTTTTTTATTATTTGACACTTTATTATGCTATCATTTGAATTTTTATGTACCGTTTCTCTTATCACTTGACAGGAGAATGTTCAGCTAGAAAAGACCTGATGATCTGTCATCTGTTGAGCCTAGCGAGGAGGCTATTTGGTCGGAGATTGATAGACAAAAACCTCATGGAGAAGCTGATATCAGGGATATGATTAGCAGCACACTGATATGTTGAGGGGGTGTGACTTTTACCAGGGTTTCTTTGCACGCTCTTCCATGCTTCCTGATAGTACTTCAAGTTTTGTTGCTTCTGAGGATCCTGTAGATTGGGTGGCTACCCTTAAGCTGAAATGAGGGGACTACAATCCTTTAGATAGCATAATAGTTGGTCGACTCAGATCTTATGATATTTTATAAGTTGCTTACGGCATTGAGTGGGCCGAGCGTCTAGACTTACAGCCCTTATTGGTTATAGTTGAGCTCATCAGACTTGCTTTGAGATTCATCTATTGGTAAGATTCCTAGTCATCCACCTGGATATGTCACATAGGCTAGATACATCTTGCAGGCATACGGAGATACTTTATGGACAGCTGGAATTTATGAGGCAGTATATGTGTCTTTATTTGATTTTGGAGGTATGCCTTCTTCTTGGGCTCGTGGAGTAGCAGAATTTTGGGATGCTAGTAGTAACACTTATTGGATTGGCCCAAAGGAGTTGACAGTTACCCTTTGGGACTTATAGGTTGTGTCAAGACTCCCGATACTTGGTTACCACTACGAGGAGTGCATTCCACATGATGAAGAGTTATTTTGCAGGCAGCCTTCAGATGATTGTGATCGATGAGGTAGGCTAGTTATTCCTTCTATTTACATTGATCTTTTGAACCACTATCACCAGACTCTCAGGGTGTTAGGATGTTCTAGATGATCATGAGTTGTACTATCTGTAAGTACATGGATTTAGAGCTTCTTACAGGATTATGCTCTATCTGAGGAGACTGTAGCATTACATGACCCTTTTCGATTGGGTGTGCCTGATGACAGTTACTTATCTGAGGAGACTGTGGAGCCTATTTTATTAGCAGGAGCGACTTCTCCAGCCCTACAGGGATTGAGCGAGAATTTATTTTTAGATGAATTTATAGTGACATGGTTCTGAATATTTGTGCTTCCCATTATAGAGGGATCAGTTCATCCAGGTGCTTTATTAGCAGTCAGTAGAATTTCTTGAGGTGAGTGGATTTCTCTAGCCCCCATAGTGTTAGCTAGGATTCTGATATTGGGGTGATTTGAGGCGGTTCTTTAGAGTTATGAGAGACTTGACTCTGTGGCATACTTGGGTTCACCTCCACATACATGGTGCATTTGCTTGTTTCAAATATCTTGTATTCTTTTCATGGTGAAGGTATCCTACAATCTTACAATTATATTGAGCATCTTCTACTTTGGAGATGGAGCGGATTCGCATGTGCTTCTTTGCTCCTCATTTGGTTAAAGATCAATTTTTGTTAGTTCACCAGCCAAATATATTTAGTTTACCATCTGACTTTATAGAGGTTGATCTTATTGGCAGTCTTAATGAGAATGGAAGGTATTCATTGCTTCATGGCTGATGGACATTAAGAGTATCTGAGTACTTTTTTAGTATACGTCCAGGATGGTTATGTTATTGATTTGGACAGTTAGTTGTTATAGAGGGCTACCAGGCCTACCGAGTTGCACGGTAGTTTGGTTTCTTTCAGTTGACTGCTCATGATGGTAGGCCATTCATCCTTAGTGTAGTAGACATTAGGAAGATCATGGTGATTCCCCTCGAGACATGTTACTTGGCTGCTTCAACTATTTGGCTACATTTATTGAGGCTTGGTACAAGTGATCACTTTCGGATAACTCCTCCGTAGAGTCACACAGGGGTTAGTTATACCTACCTCACCTGGGTACAGCTATCTTTTGGTCCTTTTTTGAAGCATGGTGTCAGGAGATATGAATGGAGGGTGAGATCTTTAGGAGTTCCTCGAGGTCAAAGGCCTCGACGTCAGCCACTACCAGCGCCATAGGTATAAATACTATTTTGTTTCAATACTTCTACCATCATCTTTGTTGCATCATTAAAATATATTCAGTGTACCTGATATTTTAATTTGATTCATGATAGATGCGCCTGTTAACTAGCAGGTTAGGGCTGAGGATACCACTCCTCATTGCAAAATTAGAGCTAGGGATTTTGCTCCTAGCTACACTGAGGTTTCTTCACCAGCTCACAGACGTAGGTGTAGTCGACATACAGAGCCTGTACGGGCTTCAGTTGATTGTTCCATGAGTTTGCCTCCATAGCTGTTTATGACTTCTGATGAGGTGCCCAGTGTCGGGTAGGGGATTATTGAGCACTCTGGGTTGGGGCGTGGTGCCTTTGATACTACCACTTCAAATTTTGTTACTCCTTGTGGAGCCACTTTTCTCTGACTCTCATTATCCTGGGAGACTTAGGGTAAGAGATCTCATGCCTAGTGGGGCTTCTGTTGAGCCAACACATAGCCCTGGAGCTTATCAGATAGTGAGGGTCCTCGAGGATTACATCACTTACGATACACCAGTTTAGTCAGATTCATCAGGTTCAGGTAATTTCTTCCTCTCTTTTGTTCTTTAATTGCACTTCTTTGTATTTACCTCTCTACTTTATGCTGATTATTTTTATTTATTCCTTGTAGTGCCTGATGTAGGTTATGAGTCTGATATCTACCATCGATACCCCTGTAGGCCAGATCCACATGATAGGGGCAAGAAGGATTGTGGCTTAGTGTTTTTAAGGGATGTGGTTTCTCGGCTTACTTTGGATTCACTAGAGTCACTAAACAACTTCACATCATATGCGAACACCATTCTGGATCTTCTATCTTATAATGGCTTGGAGGAATAGGTTCTCAGGTATCTGGAGACTCTCTGTAGAGACGTAGAGTTCTAGATCCACCAGATGAGATCGCTCAGTATTATCCGCTTTGGCACTATACAGACGGAGCTTCAGGAGCAGGTTGGGCTTCATAGGGAGATGGCTGGCCTAGCACATGATGAGTTTGAGGAGAGTGTTGAGGCTCTATGACATGATCATTAAAGTTTGATAGATGCTTCTTCTAAGTTAGACAAATTGACTGCAGGATCAAAGAGATGTAAACTGAGCAAGATAAGAGAGCTCGGGCGATAGAGCAGGAGCAACACCATTACCGACATCAAGGGCTATGGAAGATCTGTCTTTGCTGAGATCTTGATGCTTTATAGTTGGCTGAGAGTGAGCAGTAGTCTTTAGTAGTTTATTCAGCACAACTTCAGGAGTTACAGTCTAGGCTCCCATGATGTACTTTTTCTTCTTTTTTATTTCTCTTCCCATCAGTTATGTATTATCTCATTGTATTAGTGAAATAAGCATTCCTCTGCTACTCTTGTGCTTTCTGTCATTGGAGGATTTGATGAGAAAATTAGCTTTGATTTGTGCTTTGGGCTTGATTTATGTGCTTTGTGCTTTGGGTTTAATTTGTGTGCTAGCTACAAAACTTGGATCATTTCAGCTTCGATTGTAATAGCTTATGGAGCTTTTGATAGGATTTATCATTAGTATGATGCCTTATTTAGGACATGCAAAATGACAGGATTGACTGATTTTTCAGAATCAATTTGTTGGATAGATAAGAGTTCTTACACCATATACTCTCTACTTTGATGGTTTCGCTGAAGCTCTCTTTCATTTATATCCTTACAGATTTGAGTTTCCTCCAATCCTATCTTCATGCTTGATTAGGTTTGTTGGAGGGATTGGTTTATTTTTTTTTGATGAAGGACTCCGCTAAGGAATTGGTTTATCCGTGCTTGGTCAGATTTGAAATTCCTTCTGTCCTAGCTTTAAAGCTTGATGAACTTGATGAAGGACTGACCTGATTTATTCATATTGACTTGTCAAGAAGTGTATGTATGCATGAATCCTATGCTTGCTACTTTGATAAATTCATTAAAGGGTACATACAGATGACTCAGCCTTCTGGCTTATATTAGGTCTATGTTGAGTTATCTGTCTTGCAATGTGTACTTTAACAGATTGAATAACCATAAAATTTCTTTAGTTTGACCATTAGCTTTGTATGAACTATGGAATTGCTTCCTTGGTCCTGTACTTTCTACTTTGACAAACTTAATGAAGAGATTGGCTTTGATCTATTCTTTGAGCTTGATAAGATCATTGAAGAATAAGTTGAAATATCACCCTGCAGGTAACATAAAGATTGACTTGAGGTAGCCCTAAATTGAGAGTTTTCTCAGATTGTCTTGATTTATCGATCAAGTAGAAAGATCTCTTGGATCCTGGTTGCGTGTGATCATTAAGCTGGATATGATTTGAGATTGAACAACTATCATCATTGGACTGACGAGCAAGAGCTCTTTCACTGCGGCCTTTTCTTATGGCTTGTTGAGTGAGGAGAGCATCAGCAACTTGGTCGTTTATAGGCTTGTTGAGTCCGACATTTAGAACCTACTCGAGTCTTCAACTTAAGATGGGTTGGTGATTTGGTCATCGGATTGGCGAACATGGGCTCTTTCACTGCTGCCTTTTCTTTTGACTTGTTGAGTGAGGAAAGCATCAACAACTCAACCATCTGTGGGCTTGTTGAGTCTGACCTTTAAACCCCATCTGTGTCCTAGACTTCAGGATGTAGAGGTTGATGTTTCTCCATCTTAATTAATTGAAGCTTCCAAAATCAGGAGTTTTTTTGACTTGATCTTTAGAATTTGGCCAATCTGAGAGATAAACTTTTGATATTTAGGACTGTCTTTTCATGCGTAGAAATAGATTCTTTTTATTCCTGTAAGAACCTACAACTTAACAGTAACAATTATGGGTATATTCAGGGATTTTGGTATAAAGCTCGATGTTAACCTGAATTAGAATATATTCAAGGATCTCATCTTATAGCACAATGTCAACTCACATAAAATTAACATAAACTAAAAATGCCCCCTATCTTGCAGGGGGAATACTAAAGCACATTTAGGAGAACTTTTAGGATGAAAATACGCAAATACATTAATATTTGAATTGATATGCTCTTAAGAGGGTTTTAACATGCAACATTGATTTTATCTATGTATAGAAATCTAAAATCCCCTATGTAATAGGAGAATTTTCACATAAAAGTTTTTCTTCTGGAGTGAGTATGCTAATTTAGGAATCTCGGCATGAAGCATGATGTCGGCCTAAATATATATACTAAAAAAAATGCCCCTTATCTTGTAGGGGGATTTCTATTATACCTAGGGAATGTATTCATCATGTATAATACTTTTTCAAGTATCGACCATTAATTAGCAGAATTAGTTTTTCACCCTTTAGGTCAATGAGTTGGTATGCCCATCCTTGGTATACTTTTTCAATGATAAAAGGGCCTTCCCAATTAGGCTCAAATTTGCCACCAAATATTCGATTGGGAATAATCAGTCTTCTCAACACTAGGACCAATTCTCATTTCTAGAAAGTTTGAGGTTGCACTGTATGGTGAAAAGCCCTAGACATCTTTGCTCGATAGACTTCCAGATTTTGGTGAGCTTGCAGTCTAACTTCATCGAGTGCGTCAAGTTCTTCCATTCTCAAATGAGAATTTTGATCTTCAGTTAGATTGTATTAGATTGCTATTTGAAGTGTTGGCAACTCAACTTCAAGCAAAAGAACTGCTTCAGTTTCAAATACCAATGAATAATGAGTGGTTTTAGTCAGCATCTTGTAGGTGGTTTGATACAACCATAGTGCCTCTATCAGTTTGGTATGTCATTCTCTTTTATTTTTAGTAAGGATCTTCTTGAGCAGTTTAACCAATGTCTTATTGAAAGCTTCTACCAAACCATTTGCTCTTGGGTTATATATTGAAGAGTATCGCCAATCAATTTTATGTTGATTGATGAATCTATAAATCTTTGTACTTTTGAAAGCTGTGCCATTATCAAAAATTATTCGGCGTGACACTCTAAATCTATAGACCACATTATGTGTGAAGAAGTTGATTACTCAGTCAGTAGTGACTTCTTTAAATGGGATAGCTTCAGTCCACTTAGAGAAATAATCAGTCACTACTAGGATAAAGTGGTGTCCAGCTGATGACGGTGGATCAATTGGTCCAATTACATATATACCCCAGCATTCAAATGGCCAATAAGCTATTATTGGGTGTAGTGGATTTGGAGGTTAATGGATTATATTCCCATGTACTTGACATTCGTGGCACCTCTTAGCATGATTGATATAGTCTCTCACCATAGATGACCAATAATAGCCCATCCTTTTGATCTTTACTACCATCTTGGTACCTGACTAGTGTGCACCACAAAGTCCTTCATGAACTTCAACCATCACTTTACTAGCTTAATCTGCATTTAGGCATCGTAACCACATTTGTTTAAAGGACCCACGATATAAAGTATTATTGATGAAAACATAGCACAACATTCTCTTCTCAATTTGAGCTGCCAGTCAATCATGTGGCTCTTCTACAATGAAGGCTTCCCATGGCTTTTCTGAAGCAATATCAGGCTTAACTCTTCTCGATATAACTTCTTGTTGATTTTGGAGAGTGTGAGGAGCAACTTGAGTCGCATCTTGCTGGGTCAAATTTGATAACCCTCTACATGCGGGGATTGATACTTTACTAGCTCTAGGACTCATCGAGTAAATATGCCAATCATGACATAATCACCATTTATACTTGCCATTTCCTTAGCTAATTTTGCTAAGAAATCAGCTTTGCTATTCTCGGATTGAGAGACTCAAGTTAGTGTAACATTTGGTATCTGCTTCATAAGCTCAAGAACTCGCTTGTGATAGAAAGCTAACTCCAGCTTATTGATTTTATAGAAGCCAAGTACTTGATTTATAATAAGCTAAGAATCACCAAAAATATGCAAGTTTTGAATGCTTATGAAGATAACTTCTTCAAGACCTGCCACTAATGCTTCATACTTGGCTTCATTATTAGTTCTTAGCTCGGTCAGCCCATATGATCATCTCATTATCTCTCCTTCTCGTCTCATGAAGATGATGCTGATTCCTGCTCTTGTCATTGGGAATTTTAGAGGTTGGACTTGTTTGATCGATGAGGCTCCATTAAAGTACATTTCTTAAATTTGTGATTTTTCTCTTTCATGAATGAGCATAATTTACTCATCAATAAAATCATCGTTAAGAGAAGAGTCCATGGGGATGGGATGTGCAGCAAGAAAATATGCTAAGACTTGTCCCTTCACTACTTTTTATGGAACGTATGTAATATTAAATTGTAGAAGCAATATTGCCCATCTTACCAAGCGACCTATTAATGCTGGTCTTGTCATCAAGTACTTCAATAGATTGATCCTTGAGATGAGAGTAATCCTGTGAGATAACATATAATGATGGAGTTTTTGAATTGCAAAGATCAATGCCAAATAGTGCTTCTTTATCATAAAGAATCTCATTTATGCTTCTATTAATCTTTGACTGATATAATAAGGAGCATTCTCTTTTCTTTCTTCATTATGTTGTGCCAATAATGCTCCAAGGGACTCTTCTCATGCTGCTATGTATAGAATGAGAGGCTTCCTAAGAGTAGGGGCTGTAAGGATTGGTGGACTTAATAGGTAACTTTTAATGCTATTGAAGGCTTCTGGGCACTTATTATCCCATTTGAATGGAACAACCTTCTTCATCAACTTTGCAAATGTGGATAGCATCTTGATAGGTTTGATATAAATCGATGAATGAATGTGAGCTGTCCATGTAAAGAATGAAGCTGACGCAAACTCTTTGGTGGAGGCATCTCCACGATTTCCTTAATTTTAGCAAGATCAATTTCAATTCCTTTATGATGCACAATATACCCAAGAAATTTTTCAGAGGATACCCCGAATGCACATTTCAGAGGATTCATCTTGAGTTCATATTTTCTAATTCTTTCCAATATAATTCTCAAGTCTTCAAAGTGATTTTCACAATTTAAGCTTTTTCACCACCAAATCATCAACATAACATTTTACTTTTTGGTGAATCAACTCATCAAAAATATGTGTCATGGCTCTTTGGTATGTAGCTCTAGCATTTTTCAAGCCAAAAGGCATGACGGTGTAGCAATAGATGCAATAGTATTATGAACGATGTATGTTTTTCATCTTCAGGCATCATCTTAATTTGATTATATCTCGATGATCTATCCATAAATGAGAACATTTCATAGTTAGAAGTATTGTCCACTAGTAGTTTTGATATTGGAAGCGAAAATTCATCTTTTGAATATGCCTTATTTAGGTCCTGAAAGTTAATGCAGAGACATATTTGACTGTTCTTCTTCCTAACAGGGATAATGTTGGCTATCAAATCTGCATACTTCTCCTCCCGGATGAAGCCTGCTTCGATTAGCTTCTTAGTTTCAACAATTACCTATTCTTCAATTTCCAATCTCATTCGCCAAGGAGCTTGCTTAACAGGCATCACATATGATTTAATAACTAGTTTGTGAACTGTTACATTAGGGGATAAGCATGGCATTTCAAAATATGTCCAGGTAAAGAAATCCCTGAATTCACAAAGTAGCATTTTTAGCTCTTCAGCTTTCTCATCGGGCAGAAGGGCACTGATGAAAGTTGGAAGGGGATCATCTTCAGCTCCTAGGATGATTTCTTTGAGTTCATCCATAGTAGTTGTTTGTCCACCATCTTTGAGTTCTTCAGGTGCAAGCTGGCTTCTACTTCTTCATCGTTTATGAGAAGAATTTCATGAAGATCATCTTCTTCATCACTATTTATTTCAATCTCAGCTTCTATTATATTATAATAAGCTTTATTTTGATGAGATTTGTGGATGAACCCAAGACCTTTAATGATAAACTTATCACTTCTTCATGATGCTTGAGGACTTCTTTGGCTCCACATCCTGTTAAAGATTTGAGTTTTGTGTTTAGTAGTTTTAATATGAATTCCAAGCTTATGCATCATTCTTCATAATTTATGTGGATAGTATATTGGTATTCTTGTTGGTACTATCTCATTAAAATTTTCATGTTGAGTAGACTGATCAAAATTGTGAGGTTGAGACTCTTCAAATTTATAAAATAGAGTTCCTATTTTCCACTCTCACTCAACATCGACACATAGAATGTCATCAATTCTTCAATATTATGAACCTCCAGTGGAGTGGTTTCTTTGAACTATTGTTGAGGGATGGATATAATTTTTAAGGAGTCCTCTGACACTGCCAAACAAGATATCCTTCTTAATACAATCATTTGAACTATATTTTCATAAGTAGATTCAAAGCCATAGTCTGAATCTGAATCACTTATCTCATACTTTGCCTTTCTTGAAAGCTTATAAGTTCTCTTGGGTTTGATAAAAATATCTTCTTCTTCTTTTGTGTCACTTCCCAAATGAGGAATTGATCTTCTTGATTTAGATGTAGAATCAAGTGCTTTAAGGAGAGTCAACATTGCCTTCTTTCTTCCCCTTTGCTTCTACTCTTTCACTATGTGAAATTACTTTTTAGTTCCTAAAGATGCTACTGCTTCAAGAGGCTCTGTTGGCTTGGGATCTTTAGGGATAAAGTATTTTGCATCTTCATAAAGCTTTGCTTCATGGATAGAGAATGGTAGTAGATTGCCAAGAATTCTAAACTCTTCTCCATCTCTTAGGTACTTCATACATTGATGCATAGTTGATGGGACTATGCCATACTCATGCAGCCATGGTCGATCCAAAAGAGCTCTAAATGATGTATCAGCATCGATTACAAGAAATTTGGCTTCTGTATATAAATCATGAAACTTAAGCTGGAGAATAAAAGAACCTAGGGTTTTCTGCCCTTTTTCATTGAAATCATGAACCATCAACTTATTTTTACCAAGATGATAGATATCAAGTGATAATCCTCTTAATACTTTTAGACTCATAAGATTGATAGAAGAACCTGAATCAATCAATATTCGACTCGTCGAGATGCCATCTCTCTCTACATTAACATATAAAGGACAGTTGTGATATACCGTTCCCAACATAAGATCTTCTTCAGAAAATGTGATTATTGGGAGATCTTGAGTTTGCAATGCTTCAGTCATGCATTTTTCAGCAAAGTAAGCTTCATAATTTTTCGGATCTTTGAGAGCATGTATTAAAATTTCTCAGAGGTCTTTTGACATTAAGAGAGCCTCATGCACACTCAATTGTGCAGGCATCTTTCTCAGATGTCATAGAATATTATAATATATCTTTTTGCTTGATTTAAGTTTCATTCCATGATTTTTGGGAATGATATCTTCGTTGTCTTTAATTTCTTTACCTTTATCTTTATTTGCATTTCTCTTCTTTGCTGAAGGTGAAAAGACTTTACAACTTCTCAACTGAAATTGAATTACCTTATCTTGCTTAGATTCCTCTAAAGAGGTAGTTTCTTCAAATTCACTTCTTATTCTAGAGGATTGACCAAAAGAGTTAAACTCACTTTTCAACTTCATATGTTTCATACGTGATGATATCGATGAGTCTGACTCTTCTCTATCGGAAAAATATAAATCTTCATCTAAATTGTTATTATCTTGTTGAGTCATTGAAAAAAATTCAAACGTTAACTTCTCAGGCTCTTCCTGCTTTCCTGATAAGAATTTTGATGGGTTGGTTGAGTCTGTCTAACTGCCTTTGCCATTTTGGAGTAACTGATGTTGAAGAACATCTGATATCACATAGATGATTTGACATATCTCTACTAGAAAAGATTCACCATTATCTTCTTCATCTGATTCAACAATACAAAGTTTAGGCATAAAGTCTGCAAGCCTAAATGGTTGTCTTGCTGGCTAGTGATACTCTTCCAAATTATTAATAATCTTTTGAGTTGTAGTTCTCTTCTTGCTCTTCTTTTCTCAGCCAACTTCTTTAATTTATGAGGCCTGCATTTAGTAGGCTGCTCCTCGTGCTGTGATGAAGTAGCCTTATCAAAATATCACTGAGAAGCCCAAATACTTGATCTAGGTATCTCTTTTAAGTCTAATATGGGTTCAGGTGGTGACTTCCACTGAACACTATGGACACCCTTTAACTGTTTCAGCATTTTATGATCTTTTTGGAAACCACTGTTTCCCATTCTTCAGTTTGAATTGATTTCTTCTTCTTTTTGTCTTTGATGGATGATACGGAAGAGGATGTAATCATCCTTGTAGATTCTCTTTTAGGGTTGACCAGAATACTATCGGATAGTGTAAATTCACCTCGCCGATACTTCCTTTCTAGCTAATCCTTGAAGACATAACAATCTTCTATAGGATGACTGATCATCCAATGATAAGGACAACAATTTAGATTATTGACTTGATCAACTTCTTTAGGCCTTTTAATTTTTGGTAACTATAGACAAGCTTTGACTGCTTGCCAAAATAATTTAGCCACACTGTCCCTTCTAAAAGAATAATCTTTGTTCATCTTTTCCTTAAGAGATGGCCGCATTCGCTCATCATTTCTTGTTGCTTGTTTTGGATGATCCCCACCACTTGGAAAAGTCTGAGTTTTATCATTGCCTCCCAATACTAATTTTGGCTATGGATTTGAATAGACAGGCTTCTTTCCCTTATCATCATTGTACATTGGCTATTTTCCTTTATCCACACTATATATCACTCATTTTTCACCATTTGAGCTATAGGAAGTGACATGAATTTCATTTCTTCTTGAGTGTGAAGGTTTATTTCTCTTTGCTTTATCTGCATAGATTTCAGACTTAGGGCGATTCAACTTTTCAAACTTAGCCACCCTATCGAGCAAGTCCTGGAATATTGTAATTGATGTCATACATAAAAATGGTGCCATTTTATCATTTATATTGACCATTAGCAATTGGATCGCATGTTCTTCTCCCATTTTTTGTTCATATTTCATGCTTGGGTTATGCCAAGGACTTATAAATTTTGTCACTAAGGTCAACGATTGTTATTTTCTCAATTGCACTAGCCAATGTCTTCACGAATATTATCTTTAATTCAACAAAGGTTTTAACTGAATCATTCAACAATTCTGCATACCACTTGAAAGTAGCTGAAGTCATGTTACTGACAAACTAACGAAAGAGAATCACATCATTCCCCCCATATGTTACCACAAATAGCCTTAAACTAGGCTAGATGTTGCTTTGGGTTACTAAGCCCACTAAAGGAATTAAATTTTGGCACTGAGTAACCTTTTGGATATGACACTTGATCATATCAACTGGATAAGGGAAACCTTTACCCACTAGCTTTTCAGCATTCTCTAAAGCTATGACTTCTTTTATCTTTTCATTGATTATTGTTTCTAGCTGAGCAGCTGTTACCATTCCAGGTGTGCTAGCCAAATTTTGAATTATCAGCTGAAGAGGTAGTTGGTTAACTTCGTTCCTCGCTTCATGTGTAGCATGTACTACAGGAACATATGATATTAGAGTGACTGGTGGTATAGAGGTTGTTTTATTAGCTACCTATTGATTAGTAGACAAAACATGTGCTACAGTTGATGTGATATTTTTCTGCAACATCTCTATCATGATATTCATTTATACCATCATGTCATTGATCTTGGTATCAAGCTGTGCAATTTCTTTATCTTTGCTTTCCATTTGACATTGTATTTCTCTTTGCTCTCTTGCTAGCGCCACATCGTTAACAAGCACAGGCTCTTCATCTTCCTTTATTTCTTATTGTTGTCCTGCTCCTTGCTCATCTTCAGGGGAAGAACATAACTGTCCTTCTTCTTATGCATTTACAAGGATAGTTATTGCTTGGGCTGACCGATGATGCTGATTATATAAGTGTGTACCAAGCTGATAATTTCTTGGTTCAATCATATAAACAGCTTAAACACCCATGGCCTCTTTCTCATTTTGATCTTGTTCTTCTTCCTCTTCAATAGATATTGAAGATCCATCTTCTATTTGCTTCTGTGAAGACCCTTCTTCATAAATGTTGAATTCAAGTTCAAGTTCCCTGGGTTCATGTTGCTACTGATGGTGCTGAGTGTAGAGTTCATCTATATCTCTGACCATATAGACGACTTCTACTTCCATAGTGTTTTCTTCATCACCTTTTTTTGCACATGAATTTTTGATCGGTGTTTTCAGTGGATCTCTGGTTCAATGTGTGGAACAAATGCTTCTTTCATTAAAGGATTGCAATCAAAGTCAACCTTATCTTGTAGGGGTAAATCCGATCAGCGATGGGATCCCCTAGAGGATTCTCTAGGGTGTCGACCGTCATGTCTTTCATCAGTGATATCCCTTCTTTTGGGTATCCACATCTGATGAGTTGCTTTTGAGGTAGATTCCTAAGTATATGTCATGTCACACCTCTTCCACTCTTCAGGATTTCATCATGGAGCCTTGGCCTCCATATCTGCTTATCCTTTTACTGGGACATTTCGACAGCGGATTCTTTGACACGGGGTCCGAGTTTCAGGCTTTGATGCTCACCATGTGAAGCATACTGGGCTCGATAACTAGTTACCAGAAGAGATGGCAACCTCCTTAGTAGAGCTTTAGTATTTTCAATTGTCATAAGCCTATGAAATCATCTTTTGGCTACTTTGAGAACTTTGTGTATTCTGGCAGACAGTGTTTCAGGCTGTCTCCTTTGTGGTGGTGGAGCTTGACGTTGTTGGTTCCAGAAGGACAGCTTTACTTCATCAGTAGAGCTATTCCTCTTTACCCACTTTCGGTTGTCAAAGTTATTGTGGGTAGGAATACTCGCTTCTCACAGCAGTATCTCTTGTTCACTAGGTCATTTGAGGGGAATTTGCTGAGCCCTCAGCTTAGCATTTCTTCCTCTTCTTTGCCTTCTGGTTAATTTGCTTCTTAATGAGGAAGCTTCATGGCCATGCTTTCTGGGTACAAAAGGTTCAATCGGTGGAGCAATTATACAATGAGGCATTACAGACATAGTTTGCCCATTGACGGTTCTTTTCATCATGAGGACTTCAGATTAACCTAGCCTTTTAAAAACTGAAGTTCTCTATTAGGAGAACTCTTTCATAGCAGTTGGCTGCTGAACTGGTTGGCGAACATGGCTAGTAGGAGCTTTAGTAACATGAGGCCTTCCAGTATGGCCTCGGATGAGTGTACTATGGGTGGGTACTTCAGGAGTTATAGCTATGATATTTGGGAAATTTAAGCTACTGAATTGAATTGTAGCTCCAACATCTCCTATGTTCATGACGACATTGGCTAGGCAGATGTTTGAGCCACACCCTAGCTGGACAGTGAAAGGAGTGCTCTGTAGATCCATTCTACAAAAGTGAAAGATAAGGATTAGTAATTAGTAATTATTATTTCACCCCATACTTTCAAGATGCAGAGATACTACAAAATAAAATAATAGTGTAATAACGATATACTCTATAGAAGAATTCCTTCATCATAGAGTTTTATACATTAGTAATTTGAATTTATTACACCTTTAAATCACCATTTTTTGATTTGAATTTTCAAAAATCTTATTGCTACTATAGCACATATATGACTAGCCAAAGATGATAAGAGAATCCTATCCCCAGCGGAGTCGGCAGAAATATGTGGGCTCCAAAATTTTTCCACCGACCTCTTGACATATTGATTGAAGAGAGTGTGATTTAAAATGTCAGTGTAATTTTCAGTAGGTAGATGAAATAGTAGATAAGACACTACCTAGAGATTTCATCCTCATTTGGTGAGGACTTTAGATCTGGTTCTAGATTTCATATAGGCGCAAGCCCCTATAGTTAATTACCCCTCCCAATAAGTGAGAGAGAAATTTTGATTAAGGCTAGTCATTAGATCACTAATTGCATAAGATATAATATAAACATGTGGAGTTTCAAAATTTAGATTATGAAATACATCATTTTAGCTAAACTAGATGGTTGGGGGAATGATGACGTGTCCGATCTAGATCCCATGGTTCTGTCATCCCAGGCTATCATGGACCCTAGTGTACTTAGTCAGAGGAGGTAGTCGACCCAATATGATTGAAAGATTCTTATCAGTAACACATGGGTTATGTTGTCCAAAAAATCTTTGTAGACTTGGGGTGGTGTTTGTCTAAGGAGACAAGTTTAAGTCTACCTTAGCTGACAGAGGGCTTTTTGCCCTATCAAGTATACTCTATGATTCATAACTCAAAGAGTAGAGCCATTGGGGAGCATACGGGCTACGGTCATGATCATAATATAATGGAGCCTTACTAGACAAATCACCATGTCAGAGGACTCTGATCGTAACTGCATTATTTGTGGAGTCTACTAGCCAAGCCATGTAGTCAGAGGACATGGGCCACATCCTTATTGGCAAGAGACTGATTGAGAGTGAACATAGAAGAACACTTGATTTGGCATGGGCTCTTTTGTCAGCTAGAGATTTCTTAATTTGTCACCCTCGATAAATAATTATGAAAGGTGGATAGTTTGAGTTTTGCTTTAAGCTTTTAATGATTGAGGTTTATTTAAAAAGTTTTTAAGATTGTCACTCAATTTGAGTTAATTTGATTTGAAATTAGAATCATATTTTGATGGAAATATCCCCTCTGGTTGAAATCACCATTCAACACAGCCATCATTGGGGTAGTTAATTGATTGACTCGAATAAATTTGAGAACTTTAGATCCCATCAACTCTGTTTAGCTCATAACAGAAGATCAAATCTTCTATCACATGACATAATTAGCTTCTTAGATATTTCAATAAGTTAAAATTCTTATAATAGAATTTTAGGTTTTGTTAATCCAGACCGGGAAGCAACCCACACATCATCCTCAAACACTTGAATTTAAGCGCTCAACATAGTGTCGGGGCCCATGCAGGTTATTGATTGATCTAGAATAGTTATATATATATTTGTTTGTTCATTATGTAAGATATTTGCACATGCTTTGAGACTTTTAAATTGGATTTTAGATATCCTTTGAAATACATGTGAGTATCTCATTTTAAGAAATATGTATGAATTTCAAGGCACTATGTATAAACACTCTTATTTTATAATGAATGACTACTTCACCATTCACGTAGTTTACATGCATCCCAATATAAGAAATTCAAATATGGGATCACCTCATAATGCATGTGCATGTTTAATTTATTCATTTGAAAGTTTGTACAAACTTTGAATAAGAATATATTCATTCTAGATATGGGTATTGAATTTATTTTCATTCAAGCATTTGCATGTATTTTGGAATATTTGAACCAAAGGAGTGACCGCTGTAAGATATGTACAAGGGCATTCTTCATGTAGTTGTATTAATATAAGTTTACATGTACGAAGTTCACCCAAAAGAAAACTTTAAGCCTCTATAATTTTATCATTCAAAGACTCTTCACATTTTCTACAACTTATCATTCAATCTTCATTTCATTTTTAATCAATTATATTAAAGGAAATGAATCTCACAAAAATAGCCTCATGATAATCTTAAAATTTTCATGAGATGTTTATATACAATGATCACTAAATCACTATCCTCACTATCAACTTTTTGATTAAGAGTAAGCATCTATTGATTGCATTAGTATATTTGGATTAAAGATCTTTTATTCCCAATTTTCAATATATATATAAGAGTTGTTAAACCCAATTTAGATTCATCTTTAACTTCATATTAAATACCCTATTTATTTAAAAATTAGACTTCAAATTTACTGCAAGTCTGTTATGAGTTTAGTATTAACTTCCTTAAGTTTCACTTGAATTTGATTTGATAGCCAACATGGAACAAGGTTGTTGTGATATGTTTTACATATGCTGCAGCCATCATTATACTTAATTGTTAGTTCAATTATAAGTAGGTCCCACGAAGATGGCTTTCCTTTCTTATAAATAAGGCTAAGAGGGGTTTGCTTGAAAAACACTTCATAGCCTTTAAAGATTGTGAAGAAAGGAAGGGAATTTGCTTGCATTTAAAGTAAGTATTTTACTTTATTATTATATTTCCCCTTTGTTTTGCTTTGTTTCCCTTTAAGTATTCTCCATTTATTTCTCTTTGATTTAATGTTTATTTTCATATTTATCATGCATTTTCTTATTTTAGTTTGAGTTTAGATGATTTCTTTTTGAATTTGTTTAAGTTCAATTTTTGAAATTTTGGCGATTTCAACTGACATCTAACAATTTTTTTTTCTGACGCTTATTGAAGCGTGAGTGGTGTCTTGTGACACCACAGTCATCTTCTCACCCGCTATGCCCTATGGGGCATTAGCGGGGTCTTGGAACTTGCAAAGAAAGATGCAAGCATATATGTTTTAATACATCCACACTCAATAACTCAAATAACTTGCATTCGGAATAGGTAAGCTATAGAAGAAGGACAATTTCTTGAGGTGCAATAGTTCCTCTTTATAAACCCACTCCTCCTCAATACTCTTGTGACTTGATGGGAAGGGGGACAAATCAAAAAAAAAAGAGAGCGAAGGGTATGTTGGCTGATTGGTAGGAACTAAATAAGCTCATGATTGGATTTCACACATCCTCCAACAAAGAAAATTAGGAGGTGAATTTTATGCCGACATGGTTAGGTAATTTAAATATATATCAATTAAAGGTTATTTCAAAGTTTTAAATGCAATGATGTATATCATTTTGCAATCGGAGGCCGTTCGGTTCAAGTCGACATCAAATTGTGTCCATTTCAGCTCAAAATGCACGTTATCATTTTCGACTGCTCAATTTTCACACAGACTTATCCGAATTGATTGCGAACAGTTTTAGTTGATAGATTTTGATGTTTTGAAGCTAATGACATAATCAATTTTGCGAACATTGGTCATTTGGTCTGTGTCAGGGCCTCCTGACTTTGATATCCATGTAGGCATATTTATGACTCGATCGCTTGATCGATCGATCATCAAGTTGTGCAATATTTATATTTTGACCAATTTCAATGTTTTGAATGCAATGGACAAGTCCATTCATTAATCGGAGGTCATTTGACCATTTTCACGGAGTCTAATGTATTTTAGCCTTGATTTGCGAGCTATCACCTTTGATCATTCGACAATTACACAGACTCATCTGAATTATGCATCGATAATCTCATTTGGCATTTTTTGACATTTGGAAGCTAATGACATGATCAATTTCATGAATGGAAGTTGTTTGGACATCATCACAGCTTCCTTTCCTTGATATGCGCATACGATGAATGTATAGCTCAATCGCTTGATCGTTAGATAATATAATATTTATATTTTGATAAATTTTGATGTTTTGAACATGACAACGAAGTCTATTCATTGATCGGATGTCGTTTTGACCATTTTTGATGACGTCTAGTGTATTTTGAGCCCCGATTTTCACACTGTTACTTTCGAAGTCCATCAAATTAGACTTATAGGCTTGACTTGACTTATGACACATATATGGAGGTCAACAATGATTAACAAATGAAGGCACTTTACAAAGAACAAAGAAATATTTAACTACTGCTAATAAGGAATGTCCAATAATATCCTGGGTATCCTTAAGAAATTTTGGAGTAAAGCCATCAAGATCAGGTCTTTTATTACCTAAGTTAAAAAGAGCAGATTTACTATGTTCATCAGAAAATTCAGGAACCATGTTGCAATCTTCAAAAGAAATACTAGTTTTAACTTGTATTTTATAAATCTTCTCAACAAAAAACTAAAAGCGAGTAGAAAAATAAATAATAGCTTCCTTACTGATCACTGAAGAAGAAGAGATAGTACATAAATCAATAGATAACTCCATTATTTGAATTTTTATTTATTATAATATTCATTCTCTAATAAAGAAATTTAATATCATCTTCCCCCTTTGAAAGAAAGTTACATTTTACTCACTGCTTAATCCATTTATAGTAATGTGGTGAAAATTTATATATATTCCTGCCTTCATCTATCCCCCTTTAGGAAAAGAAGATAAATGAAAATATAAATATACATAATGCCTTATTGGGATGCCACATAGATCTGTAGATGCTCTTATTAGGGTGATCGGGTATGACATTGAGGAGAGGTGTACTATCTCGAAAGATAGAAGTCACCACTCTACAATGGACCTAATCACCTCAAAAAGGACTCCTAAGGACTATGGGTCTTCAGAATATACTAGAGATTCTTCCCCTACTTTATATATAAAAGTGAAGCAAGGTTTATTTAAACCAGGTTTGTTAAGTTCCCTACAGGGGCAAACCTCCATAGTTAATTATATCATAAGGAACAGAATTCCTTAAGAATACTCTCGATTAAGGTAAATGATCTTTATCTTCAAAGATTTTAAAAGATAAGACTATCAATCGATTGGTTTATTTTAGAAAGTCAAGTGAGATCGATCAAGAGGAGGGAGTTCTTTTCAAAGCCAAATAAAAATAAGCAGGGGATGCTTAAGATACTAGGAAGCCTAGTAAGTATCACAAACTACCCTATGGTTGGGCTTTATATTTTTGAAATTGAATTGATTTATTTGAGTTAAATTTTTATTAGAATGTTAGGGCTTATAATTCCATGATGCAAGGTCACAGAAATGCCTAAGAGGTGAGGATTTATGCTCGTAGCTCGTAAAGGGAAGTAACAACCACTAAACTGAAATCTAAGGAGCTTTGGCGAGGGCCAAAAGTATGACTTAAATCTAAGGTGAAAATGGGTATTTGATTTACCTCCACAAGAGAGGATAAATCACCCGATTGTTGGACTTACAATCACCTAGGGGTGGCCGCCAACTAACTCCTCCTATGATTTTTTAAATATGTAGGCAAGTCAAATGCTTTTGCAAGATAGATGAGCTGTTGTTTATTTAGAAAGAGACTAAGTCCTTGAAAACACTCTCTAAGAGACTAGATCATGTAGGGCATGCTTTTAATGACTTAAATCTAATGCAAAATTTTCATATGTTTTATTTTCATTTTGGACAATCAATTTGACACAGGCTTTAGGATTCATATGCCTAATGCATGAGAAATTAAATTATGGGCCAAAATTAGCAAGATAAGGATGTTTATTTCCACCATGGCTCTAACAGGTTAAGCCAAGTTCTCTGGCATATGTGGAAACCCTCGAATCAAGAGTGAAACAATATGCTTTCTATGCATGATGTTATAAAAGTAAGACAACATTCAGCTAAGGGGTTGCTAATTCTTTTATCTTGCTTTATAGCCTAAGCTTTAGGTGAGGTTATGAGTTATTTATTTTTAGTTTTCAGTTGATTAATTTGGTAGAAGATTCATTTTTTCCTAAGAGCCTAATCGTCATCTAGGTCATACATTAAAGCAAGGGAGAAGCTTGGAAGAGATGCCATCTTAATGCGCAAGTTAAACAAACATCAATCAATTTATAGAACTAGCACAAAAGAATAAAAGGCCATTTGTGGTCGGGCTCCATCGCACAAACCCGAAAACAAATTGGGTAGCCGAGATCCACTCTTACACAACCTAGATTCCAAATGAATTAATTAAAATTAAGCAAGGAATTCATGTTATGGGGGGTCTTCATTCTTCATTTCTTTTTTTTTCTTTCTTCTTTTTCTTCTTTCTTCTTTCTTCTTATGGTTGGTTGGAATGTGGTTTCTCCAAAGGCTTCACATGATACATAAGATATAATATTATAACCAACGCTCATCCTAATCCCCCATAATAATCATTTCAAAATCCTAATTCCAAAATTACATGAAAAGGGAAAGGTAAATCTAACTAAAATTTGCAAAATAGATATTAGCTAAATAAAAACAAAACATATAATCCCAAACATGTATATATATAAATTGGACTTAGAACCCCATACATGGGTAACCAAGTCCACCTAGACTATTTTGGATTATGCTTAGGGGTATAAGCACCTGTACAACAAAAGTAATTATATTTTTATTACAGTGCCCCTTAAGCACAATCCCTTGTAGAAGACAATGATTAGACAAAATTATCCTACCATTTAGTCTTCACACATACACCCTAAATCCAGACTAAAACAAAACATCACAAAATAAAAGCAAACATTAAACCTTGCACCATCCTAGCCTAAAGCTAGAAATAGTGACTTAGCCCAATGTGTGTACTATTTAAGGTTTGTGTGCTATGCTTAGCTAAGCTTTAAGGTTTACATTTCTTAAGTTTAAAAGTTCAACATAGAGGGTGGTTTCATTTAAGTTGTTTGATTGATTTTGTTGATTTTTATTTGATGATTTGTTTAGGTTTGAATGAACCTATAATTAATTACTAAGTTGTAAAAAGAGGGAAAAGAGAAAATAGCTTCTCTTTTCTTCCCTACCTTAAGTAATTTCTAAAGTAGATTCATGTTTGATTTTTTGTTTAGTGAATGTTTTATTATGTGTTTTAATTAATCCTAAGTTTATATTTTCTCTAAACAAACCTATCCAAAAGAAAGGCATTTTAAGATTAAGTAAAGTGAATTAATATCACAAAACACACAACACTTTATTTCTTTCTCAACATGTATAACATGTACATGGATGAATCCTAAGCATATCTATGCATACAAATGAGGATGTTTAGCACACTTTCATAATAAATGCTAAGTGATATTACTTAAGAAAATTTGAATGCTTCATGATGCATGATTTTCATTAAGTAGAAAAGGGTGATTCTTTTATCCATTTTTCACATTCACATCTATATGTATGAAAGGTATAAGTAAGTACGACATCATTGTTAGCACTAGGGGTGTAAGGCACAAGACCTACTTAGGGCTACTTAAAGCCTCACAACCCCAGGGTTGTCCAGACTAATATACCACTTTCTTAAATACATATGCATGTATAAAAGAAATGAATGGAAAAAAAGATGCAAAAGTTTGTGTTTGTTTGTTTGATTTGTTTATGCAATTTATATATGTAAGTCTGGATGTCCTTCTTAAGTAATAACATAGGAATGAGTAGGGATGGATTTAAGCAAGTGTTGTGTTCTTTTCAAATGAACTAAATACTTTACCAAATTTTATTTAAAATTATGCTAAAAGAAAAGAGAAGGAAAGCCACACTATACACATCTTTATATTTATACTCACATGCAAGCTTATAAATAATTATAAGTAACACACCTTTCAGTTTTGATATTGAATTTATAAATATTGAAAATAATTTTGGATTTAATATTGATAATAGCCATTCATATTATTACTTTAGCCAAAATATGCAATTTGACATAAAAAAATTTTTATTTTTAATTTGATTTTCAAAAGGCTTGAATGCATGATTTTCATATGTCATACAAATTTAGCATGCTAGGAAAGAAATAAAATGATGAAATCAATGTAAGTTCATTCACCCTAATTAATTCCTAAAGATAATCCTATGAATAAGATTATTTAAAGTAAATCAAATTTATTTTAAGGAGAGTTTGGATTTTATTTGAGTTTGATTTTAATTTCAAAAATGAGGTGAGTTTACTGGTCCTAACCCATTCCCCCATGTGTGAGTTATTTAAGTTCAATTTTTAGGTAATTAGATCAGTTTTTTGCTTTGGTTAGGTTAAGGTGTACATTAAGTGTATTAATTACCCCTTTCCTATACCACTTTAACATATTTAATCAAATAATTGTGAGCCAATGATATGACATAAAACCACAAGGAATTTAAATCAGTAATGCATCCGAGGAAGGAAAGGTACCTAATACAATTGACTCAGAATTAATGATTAATTAAGTTAAAGGGTTTACTTTAAGTACTTTCATAACCCTTCCCACACATGTGGGTTATATTTTGATTTCCTTAAGCTACTTAGGGTATTGAACACCTAAGCACCTACCAAAGATTAATTGATTAAGTTCTAGAATGTTTTGAAAATTTTATCAAAGTAATTAAGAAAGGGATTAGGGGATTAGCCCTTAATTAAGTTTAGATTAAGGAAGGAAATGGGGTTAGGAAATGGCTTAGGAAAAATTCCTAAATCCATTTCATAAACCTCTTCTCTACTTAAATAAGGCTTAATTAACTTAATAAAGGGATTAAACCACTGTTCATATGTTTAATTACCCTTAATTACATAAAGAGAGTAATTAATTCATTGATCTCCCTAATTATCCCATCAATAAATCCCAAGAAAATTAGGGGAGGTAGAAGTCATCCCCCTAAATGCACATGAGAAGTTTAGAATTAATCAGTAGGATAATTAAGTTTTTAATACAACCCTAATTAAAGAAAATACACTATTCAAAATCCATTGGAAATAATTTTAGAAAATTCTCCTCTAAATTATCTTTACAATGTATTTTACCTTATATTTTTATGATTTGTTTAGAATTAGTTATATAATTATAAAGTTTCCATGATTATTCCATAATTAAATAGCTTAATTAAGTGGCCAATCCCATCGGCGCCACGTTGAGGCTAACGTGGCACGCGCTTTCCATGTGATGCGATGGGAGAGGCCACTTAAGTTATCACATCATAGCACCGCTGACGCGCTACGTGCTTTCTCCTCATCCATCCGATTAAGGATTGGATGGCTGAGATAAAAATCATAGTATTAAGGGATTAATCTAATATTCTTATGTGTCTTGATCATGGCCGTCCATCCAAAATGCACAGATGGACGATCCATAATCCGTCCCTGAGTTTCTCTTTGTGAAAGGGGGACCTTCCACCTTCCATGGCATGATCTGAGCTCGATTGAGCTTAGATTGAACTCAAATTTTACCCACACCATCTAGGAGTAAGGTGGAGAAGATCTAATGGCCAAATTCTCATGAAGTGAGAGTTTCTTTCATAAAGGACCACACCATGGATAGTTTAGGCTTGGGTTGAGGGCATACCTCTCTAGAGGCTATCACCGGTGCTCGAATTCATTGAAGTAGCTTCGTCTAGTGGAGACAAAGCCCTGTTGATGATTTTAGGTGATTTGGTTGAGTGGATCTTCTTATGGACGAAGCTCTCCTTCAATTGGGCTTGGCCTTGATCAAAGTCCCCTCCCCCTTGCCTTGAGAACTTGGATGAAGCTTGGAGTGAGTTCAATTGAGTCCTTTGAAGTAGCTTGCAAGAGGAATTGGCTTGGTTTTGTGTATTGGATGAGATGGAATTTCACTTGAACTCCTCTATTTTTGGATTAAGACAAATTGAAAATGGAGAATTCCAAATGCTTTGGGATAACTTAAGGGAGCTTGGGAAGCTTGAGGGAGCTCTCTCTCAATCAATCGAGTGTGTCTCTCTTGGATTTAAATGGATTAAGGGGAGTATATCTCTCCCCAGGTGAATCAGACGGCTGCAAGCTTACATGCTGTTTTGATCCAATACACCCTATTCAATGGGTTGATTAAGCTACTAGGACTTACACATGGTTTGGATTTGAGTGTGGAGTGGAGTAGTGAAGCTCCCATGTGTTCTAATTGAGTGGAGGAGGGATCTCATGTGCTCATGTCCATGGGGGGCGGTTGGTTTTAGCCTTAGGTTGGGTTGGGATGACCCAAAATCATTGGGTCATGTGCACCATGTCCATTAGTGATCATTTGGTCCACTATGAGGATGCCAAGTGTCCATGAAAAGGAATTAATCAAATTCCAAGTGATTTTGATTTTAGGTTACCCTATGGCCTAGGGGTAAAATGGTCATTTAGCTTGGATTTCAGTTTAAGAATATTTGATATGATTGAAAAATTGATTATGCCAAGTTTCATTAAATTTGGAGTTGGTTTGATATGATTTGGCTCATGTTGACCCATTTATGTCAAAATGGGTTAACTTAGGTCAAGTTGACCAATTTGTCACATTGGGTCAAACCAAGGGTTGGGTCAAGTTCATATGATCATTTGAAATATTTTGGCATCATCGGTTTGGTTCAATTTAATTTACATTTGTATTTGGTTCATTTGATTTCATTTAGGTCAAATGGGTCAAGTTGTCCAATTTGACCCATTTGACCTATTTGGGTTAGGTCATGGGTTGGTTTATGTTTGGTTGGTCATTTGGAATGGATTGGAATCTTTGTTTCCAATCAATTTTGTGTATATTTAGATTTGGCTCAATTTGACCTTTTAGGTCAAGTTGGGTTCAAGGTCAATTGGGCTAGGTTGGGTCTAGTTGGCCAATTGGAGCTTTGGTCAAGTTAAACAAGTGATTTAGAATGAATTTGACCCATTTGTTTCAATCAATTTGGGTTAGATCAAGTTTTGACACATTTTGACTTTTAGGTCAAGTTGGGTCAACTTGGGTTAGGTGGCCAATTGGTCTAGGTTAGGCTCAAATGATGACCTGGTCAAGTTAAAACATTGATAATGAATGAGGTTTGATCAATGGTTTCAATCAATTTGGCCTATGGTTGATTTTGGTTAGTTTAGGTTCCATTTTGGCTAAGTGTTGACTTGGTCAACCCTTAGGTTTGACTTGGTTTGACCCAATATGAGTGATTGATCAGCTTATGATGATTGTTGATCACAATGTGAGGCTTAGTTGGGCTTAATTCAATCCAATTTGGGTAGGATTAGAATTTAGCTCAAAAGGGGTACTTTAGGTCACTTTGGGTCAAGTGAGCCTAAGTTGGTCAAATGGCTTGGTCAAAGCTTGATTTGAGTTTGATTGAACTCACATGTGGACTTATGATTGAAATATAAATCCATTATCAAGTGATTTTGAGTCAAATGAGTTTTGATTCATTTGACAATTTCAAGTTCAAAAGGGTGAACTTGAGTTTGACTTGGGTTTGATTTTTGAATTTAGTTTTGGTTTGATGATTAAAGTTTGTATTTATATTTGGATTCATGATTGAAGGATTGATTGAATCATTAAGAAAAATCAAGTGTTTGGCTTGATTTGAAATTGATTTGGCTAAGTTCAAGATTTTGACTTGAAGGCTTAGGTTGGATTTTTGATTGAATTTGGATTTGATTTTTGAATTAATTTTTGGATTGATGATTGAAGTTTGTATTTATATTTGGATTCATGATTGTAGGATTGATTGAATCATGAAGAAGGGTTTGGGTTGATTTAAAATTGATTTGGCTAAGTTCAAGATTTTGACTTGAAGGCTTAGGTTGGAATTTTTATTGAATTTGGATTTGATTTTTGAATTTATTTTTGGATATTTGAATTTATATTTCATTTATATTTGTGAATATAAATGAGAATATAAATGGTTATGAAAAATTCCTTGAATTGATTTAGATTTGATTTGGTTAAGTCCATGAGAGGGAACCAAAGGGCTTAGGAAATATTTTTGATTTGGATTTAGTTTGACTGATTTGAATTTATATTTCATTTATATATGTGAATATAAATGAGAATATAAATGAGTTATGAGAAAATTCCTTGAATTTGAATTGATTTAGATTTGATTTAGGCTAAGTCCATGAAAGGGAATCAAAAGGACTTAGAAAATATTTTGGAGTTTGGAATCCAATCACGGGCTTCAATCATAAGTTTCAATCATTTGGAATTGATTTGAGTTTTGAGAAAATCCATCAAGTTGGAATTAATTTAAGTTTGACTTGAAGGGAGGAAGTGAGGAATTTGGTTCAAGCTAGAGGGTAGACAAATTTTCCTAACACCCCTAAGGAATGACCTATTCCTATGGCTAACTCTTCTAAGTCTCTAGGGCTAGGTTGAGTGTTCACCTAATCACTAGAAGTGTCTTAAGACTAAGAAACTCTTAAAGTATAAGAGAAGTCCTATGTCTAAGATGGAGGGGTTGAGAGCTCATTCTAAAAATGAGGTCAACAAGTAACCATTGGAAACCTTCAAGAAAGACTTATGTATCTCGCTAGCTTTACTGAGAAAATAGGGATTGAGAGGATCCTAATTTAAATTGTGAAAGATAAGCATCTGCTTTTCTTAGTTCACTAATAATGTGAGATAAGGACGAAGCAGAATTCTATGGAGAAGCTTTTAAGGCTAATTTAATTTTCTTCAACATTTATAAAAAGAAAAAATGAGATCACCATGCATAGTTATATTCCACGCATCAGCCATAGTATCTTTGAATTTAGGATATAGACTCCAATAGTTTTTGTAGATAAATCTATGCTTCTGGATATACTGAGAGCCTAAAATGATTTTAATTGGAGCATGATTGGATGTTAGTAGGTGAAGTGTTTTGAAGTATGACTAAGGGAATTTTTGAATCGACATGCCATCACATAGAGCTCTATCAAGTAGCACCAAATATAAATATCTAATTGATAGTTGAACTAACTATAAAAAAGACCATTATTAGGAAGTTTTAAAAGACCAACATTAAAAATGTAATTATTAAAATCAGCTAAATTAGATAAGCAGGGTATGGAACCACCACATTTCTCATTAAGGTCTTCCACCAAAATCCATAGATCGAAAATATTTTGTGCAGAATTAGAGATAAAATCACAAAGGGATTTTCTTTGGGTGACACAATTTTTAGTATAAGTAAAGGTAATGTAAAGCTTAATATAAGAAAAAAAGGTCACAATACCATGAATATATTGAGCATGATAATATATTAGAGTGAATGAAACTCTATCAATATCCCATTTAATTAAGATGTGTCTTCTTAGGGAGTATTAAAAGTTGTCTGAGTATCCTTCGTTAGAGAGCATTTTATATTGAGCTGCTAGAAAAGGATTAGAGAGCAAGGCTGAAGACAGTTTGGTCTCCAGCATACAAAAAATATCAAATTTGTGATCTTTAATAAGATTCTTACAATCTAACAAACGGTCATGACTTTTAAGCCCTCTAACATTCCAAATAATAATATTTGAAAATATTATAAGGAAAACCCAAAAAGGAATCTAATTAACCATCTTTTGCTTAGCCTTTCTACTTTTGAATGCAGTACCATTATCAGATATAATTTGTCGAGGCACCAAGAACCTATATACGATATGGTTCCTGAAACACTAAAGCACATGCTAAGCTATGACCTCTCAGAGTGATGCTATAGCATAGAGAAAAAATTTATTTAATGCACTATAAATTGCACATTTAGAGAAAAACATTAAATAAACATACGTCTTATTCCAACATAACAAGAAAATAATTTTTTTATACATAAAGAAAAGGTGATGGAACAAAGCTAACTTGTGTATAAAATTTTAAAAAAGTTAGTTTTTTTGTAAATATATATTTATGGATAGCTAATGATGAAGAAAAAGTAGTAATGATTTGCAGTACACTATTTTAAATTGGTTCATCATAATTAGTACTTAAATAACTGAAATAGAAATAAATTATTGATGTACATTAAAGATGAATCTACTATACGATTATATATATATATATATATATATATATATATATATATATATATATATATATATATATATATATATATATATATATATATATATATATATATATATATATATCATATATATATAGAGAATAGAAAAAATTATCATAATAATGAAAACAAAGCTCCAATAATTCAAATTGACATAGTTGACCTCATTCAAAAAAAAAAATCTTTAGATGTAAGGAGATAATAAAAGCATTTTGTTAATCAAATATTTTTTTCTAAATCACATGTCATAGTTATGATGCTTATTACCTAATTGTGCACCTCTATTAACTCTCTTTACTTTACTATGCTTTATTTTCTGCTGCATTTAGAATTATATCTTGTCATTATAAGATCAAAAATTAATTTTCTACTAAAAATTAAAATTTAAGATTTAACTTTTAGATTTTTCAATAATACCCAATTCACCCCCCTCTTGGGTGCCATAGTGACTTATAGTTCCATTTCCAATACCCCAAAAATTAGACACTCAACTCCTCATTTAATTTTGCACATTTTTTTAAGTATGAGAATTATCATTTTTGAAAGAACAAGTGATGAGGTGTTTTCCTCAATTATTTTTAATTTAAATCCAACCTATTGGCTATCTCCCATTCAAAGGATCACCATAATTTAATATAAATGGTAGTATTAATGTCTAAAAGACTTTTTATAATTAAGCCTATTTTTCTTCAAAAATAACAAAGCAATTCAACAATGATTCCTAGTGAGTCTTCTTGTTGCCCACTTTAGATGCCTAGAAGAATTTATTGACCAATCATTCCATTATATTCAACACATATTTTGGAGGATTAATGGCTTTCTTTGTATAGAGAGGAAGAGAATTTAACACACTTTTAATAAGAATAAGCCTACTACCAAATGAAAAAAAAAATGTTAAACTCCCAAGTAGATATTTTTTTGTTAATTGCTGAGATACTATCCTCAAAGAGAAAATATTTTATTGTTCTTAAAAAGTTGAACACTGATATTTTTTATTTGTAAAGCCAATAGTAATTTCAATAGTATTTAAATTTGTAGCTTCACCTTATGATACCTTGTCATTATGATCATCCCTCTTCACCATGAAGTGTTTGTTATCACCAAATCAATTGGGATCTTACTATGTCATCCCTGAACTTTCATATCATGAAATCATTATGTTCTTTATTATTAATCTCTTATAAATAAGAGAATTATAAAAGATCTCAATACTAACATTTGTTATCAATTTTCATGATAAAAACTTGATTCCAAAGTTAAAATATTTTTTTATGGATGATACCATAGCAAGTCTTGCAACTTTAAATTATATATTAGATTCAATCATATTATAATTTCAAAAGTTGTATGATTATGTTCAATTTAAATTTATTAAACTAATGATCACATAGTGTGTAATTAATGAAGTTGATTATATTTATAAAAAAATTAAAGCCATTAAAGAATGCTCACAAGGTTAAATTATGCTATATAAGCTTGAGTACACTATATTTATATCATATAGTCTCAAAACAAATTATAAATAGTTTATTTTTATTAAATTAAATTAATATTTTATGCTTATGAGAATTAAAATAAAATTTCAAAAAAATATGGATGTCATTAATGTAGTTAACAATAAAGTGAATATCAAGTGATGTTAATTAAAAATTAAGCAAGGCATGAAATAAATAAATCCTAAATTTCTTTCAAACCACACACTCATACAATATGAATAAGATATGTTAAACATATTAAGTATATTTTTCTAATAATTTATGAGATTTAGAATAATCTAAGAGCCAAAATACCATGTAAAGGACTTTTGGAAGTGGTTCATCAAATTTTGGAATGGCTGGCCTAAAGTGGTTGTCTTTCATTGGCCTTCATCCCCATGAAAATACTTTGATTAAAATTAATAATAAATAAGAATAAGAAAATTTGTGATTTTATTAAAAGAATTTATAAAATGTATGACTTCATTATTATCTTGTCATCACTACTCGTAATTATCTAGATATCATTTCTCATTCTACAAGTCTATCTCAAGAACCACAACACTATTTGCTTCATAGCATTTTTTTTATCATCCTCTTAAACTTAATTGAACCAACAACATCTTTTTATATAGTATCAATTATTAGAGTTTTACTGGAAATGGATTGCTCATAAAACCAAAAAAAAAAAAAATGAAATCTAGTTGGGTTTGGAATGTTCATTGTTGCCTTGTTGCTTCTATAGAATTAAGCTTTATAATGTACACTCTCTTTGCTCTTATTCTCATTTGCATTGTCATTTACCTGTGAACTTTTTTAAACTCCACCCTTGATTTAAAAATATATACAAAGAAATTATGTTAAATGATACGGATATCACACTTATAAACACAACAAAAGCTTCTAATAATTTATTTTGTATCAGTAGTATTATTTAGTGAGACTCATATTTAGAGGCAAAACCAAACATTTTTTTGGTAGTGCATTGACCAACAATTTCAAAATTACTTGATAATTCTATTCAAGCTTGAGATAAATAATTGAAAAGGTTAAACTAGATTGTGATAAGAAACTTAAAATTAAGAGCAACACTGATAATATCCCCCTCAGCCAAAATATTTCAAACTTAGATCTTAAATATTGAAAAGTGATGTGCTTTTAGATGCTATTGTCATACTTAACTAAAATCATACTAAGTCCATTATGATACTTGCCATAGTATTCATGCAATTCCTTGAGTCTTTTTAAGATACACTTATATGAGGGATCATAGAAAGCCATAATTATAGAATTTAAGATGTATCCTTAATAGAATTTATTAGGATTAAGATTAATCAAATGACCATTAACGTACTACCTTGCAAATCAATTCAAATACATTCATTTTGGTATTTATATGGTTATAAATGATTTATTAAAGATTTTGGTTTGAAGAATTTATGTTATATCACTAGTCCAATGAAAATACATATAAATATCATAATAATAATATTTATTAATCCACCAAATTTTTTTAATAACCGTCTCTAAAAATATGTTATTCCCTAGGTATATAAATTATATTTTAAAAATTTTAATAGTTACTAAGTTAATAAAAAAATTATTATAGAACACATAAATGTTGAAACATCTAATTTAATTTGGTCAAGGCCTATACTAGGCACATCCTTCCTACTACAAATGGTGACAAGTAAATTTTGCTCTCTCTCTCTCTCTCTCTCTCTCTCTCTCCCCCTCTCTCTCATTTTCTCTATACCCTAAAATTTGAATAGATATGATGAAAGAACGTGAGCCTCTCTCACATTTATATTTTAAAAAATTAACAAATGATAGCCAATGACCAATCAATATTCAATCAATGAACAAGATAAGCTAGGAAAAGTGAGCAAGCAAATTATGAAATAGCATAAGTTTTTTATAGCTATGTGGTTGTGGGAATTGTGAAGTGAAGGGAGTGAGATTCTAGCATGGGTAAGATATTTAACAAAAAAAATTATAAAATTTATTCTATTATGGTGGGCATGCCAATTGTGGTATGGTCCCCTAGTGTCTTCACTGTAGCTTTTCTCATGTTCAAAACTAAAGAATGATAATTTATTAATCCAACCTAATCTTTGATATACATTTCAATTTTTTAGTCTATATTTTCTTGTGTATATTTGAGCTTGACATTAATAGTTACATTTCAATTTCTTCTAAACTTTTGTATAAAACTTAGAGATTTGGATTTTGTCATTAAAATGATCCTAAGAGGAGCCATTGATTCTATGTTGAAATTTTTTTATTGCTCAGGCTTGTAGTATTCTAGTGATACTTAAATGTAGGAGATATGAAAATAAATTCCTCTTCCAGATCTCACTGCTTGTGCTAGAAGATGTCAATTACATGTATTGTTAATCATGCCACATTGACATTTAAACAAAAATAAAAAATAAAATAAGCTCATTTACTTTTCTCTTCTTTGAAAGCAAAGCAGCAATTTTTATCCGCTCAAACTTTAGATTCATAATGTCTTAATCTATAGATTTTTACAATCCCCTTTATGCTACATATACATTATCCTCTGTGCTTTTGAATTTCCATGTTTAGTGGTTACAGATAAATAAACATTTTCTCCCTTCAAAAATTTTTCATGACATGATTTCAACTGGAAAATTGTCCATTTAGCAAACATGTAGTTGATTTGCTATGGATAATGACTTTTAGAGAATTCTCTTCACTAGCATTACTATTTTATATCTCTTCTTAAAGATGCTTACATGCTTCTTTAAATTTGGACAAGTTTCTCAATGCCACAATGAATGCTTTGTTAATCAAAATTTTTTCTAAATCACATGTCATAGTGATGATGCTTATTACCTAATGAGAACATTTATTTTGTTAAGCACAACCACATCAATGTGATATCATCAAGAAATTCATGAATCACATCGAAGAGTTACTTAGTATTAGTTCTTTATGAATGTCATATTGTCACATTTTTCTTGGAGTTGCGTCTATGTGATAATTTCAGATTTTGTTTAAAAAAATATATATTGTATCTAGCAACATTCAACTACAATTATTGCACGCTCTTGCAACATTTATAATTCAAGTTTTGGGGACTTTCAACAGAGCCTTCATGCCTTTGCTAATTGCCTAAGTTATATATTTTTTATACTAAATTCTTACATCTAATTGTTCTAATTATGAATAAATAGTATATTTTATTTGATATTTTTATATAGAAAGAAGAAGTGACTCTGCATTACATCATTGATGAGCACTACACAATTTAAGGAAATATAAAATGTCTTGTATATGAGATAAATGGCATGAGTAGGAAAAAATTCTAATAAAAATTTTAAAATTATTTGCATGTTTTGATTGCATAATCTTATATTTCAAATTGTGTTTATAATATTTTTAAAAGTTACCATTTTAGAATTAGGATTTATTGGTTAAAAGTTAAATTTTAATTAATGACAACAACAATAATAACAACAGAATAATAAATTGCTTATTATTGAATTTGTTGGATTGATGGTTTTTATAGGTAGAGCTTGTGGGTTAAGTTGATCAGGAGGTTTGATTGTTGTTATTGGCATTAGTGTAAGGGGAGTGGTTACATAATTGAGAGGAATAATAAAAGCAGCGGGTATTTTGTTTCAGTGAAATGGATATATAGATTAATAAAAAAAAACTTGTCAACTAGTTTGGGGATTATAACATTATAATCCTTGTGTGGGGGTGGAGTAGCCTGTGGAAAATATGGAAAGCTTGTTGGTGTGCAAGTTTATGGAGAGATTGAGGTCAGAGCCATCTAAGAGATAAGCAACCTAAGACTTTGAGGGGACTATAGTCCATTGGGTGACTATAGAACAGTTGATAAGATGAGAAGTTGTTCATAGTTTTGAATGGTAGGCAATTTATGAGCTACATTTTTTGTATTAATAGCATCAACCCAAACATTATATGGAAAATTGGCTATAGGATAAGAGTTCTAGTGGTTTCAATGTGGTGGCAATTCTTTCATTCAATTGAATCAATTTTCTTGAGAGAGCACAGCTAAATTGATGAATAATATCATTCTTTGTTACAAATTAGGTGAGTTAAAAGGATATGTATTTAGCATTTCCATTCAAATAAAGAATTTGATCCCTAAATTGGATTGGCTTTTAATCAAATCCTTGAATTGCATAAATTTAAAGAAACATTTAGATTTATACAACTTATGAAATATTTAATAAATATTAAAACATCATCAATATATAAAACATAGTATTGAAAATTATGAATTGAGGGAACTGGTGAGAGTTCTCACATATTTGTATGAATAAATTCTAATTTCTTATATGATTGTCAATTTGATTATAAGGAGGAAAGTGTATTGCTCTAGGCCAAATTATAAGCTTCACAAAGAAAAAATAAAGAGGAAATACATATATATGTGTTTGAGTGATAAGAATGCCATGATGGTCAGGATGTTATAGTATACAACCTATTAGAATAGAGCAATTGAAATTTATCTTTGTGGCGTAGATATATATGTCAAGAGAATAGAGAAATTATTATCAATGATAAGTTTTTTGATCAATATAAGATTATGATATTTGTTTGGAGTGTGGAATAAACTAGAGAGAAGGACCTAACATTGGGCATTCAAACTATACCATCTTAGGTTGATGAGATAGGAAGGGTTTATCCTTTGTCAACTCTAACATTCTTAGTGTTAGTGTAGGGAATGGAATTTTACACATTTAGAATATTTTGAATAAGTTGAGTGGAGGCTACATTATCTAATATCTAATCAACTGATGAGATTTTAGTACTTGTTGTGTATGATATTGGAGGTGAAAATGTACCAGATGGCTTGCAATTTTGATTATAATGATGCCAACACATCAGAGTAGTATGACATTTCTTCTTATAGGTTTGTCATATAATAAAGACTTGGTTTCTTTAGCCACATTTAGTCAAGGTAAAAAGAAAATTATGTATAGTAAAATGAGAACAATTGTGGACACTTGGAGCAACAGTAGGATGCCCACCAGATTGAACTATAATAGCAAGGTTAGGGATGGTTGAATGGGTTTGCTTGGACTATTTAGTTCACTATAAAGGAGAGAGTATAGGATGCTAAGTCTGATTAGAGTGTTTAGTCAGAATTACTGCTTTAAATGACTGATTTATTGAAGGTTACCTAACAAAGATGTGTAGAATCATGTCTTCATGATTAATATGAGCTCAAGCTACTCTAAGATTTCTAACAAATCTCATGACCTCAAAGAGGTATTGAACTTTTATATTCATTTTTATGAAAATATTATGTAGCTCATTTATAGGTATTGAACTTCAATTTTACAAAATGGTGAAAATATTTCGATGCATATGATGATTTAATTTGATTATTTAAATTTTCAATCCATTTAAAGTTTATTTTGTTCTCACATATTAATTTAAGGTTTAATTATTTTGAATTTAGATATTATTAATCATATTTCAGATGTCCTAAACTCAACTTGTGTGGCGTTATATGGAAGGGATAAGTAAGAATATTGATGAAGATATAATGGAAGAATGTCCATAAACTTAAGAACAAATAACAAAATAGACATGCTTGAGAGAAGAATGAGAAGATATGAACAAATAAAAAAAACTTGCTGATCTATCTTTTCATACTTCTTTAATATGACAGAAAAAGACAAAAATTTTAAAAATGATAAAAAATATTTTATTCTAATAAACAATATGAAAATTAATTCTTATTCTAAATAATTATCTCCGTATATTTAAAGCTTTTTGAAACATCAATCTTATTGCAGGCAATTATGCGATGTCTTTCATTTTTATTTTCAACATCAAGAACTCCTTGGCCTTTAAAATAAACTTTTCTTTTCATCAAAGGTTGACAATGATTAAAGCAAAGGAAATAGATTTATTAAATAAAAATTGCTGCATTTATGTACTTTGTATTAGTAATAATAGAATTTCATTTATGTGATGTCCTTAATATTATAAAGTTGCTGAACCTAAAGCACATGAAGTCATATATCTTGGTCAAAAATTTAGAGAGAGATATTTTTATTTTTTTCGTCTTTTCAAGAGGTTCTTTTCCACAATTAAGACACAACATTATGAAACTTAATTGAAATAACTAAGTCATAGTCACATCCGATAATGAATATTAAAAAAAATTACAACATTTCGTAATAAGCTTTCATTTTGCCAAATAGTCAAATAATCAACTTAATTAGCAACAAATTGTTGACATTAGGCCTTCACAAGAATGAAGCAAATTTATTTTTTATCAGAGCGCCGAAACACCCAAATTGCCACATTATCTCCATTCTGCAAGTCGCTAAAAATGTGCAGTAAATCCATCTCATTTCCCACAAGGTCGGTCATCCTAAATTCTCATTTAGTCTGCTTGGAGTCGACCATGCTTTATTCAGCTCCTTGTGACTGAGGTAAGGAATGAGTTTGGTTTGCACAGCATCTTCTTTGAAGTGAAAGTGATTATAGTTCTTTGGAAGGTCTAAATTATCTATTTTCTTCTACATAAAAAATATGTGGTCAATCGCTTTGTTAGCTTTAACCACATTTTGAGCCCAATGTGGTAATTATGGGTTCACCATTATTATCTTTTTAATTTCTTACAAAACACGCTTGGAGGCATAGGATATATAGTACAAAGGAGGTATAGTTTGTTTTTTTTTTTTGGGAACCCCATATAGGGGAATTTTATTGCCACAATAAAAGAGTTACAAGGTCCTTAAGAGGGGATAAACTCAAAAACTACTGCTCAAAGAGCTACATTCATCCTAGAGAGTGAATCCCCAGACTAAGTAAAACTAAAACATATGAAAAAGTAAAAGAAAGCAAAAGGTACAGAAGAGCAAAAGAAGAAGCCATTGGCCAGCCATCAACAACGATTCTTGAGGATGAGAGAAGTTTATACCTCCAGAGAGAAGGAACCAGCAAGAGAACAACACAGAATCTGCAAACATCTAGAAGAAAAATTAGCACCGTCAAAATGATACAAGCTAAATTGAAGGTAGAAACAGAATAACTTGAGAGAGAAAAAGAGGATTGTGTGGAGAAAGGCTCAGGTTCAGTCACACCAAATTGGGGCAGCCGCAAACATGAGCATCCAAACTTCAAAGGAAGGGTTACATCAGACATGCTACTATCGGCCAAAGAATGGGTGAAATCATCCCAACCATCATAGCCAACAAACCTGGGGGACCAACCCATCCATTGGAGGAGAGTCGTGTGATCATTAAGAGCTGCATACCAAAGCATAGCTACATACACTATGGAAGAGAAGTAAACACCAATCCAAATGGTAAAGGGGTGGTAGCAATCCTTACTAAAATAATAAACACACCAAACAGTGCCAACATAACAGCATAAATCATAGCCAACAACACCCCAAGCAGAAGAAATCCCTTATTGAGGAAGTCAATCAGAGTTATTAGCTTACCAAAGCACAACCACATACACATGGGAGAGAAGGCAACATAGATACAAATGATAAAGGGAAGACACCATTTCCTTTTATGAAAAGAGACCCAAATAGTGCCAATATAATATCAGAATGCAAGCCCACAATAATCCAGCCAGAGGTCACCCCATAGAGAGAGTAACCAAACGGGGTCAACAGTATAAATGGTAACATCAACCATATTAATACCATGATTGCAACCATATATGTACGGTTCAAAAAGAGCTTAGCATAACTGAAGTAGTGAATAAATCCATATAGCAAAAGCATAATACTACGGTTAAATCTTGGCCAAAAATAGACCCTAAGTCCAAGCATAACTCATCCACAATAGGGGCGCAGATACCATGGTTAACCAACCAGCAGCCAACCGAACAAAACCAGTCAACATACCAACCACAATAGCTTCCCAGCTGACCAACAAAAAAATCAATAGACCATTCAGCCAAACACTGGAATCGCAAACCAAATAATGAGTCCAATAGAAAATATTGCAGGGAGTGCCATTACAACAAACAAACCACAAAAAAAGTTAATAATAGTTAAGCAAATATCACCAGTGGGGATAGTAGGGAAAGGTGGTAAGAAACAATCCCAACCGTTGAAGGAAGAGACACTAATGGTAAGCAAGGTGAACAATCTAACCCATATAATTGGACAAACACCAGCTATCCAATAGTTGGGGCTACAGCAAAATCCACCATTGCAGGATAATCATAAAATGGCTACAGGGAGAAACAATAGGAAACCACGAAGTACTAAAAAGGGTAAGGAAAGAGCAGCATAACCTAAATAGTCCAGAAACATAAACAATCCATGGCTATTTAGTAGCACCCAACTTCCAACCAAAAAGGAAAAGGGACAAAAATAGTAAATAGGCCTAAGATGGAAGACTGGTCCCAACCCAAACAAAAAAGGTGAAACATCTGGACAATAAAAATAAATTATGATTCCCAAATCTCCTCCTAAAATAAAAGGAAGAAAAAATGTTTTAAGGACTTCTAACATAGGGCAGACTCATTTTATCTAAATTCACAAGCCCCTGTAAGAGGAAGGAATATCATCATTGGAGAATAGATTCACAGAAGAGAACTTTGCTCATTAATTAGCAAGAAAATCAGCACAAGAATTGCCTTCCCGATAGATATGAGAAATATGATAATCAAGGGTGGCAAGAAGTCTCCTCATATGGTTAAGTAAATAGAAAACTTCAGCATTGCCATGAGCTCCCGACTTTAGTAATTCCAGAAGAAGGAGAGCATCAATTTCAAACCAAATTTTCTGGAATCCTTTCTGAATGCAGATAAAAATCCCATAGTGGAGACCATAAAGCTCAGCAAAGAGTACATAATGGGGTCTTAGAGGAGTAGCAAAAGTAGAGATCACCTTTCCACTATAATCTCTTAAAATCCCCTCACACCCATAAAAGCCATTAGATACTGAACCATCAATGTTAGCCTTAATGACATGAAAATTAGGCTTTATCCAATAAATAATTTTATGAGTAGGCTCAAAATCAGAAGAAGGGAGAATAATCCCAAAGTTAGGGGTCATATATTTATACCCTTTGAAACTAGAGGAAGTAAAGAGATCAGCTTTATAAAGTGACATAATTTTACATTTGGCTCTAGCAATAATATGATGATAGTTCATAGGGATACCATAATACTTAGCATCATTTCTTTCCAACCAAATATACCACAGCAGAGTAGTGGCTAAAACAACTTTGACATGGCCCTTAGGGGTATAAGAGAAAAAAGTTTCAAGAAGTTGCATGATAGAGAGTGATCCATCAAAATGGAGAGTATTTAACATACTATCGTACAAGCTCAAAACCTTAGCAGCAATAGGGTCATTCATGAAGACATGATCCACAGTTTCAATGTGAAGACAACATTGGCATTTAGAAGGGAGATGGAAACCTCTTTTAAGGAGGGTGGCATCGACAGGAATGTAGTTCTTTAGAATACGGCAAGTTAAAACAAAAAATGTGGTAGGGATAGAAATACTCCATATTTTAGTGAAAACTAATGACTCTTGAGTTTTAAATCTAAAAGCATGCCAAACATCCTTAAAAATAAAATCTCCAGAGGAGGAACTTTTAAAAAGGATTTGGTTAGATTTATTAGATACTAGACTAATATTAAGGATTTTGTTTACTATCACATTAGGGATAATGGAAACTAATTGAGCTACATCCCAAGTGTTATGCGTAATGAAATGATTAATCTTAAGCCTCTTAATGAAATGAGTATTAAATAAAGAATCAATAGAACTTTGGCCCAGCCAATTATCTTGCCAAAAGAAGGATGATCCTGAATTCACACCCCAAGAGATCAGATTCTCAGTAGCCCACTTGATATTACATAGTCTTCTCCACACTGGAGAATCCCCAGGTTTGTAAGGGCAAGTGAGGGGGTGTTTCCCCTTACGGTATTTGGCAAGCATAAATTGTGACTAGTAGCTATGATTGTTTCTAAGATTCCACCACATTTTGTATGAAAAATATTTAATGGATTCTTCTAAAGTTTTGTAATCTAAACCACTTTCATTCAAAGGCCCACAACAGTTATGCCAACTAGCCCAATGAGTTTTTCTAGAAGATGAGGTGGAACCCCAAAAATATTTGTTAATAAGTCTATTAATCCTTTTAATAATTGAACTGGTAGGCACAATAGTGGACAAATAGATATAAAGGCAAAGAGCAAAGAATAGTTTTGATCAGGATAAGTCTAGCACCAAAGGAGAGTAAGTGGAACTCCCAAGAGGAAGTTTTCTTATATATTTTTTGAATAACTTCATCAAATAGGGATGATCTTTTCATTCCTCGATATAAAGGAGTACCCAGGTACTTAATAGGTAGGGTTTGATGTGTAAAGCCCATAATATTCTTAATAACATAGATCCTAGATGATGAAATTGACAAATTAGAAATAAAACATCTTTTATCAAGGTTAATCTTTAACCACTTTCCCTACCAAACAAAGTAAGGAATTTACATAACTTTTTAATGTAGAGAGTAGAACTATTACAAAATATAATGAAATCATCAACAAAGCTGAGGTGGAAAATGGGAAAGCCACCGCTAGTTTTGTAGTACATGTTAGGCATTTTATAAAACATCTGCACAAGATTTCAAGAGAGATATTCCACAGCAATAATGAAAAGTGCCAGAGAGAGGGGATCCCTTTGCCTTAACCCATGAGAGGAAGAGAAGAATCCATGGTCCTCACCATTAATAAGTAAAGAAAACTAGGAGTTCTCAATACCATTCTTAATTAATGTAATAAATTGATTGGAGAATCCAAATAGAGTTAAAATTTTATAAAGGAAAGCCCAACCAATGTTATCATAAGCTTTGAAAATGTCCAGCTTAAAAAGTAGGTTACCACAACGAACCTTAGCATTTAAATCATGGATGATCTCTTCGGCTAATAGAACATTATCAGAAATAGACTGACCTTTAACAAAACCAGTTTAGTTGGGTGAGATAATTTTAGGAAGCAGAATACTTAGTATTTTAGCCACAATCTTAGAGATGAGCTTATTAAAAAAAGAGCAAAGACTAATTAGCCTAAAATGGCTCCAAAGTTCAGGATTATCTATTTTTGGGATTAAAATAATAGAAGTACTAGAGAAATATTTGGGAATGTTACTTCCTTTGAAAAAATTCATAACAACTTTAATCAAATCTTCTTTAATGATATGCTAGCATTTTTAAAAAAAATAAGGTAGTAAAGCCATCTGGATCAGCAACTGAATCTGTATTCATCTTATGCAAAATGTTAGAAATTTTGAATTCAGAGGGTAATGAAGTAAGCATAATGTTATTTTCATCCGAGATGAGATTAGGAATAACATCAGGCAAGGAAATCTCATCATAAGTCACATTTTTATTAAGGAGCTTAGTAAAGAAAGAAACACCAGAATCAGTAAGCTCCTTATTATCAGTACACCCGCTATCATCATTAGTTTTAATTTTTTTAATGTGATTTAGAGCCTTTTTCTTTTTAACCATTGCATGAAAATATTTGGTATTTCTATCTCCATCAGATATCCATTTTATAGAAGCTTTTTACTGCCAATAGGTCTCCTCCATGTTTTGATAGCATGTTAACCTATCCGTGGCTTAAGTTAATAAGGAAATTTTGGATGGATCATTAACAATAGCATCTTCTAAAACCATAACCTTATGTTCTAATTCTTTGATGTTGGAAAAAATATTTTTGAAGCAGTGTTTGTTCCACCATTTGAGGCATTGTTTTAGCCTTTTTAATTTGAACCATAATCTCATCATTCTGACAATAGAATCATCAGGATGGAGAGGTTCACCCTAATTACTAGGAACCACCTCCATAAATCTATCATCCATAAGACACATATTTTAAAAATGGAATGGAATATGAGAGGAGGGTTTATCCGCACTAACCTTAATAGTGATGAGCAAAGGGGAATGGTTGGATAGGGTTCTACTAAGATGTTCAAGAGAGGTAATAGGAAAAGGAATGATCCATAGATTGTTAAAGAGGATCATATCTAATCTTTGCAACAGTCTGTGGTTATTCCAAGTGAAATGAGATCCAGTAAATCCAATATCAGTAAGATGACAATCCAGGATCATGTTATTGAATTCCTCCATGGAGAATAAGTTAGGAGTGTTACCACCAACTCGTTCAGAAGAGGAAGAGATAATGTTAAAGTCCCCACCCACAAACTAGGGAGCATTGACAGAGGAAGAGAAGCTAACCATATCTTCCCACAATATCTTTCTACCATACCTATTATAAGAGGCATAGACAAAAGGCCCAAAGCAACACCAATTATCATAAGTAATTTTAACATTTACAACCTAGTGTAAATCTTACATAACTTGCAAAATAAAGGGACTCATCCAAAAAATCTAAATTTTATTACTCAAGTTTGCAAAGAAATTATCAAAACCAATCATTCTAGCAATAAAAGCAATGTTAGAAGGAAGAATAAAGGGTTCCAAAGTGGCCAAGAAAGAAATATTATGAGAACGAACTAAATTATTGATTTTATTTCTAACAGAGAGGGTACCAATCCCTCTAGCATTCCAAGTAAGGAAAAAAACCATTTATTTTTGGTTAGAGGAGCCCGATCGAGTAACTCTAGCAAAGCTAGGAAATTTAGATTTAGAGGGTTTATTTTTCTTCTTAAAAATTGTCTAAAATTTATTGGCCATATCTGCATCATAGTTACATAATGATTGATCAGGAAATTGCTTAAAAAAAAAGAGACCCATTGGGGTTGTAGGCCATTTCACCTTCTTCCAGTTCATTGTTATGTTGTAAAGTCAGATTAGGAATCAAGTCAAGGTTAGAAGAGGAAGCACAAGAAGGATTAAAGGCGGGCAACACACAAATACCTAAATCAGGAGTAGAAACTATCTCTAAATATTACACATCAGCCATTCCTTCATGATCATTAGCTTTACCTTTGATTAAGGGTGTCAAATAGGTAGGAATAGGTGCATTGGGTAGAGAATTAGCAACCATAAGGGGTGCAGAACTGCTATTATTAATGCCAATATTGTTACAGTTTAAGTGATTTCTATTAGAAGGGACCGCATCATTATTAGCAAGCATACCATTCAACAGATGACCAGACATAGCCGCTGTAGTATCCGATTGAGGGATAGGAAGCTCAATGCAATGGCCCTCAGATTCTGGCAAGGAGGTACTAGAGACCATAGCATTTTGTGATTTAATCAAGGGAGCCTAAAGAGATGGAGCAGCTTTGGGAAGCACAATAGAACTTTTCTTGAGATGTGGATGAGCTACAAAGCATTCTGAAATCCCATGCCCATGAATTTTACAATGAGAATGAAATACATGAAAGTTTTCAAACTCCACTTTTTGTAAATAACCATATTTCTTTGAGCCTAACCAAATTTCATTTGGGTATTTTTTAGTTATATCCAACTCAACATGTATCCGAGCAATAGATGGCCTTGTGTTAGAAGCAGTCGCCTGATCCAATTGGAGAGGCCGACTGAACAACCCAGCCATGACAAAGAGAAATTTTGGATTAAAGAAATGTATACATAAATTAGGAATGGAAATCTAGACAGGAACAATAGGAGACTCCTCCTTTATGTTAAAATAAGGCGTCCATTTCAACAAATGCATCTGACAGTTGAAAACAAAATACGATCATCTAGAAAAAACTCGAGAATAATCCAGATCATTAGAAAGCTGAATCAGAACATGGTGCGAATCTATCAATCCAACAGAAAAAATACAAGAGAGCTTCAAACTATGAAAAAAGGATCTAATATTCTCCATAGTAGGATGCCATAGTGCAAATTTGCTAACCAATATAAATTCAAACGGTTTAACAAGCCTTTCCACCACCGAATCAGCACACATATCGAGTACTCCCTAGAAGGAAGTAAAGACAAGATCAAGTGACTCACCTATGTTGTTTGCCTTACCCGCAAGAACATCTTTGAATGATTTAGACGCCAGCGAGGGATTGGATCCAGAGATCCTTAAGGGTTCAGGAAGTTTCATTATCGCAAGAGAAGAAGCTAGGTTTCCCCAAGGGAGAACATATGTCATATCCATGATCAGTAGGCTTGCATGTCAAACAACTGAAAGCTGACCAGAGCCGATGAAATGAAAGAGGAACCAAGAAAGCCACACGACAAAAAGGGGGGGAAATGCAGCACGGCCTGGCCAAGAGCGGCGGCTAGAGGATGAGTGGAGGAGGTATAGTTCTTATGTAAATTAGGAAAATGATACTAATTTCCTGCCATAAAGATGCTATCATTTAATGTCCTGTTTGCATGCATGTGAATATTATATGGATAAAATAATGTCAAAGATACATGCATATCTTAATATTAAAATTCATCCAAGTTTGTAGTTAAGCTATAGTTCATTTCGAATTAAATTGAATAATTGCAAAAATGATTATGAATCATAGCGAAAGAAATTCATTATTTGATCATGTTATAAAAGTGTTTGTTTTGGGAAAAATATTTTATAGAACATGTCTTCTTACATAGTAAAATCATGATAAATAATTTTTTGCTTGCATTGACAAAAATTATTAAATTTAATTAAAAAATTAAGTAAAAATAATTAATTGACCTAAGCTAGTTTGGATGCCAAAGTATAAGTAATAGGTTTTGCTTTAAGTTTATTTTCATGCTGCTCTTGTGAAGAAAAAGATGATGAATTGTAGTTCACATTAATTTGATAGTCCCAATTGGTATATAAAATAAAGTGATAAAATATATTACCTATATTATAATCTCAAGCTTGAACTTAAATGATATAATATAGGTGTCCATCTTAATAAATAATCATACATTAAAAGTGAATAGCAATTTATCATCATGTCACACAAAAAAATAAACCTAATGTAAAATTCCTTAAAGAAGCAGTGAAGAAAGAGGTCCTAGTTATAGCAAAGTATTGAGTTGATTATAGGAATTTCTCAAGACATGAGATATAATAGTCATTGTTTGAAATATTCTTAAGTAGAAATAAAAATGAATTTGCTTATCAAATATTATAATCTTACTTCAACAATAATGTAAATATTATTGCAAGCTAAATTTTAGTGGTTGCAAATGTACGCTTGACATTCCCAGAGCTGACTTCAAATATGATCAATCCAACTAGAGGTGAGCTAATTAGATCAAAAGACGTATAGATGGTGGACTTATTGAAGATCCATAAGTAGACTGCAACAATCATAATGAACTTTACAAACCCATCAAGAACTTGCCAAAAAAAACTTGATTGAGACATGGTCATAATAATTCACCCCATCACAAGAAACACTTCTCTCATCATTAAAGCCATCCACCCCCTTTAGGGGTCGTTCAAGTCACTTTTAGAGGTTACTAACCACATCTTAAAGGCTATACACCGAATCTTAAAGATCACTCGCCCACTTTTGAGAACCAATCACCTAAATCTCTCTAAGGTTAAAGACTTTTTAAGATAGTTAATAATTTCATCTATAGATTGGGGCCAAATATGCTTGGCAAATTAATTTTTCCACTAACTTGTTAAGGCAGTTTCCCACATATACTTATAAAAATTATAACCATCATTTCCACATGTCAGAAATATTCTTATCATAAACAATTTACTTTTATTTTTAAATGGTCAGGCTATAGTTTTTTAAATATTTGATATAATCCCACAAAGATTAGGATCAAGTATAATTTTTGCACATTAGTTCTCTTATAGGATTTGTTTTGCTAACATTGCAAGTCAGGATGCGTCATTATAGAAATTCTTTTTTATTTGTTATTTGTCTTTTTTGTAATATAATTTTTATTTCTAACTTCAATTCTATGTGATCTTACAAATTTTGTTAGTAGGGTCATGGCATTGCTAGAAACAAATCCTGATCCATTATCTTAAAAAGGGTAGAAAGCTTACATTAATGCCAAAAAAATTAAAGAAAAGTAATATAGGACGAGAAGTGACAAAATAGATAAGGGCATATGAGGAATGAAAATAAAGAGCTTCAAACAAAAAAATTAACATAAATATATCAAGGAACAATTTAAAAGTATGGGCTTAATAGCTTTGAAACATTCTCTCAGAGCCATCTTACGTGTTAAGATGGTAGAAGACTCTCAAAATCTATAATTCAAAAGTGATTATAATGTATTAGTGGATTTACTTCTTCAATAGCAGCATATGAAAGCTACTACATGAGTATTGATGAAGAAATCACTCCTCTTCTCTAGGTAATTTTGAAAGAAAACTATTAGTTGATGAACATGTTTATAAGGAAATCACATAAGTAAAGCTACATCAAAGTTAAAGATTCAACCGCATTGCTAGAATTCCATAGTGGAAAATTAGATCTCATAGATCATGATTTTTATGTGGAGTCAACCATATCCTTATTGAACATTAGTAATAATCTAAAGTGCCTGTTAATCCTCATCACCTCAAAAGAGGTACCTATTTATTGTTTATTAACTTAGTACAATAAATAGTTATCACTTTTCTCAAATTTAAAAGAATGCTCATTTTCTTACTTACTAATGTCCATTGACCACTAAATAGCATATATGCCTTACTAACGAAGAACGTTTATAGGGATTAAGCATTTTAATTACACTTAAATACACCTCCTAAAGAAATTCTAAGAAAATAAAACATACCTTTTCTTTGACTTACTTTGTCTATATATAAAATTATTATTCATGTCCATGCTTTGGGATAAAGCAATCCACAAGATAGAGGGAAAATCACCAAAACTAAGTGAGATGCTATCTCTATGCAAAGAAAGTTTATATGCTAGCATCATTTTAATAATTAAGAAAATATGTCATGGAAATGTGATGTGCTCAAGAACATAATTGGTGATGTTAAAATAATAAAGAAAAAAGATTGAAATAACCTTGGGCAAGACTTCATTAGTCCCTTAATTTATGTTATTAAGTTAGTGAATCACTTTCATGTTAAAAAAGTCATCCAAATTTTGTGATGAGATGCTTTTTTGTTAATTATGACTTGCATCATGTAGAGTTAGAATTGTGAACCTAAATCTTAGAAGAAAAGCCAGAATTTATTAATATTCAAAATCATAGAAAAAGGATAGAAATGTCGTAGGACTATTTACAAAAGGAAAGAGAATGAGATAACATAAAGTAACTAAATAGAGTAAAGTATATGAAGAA
>CM038221.1:38863673-39082575 GCA_021442155.1 Cymbidium sinense
TCTGTGTGTGTGTGTGTGTGTGTGTGTGTGTGTGTGGGTGTGTGTGTGTGAGTGTGTGTGTGTGTGTGTGTGTGAAGTTGGTGATTTTAGGAGAATGAGTTAATGCTTCAATCAATTTGAAGTTTGATCTAGTTTAACATTTAGTATGTTAAAGAAGCTTAATATGATATATTTTTAGGTGGATGAGCTCAATGATCCATTACCTACTTGGAAAACTTTTGCATTATTATAATTTACTTACTAGGATGATTGTAATATGTTATTTAATGGAGGTGAGGAAAAGAAGAGATATCTAGTCACATATTTTCTCATGCTAGTTTGATCTAATTTCATAGATTTTAAATTGGTTGAGATTTTTCCTCAAACAAATTATGTTTATGTTGATATCTGTAGGCTTTTTCTCGGTCCATGGCCACCTATACCTCTTTGGTGTGTGTCATGCACATTTATGGTATCAATAGTAGTGAATCTGCTTAAGGAAATGTTTGACCAACTAGGTGAAATTGTTTATTTTCTTTCTTCTTATACTATAGTGTCAAAGTTTTTTTTAATGACGTGGGGCTTGAATGTTGGAAAATGATGAGTTTAGGCTTTTATGGGTGATGCAACTTTTTTAATTTCTAGTTCCTTTAATTAAATGTCCTGATCAACCTAGGAGTTTGCAGTTTAGAATTTTGAGCTTATATTATGGTTGCTTTTGGGTTATCCTATTGGATCTTCTCTCTTTTTGGTGGTTAGTTTGACCTACATTTCTCTTATTAGATAGTTAAGGTAACTAGAAGGAATTTTGGGTGGTTGCAAATGATTTTACCTAGCAACATATTTTTTAATGCTCTAAGTCTCTGAGTCCTTATTATTATTATTATTTATTTATTTATTTAGTTTTATAACCTTAGTTTGGTTAGTCATACTTCTTATAATTTTATATTAAAACTTTCTACAAGCTGACATTCTATTTCAACACATGATATTCATGAAAATGTGGATATATCATGGAATAAAATTAGTTAATTGAAAGATTCTCATTGAAAAAAATATTATAAGTGTTTGTGTTGTGGAACTATATATAAAGGTGGAGGTACTAATAGAATAAAATAACATCTTACTAGAGTGAATGGTAATATTGTAGCATGCAAGAAAGTGTCACTTGATATTCATCATCAAATGCAAGAAAATTTAAACACATATCTAAAAGAAAGCAATAAAAAAGGAGAGAGTACAAATATATATTATGATTTAGTCATTGAACAAAAGAGGGGCTCTAATTCTCTTAATAGAACACAAAGTTTGTAAAGATAGTGACTTGATAAAGACAAATGATAGAGAAAAAATAATGAAGTAGAAATTTACTTTGCTCCCGGAATACTAGAAATTTAATTTGCTCCCCGAACAAAATAAGGAGCAAAGACATCTTTTAAAATTTGCTTGCATCATTAACAACATTATGTTCTTTATTTATTGAAGTTGTTGAGTGGGCGGGTTCAAGAGTGTGGGGCAGATAATAACTAACAATGTTGCGTACTAGAAGAAGGCTAGAGAGTTATTACATGAAAAGTATGAAAAAATCTATAGGTCACTTAGTGCTGCATATTACCAAAATCTTATCTTGAAAGATATTTGTACAATGCCTCACATCATTGATCTTACATAGAATGCATCCAAGGTGATAGTTTTTATTTATATTCTTGTCTTTATACTAGATTAGTTATGAAAAAGACTTGGTTAGAAAGAGATAGTGCATCTTGAAGCAACAAGAGTTGCAACTGCTTTTATTATATTAAAGACTATTTATAAATATAAACTTGATTTGCAAGCATTCATTACTAGCAAGTGTTATACAGACTCAACATTAGCTAAAACTATAAACGGACACCTATTATTTTAGATTCTGAATGCTAAAATAATTGATTTATAATGTCAAAATTAGGCATCTGATAAGGTTAGTAGTCTTAGTTTCTCACTTTATAATTTATAGTTTAAAACATTAAACATTCATCATTTCAACTTTCTACATTATTTAATGATTAGCAAATATTTATAGGTTCCTCTGAGTAGTCGATTCTGATGAAAAGCCCTGACTTGGGTATTCTTATGATGGCATGCAAAGAACATGAAAGGTAATAAAAAACATGTTTCGAATTACCAATAGGATGTATAAATCATACACTAGCATCATGAGGAATAGATGGGATTGCTAACTTCAACAATGTATCCACATAACTGCTTATTTTTTAAATCATGATTTTTGATAAGATAAAGGGAGATTATGAGGTTTGGTGGAGATTATTGGAAACAAGGATGCATGCCCTAAACTATCACTAGTGATAAATGAGGTTACACTAATGCAACCTAGTAATTTAAAAGTTATAAACTTATTTCTTACATGCATGTTTTTAAATATCTTCTTAATGTTAATTAATAATTATTTATATCTAGATGAATCGTGAAAGATACTTGGCTCATGTGCTCCAAATTTATAAAAATTAGCTATACAAATTTTTTGTCAAACTACTTTTTGATGGGTTGTGAAATAAATCAGAGTATTTTTGAGCATACTCATACAAAGAGACAAAATCATTCGGAGAAGCAAAAGTTAAATGTTCTTTTGTATGTTAGATAGAACCTTAACTTGAGAAACAAACATCATTTTTATTTATTTATCATGGTGATTATAATCAATATTTATCATTTCACTTGTGTAATGGTTGCATATTTAGGTTACAATTTAAAAATAATTTAGTTTACAACATTTGCATCACATTAATTAGGCTGATATTTAAAAGTTTCTTGACTTGCATTTGTAAACTCCTTGATAAATTCAATTAATGATTCCAAAATTTAACCTTATAGGCTAATTAATAATAGATAAAAGTAAAATAATTTATAATCTTGGATGAGTATCTTAGTATATGGTCATTCGTGTTTTCAGTAATGAAGCACGATCTATCCCATATCTCTTTACCAGTTTTATTTGTCAAAACTTATATATAAGAACTATATTTTACATCATAGAAAAAGTTTAGACATTTAATTGAGTTAACTCATGCTCTTCCTATATCAATTCATCAAACTATTAAATTTATTTTTCTTTGCCTTTTAAATCAAGTAAAGGACATTAATGAATGGTATTTAAAATCAATAAGAACACTAAAATAGTGATTTTACATTTGATATTTTCTATAATTTTTAATATTATAAGCTTCTTCAGTGAAAGGATATCACATCAAATTCATTAAATAGAATGTATCACATATGAAACATATATCAATACGCTTGATTTAAAAAGCAAAGAAAAATAATTGAAGGCATAAAATGAAAAGTATACATTTTGATATCATAATTTAGACTAAATCAACATCCATTTCTCGAGTTCTCACAAGAGTTTTTCAACTACATTTTTCTTACTATTACAAGGTAGACAATCCTCTCTTTTCATTTTAATGAATAATCCAACACTTGCTTTTACTTTTAGCAAGAAGCACCTTACTTTAACTCAGTAACTAGTGATAACCAGCCTTGTAAATGATTTTGAAATTTAAGGACCTTGACAAATACAAGCCAATAGTTTTTGAAATAGCCATATTTTTAAATTATAAAGAACATAAGGAGTATAGAGGAAAAAAGATAATTAATTGTTTTGATACTATATTTTGACCTAAAATTAAATTCACTCATGTTTGAAAAAAAAAGACCTTTTTAAACAACCTAGTTCTAATAAAAAACAAACTACTGTTTGATTGTATAATATAATCAAGATCATATAATCCAACTAATTCATATTTAATCTTTTATAAATATTACAACTTTATGAGGTTAACCAAGAAAAATAATTGTATAATACAAGTAATTTAAACTTTAAGTTAACATTATAATGGTAATTTAAATAATTAATTAGATTGAGATAACTATACTGACTTTATAGCATGATGTATTCGATATGATTAGTTAATGTTTATGTTATCATAATTAATGCAAAATGATTTTGTTATAATTACTTCAAAATAGTACATATCATGCATCCTAATGCATATTGCACAATACAAGCCTAATATTAGTTTTCATTAATTACTATATTTATTAATCTTAATAAAAATCAACTAGATCATATTTTGAAATTGAACCTTAACATACAATTTAGTCAAACTAGATATACTGTGAGCTATGGGTGATTGTGAAATACAATTATTATTTAAGCAATACAATTATTTATGATCTTTTTAATTAGTTTTTGACTAGATCTTATTTTTGTCTATTTCACTCATGTCTATGAGATAATCATCTTGGCAATCTTTACACTTGAAACAACAGCAAATACAAGAATCAATAAAGAAAATAATTAATACATTTTAAATTTGAAAGCTCTATCTCCAAAATTCCCTACTCCATGAATTTCATGAATTTTATCTAATCTTGAGTTATTTGGTGATTGGCTAGCACGTTAATCTTGAGGCATAAGCTTTTTTAAGTGGTGTTCATCCTTCAGATTGTCGATTACATTTGACTTTTTCTTTATGTTTATACTTGAAATGCTAGTAATCAATTAAGCAGAAAAAAAAATGAATTTAAACATTATTTACTTAGATCAATTTTTTTTGGTTTTTATTTTGAAATTCTTTAATGTTATATTAGGCTCATGAGGTCAATAGTGCTTTAATAAAACTTCCTTCTATAATCATCTTTAAATTGTCAATTGCTTATAATAAAACCTTGTTGATTATAATCTTAATAATATCAAATATTCATCTTGTATTTTATATGACAATAATATCTCTCTAGTGAGAGATTTGACATTGTTAGGTACTGGTGTTTATCTAGGTCATGTAGGTCAAATTTTTAATATTCTATGACTAATTTAACTAACAATGTTGAATTCTTTTATTATTTTACTTAAATAATGTTCATCCTCCATTAATTCTACTCATCCTACTTAATCAATGGACCCACCTGATATCGATAGCATTGTCATTGCTATGATCCAAGGATTTGATAATGTTCAAAAGACTATGATTCCTTGCTAAGACACCTACGCTTCTAATAGGTGCATAGATCGTGACAATGTCTACTATTAGTAAAATATTTAAGAAAAATATAAATAAAATGTTAAGTCCTATCTATCAATGATCCTTAGTAAGTCCATTCCTCAACAAAGTGATATAAACTACTAGAGAGTTTAAAATAGTTTGATTGGGGTTTTTTTTACCATGACAATATTTAAGAAATCTATAATGTTGTTATATTACTTTTATAATATTATATAGGTATAATTTTTCTTATTCATTAGCATTTATAATTAACCATTTTTTAAATAAATGCATTAAAATTTCGCACTTCTTATATTAATTGAGAGGGCACCAATGTAAGGACTAAATAAATGTGCTTTTCTATAATTATCATTTTGCCATAAAAAGTTTTTACAAGCTTCTAAACTTAATTTAAAAATATTTTCTAGCTTATCCAACAAAAATTATATTTACTTGTTAATTCTATTTTTTTAAAGTTTTTTTGTCCCTTATCTGTGAATTGCTATATATCAATTCTTAAATGGTGATTCATTCTTTCTTTCTTCACTCAAAATACCTATATAAGCACTCTACATTTGACTTTTTGGGTATTAACAATGTTACATCTTGGAAATAGTTATCATTGTTCTTACATATCTATAAAATTTTCACAATCATGGATGCCACTCTAATGGAATTACCTTTTAACTTATACTCTCCTTGTGTTCAAAATCTTATACAAAAAGCTTTAGTTCCTCACACATGGTCCAAGAATAGGCCAGAATACTTCGAAAAGCTATGGAGCAACACAGGTAGGGAAGCACAATCAAGAATAAGACTAGGATTTACTAACTAACAAAATGAACCTCTTTTCCGACTTAAATAAAGGTGATTTAAATGCAAATTGCTAAATAATTTTTTTTCACTTCATCTCAACTCAACTTATAATAATCAAGAATGCAGAAATAAATGATGGAACGAGGCACACTAAATAAAATAAATTGAGAGATCATTTTTTACACATTAACTTTTTAATGAAATTCTATCAATCCAATATTACAGAATCAATCATAATATAAAAATACTATCCATATTTAATTATAACATGATAAAAATATATATTAATCAAAATGCTATGTAGAAGCTAGATACATAATAAGTTATAATTGTACAATTATAGAAAAAGTATTCATAATAAGTATAATTTGATCTAAATGAGTGTCTAAATAATTAAACATAATATAAATGATTACATTCAAGAATATTTGAAAAGAGATATTTTTATGCAAATGCAATCCTACAAGGGACACCACAAAAGATACTTTGATGTATGCAAATAATTAAACTAATTTAGTGATTAATTTATTATTAAGCACAACATTATCATCAATATCAACTTTATTCATGAATTTAATTAAGCTATTTATACCATAGTTCAATAAGAGATTACTCCCAGGTAATTTATGGTGAAGAGTAGAACAAACTAATGTAATGATTAAATTATAAGCATGATAATGAAAATTTGTTTTATTACACAATCCAGTAAGATTAATTTAAGCAAACAAAATTAATTACACAATCTGTAAAAATAAAACTACTATGATAGTCATTAAAAGATATATAATATTAGTTATGAGAGTATTTAAATAATAAACACAATAATGATTTATTAACTTTAGTGAAAAAATACATGGTTTATAAGCAGTTAGAATGATATCAACAAGAGAGCCTATGCAAATAAATTAATATATAAGTAGTGTAAATCTCAATATCTCACCCAGATACCAATGTCCATGACTAATCCCCTACTAAAACTTGTATTTCATAATCTAGCTTATAATGACATGTTCTCTCCATCATCCAAAAAAGGCACACATTCTTAAAATATAATAGAAGAGAATCCTTAACTTTGTAATGAGGAATGGCACTTCCTCTATGGAAATCTTGACAAAACTCATTTTTACCATTTTCAAAAATGCTTCAATGCTTTAGCAAGACTAAGACAGTCCGCAACTACACGTACCACATGCTACATACTAATAATAAGAACTAAAAAAATTTAAAAAGTTTATGTCAAAACAATATCAATTTTGTATATTGATGTTACATTTTATAAGAACTCATTAACTTAATAGCAATTTAGTGAAATATTAATCATAATTTTTTAATATAATATAATTTTAATTAAGTCAAAATGTTTCAAAATATTTTAAAATAAATTTATTCATGTAATTAACGTATCCAGCTAAGGGGTGCTAATTCTTTTATCTTGATTTTATAGCATAAGCTTTAGGTGAGGTTATGAGTTGTTTAAATTTTAGTTTTGAGTTGATTAATTGGATAGAAAATTTATTTTTCCCTAAGAGCCTAATCATCATTCAGGCCATTCATTAAAGCAAGGGAGAAAATAGAAAAACATAACATCTTAATGCACAAGCTAAACAAACATCTAACCATTTATGAAGCTAGCACAAAAGAATAAGTGACCAAGTGTGGTCGGGCTCCACCGCACAAACCTGAAAATAAATTAGATAACCAATCTCTACCCTTATACAACTCGGATTACAAATGAATTAAGTACAAAAATGAATTCATGTTATGGGGGTCTTCATTCTTCATTTTTCTTTTCTTCATTTGATTCTTTCTTCGTTTGGTTCTCTCTTCATTTGGTTCTTGGTTGGAATGTGGCTTACTCCAAGGCTTCACATGGTACATAAGACATGATCTTATGACCAATGTTCATCCTAATCCCCCATAACAATCATTCCAAATCCTAATTTGTAAAATGACATGAAAATGGAAAAGGAAAATCTAGTTAAAACTTGCAAAATAGAGATTAGCTAAACAAACCATACATACCAAGCATGTATTAGACTTAGCACCCCACACATGAGTAACCAAGTCCACCTGGCCTATTTTGGATTATGCTTAGGGGTATAAGCAACTTTGCATAAAAAGTTATATTTTTATTATACCCTTAATCCTCTAGAAGATAATGATTAGACTAAGATCCTACCATTCGGTCTACACATATACACTAACATCAGACTAAAACATCACATCATAAAATAAGTAAACATCAAACCATGCACACACTAACATAGGACTAGAAGTGGTGACTTAGCTTAATGTGTGTGTCATTTAAAGGTTGTGTGGTATGTCTTAGCTAGGCTTTAAGGTTAGTTTTCTAAGTATGAAAGGTTCAACTTAGAGGGTGGTTTCATTTAAGTGGTTTAGTTGATTTAATTTTATTTCATGATTTGATTTGGTTTGAATGAAGCTACACTTAATTACTAAGTGTTGTAAAGAGAAAAAGAGAACTTCTCTTTCCCTACCTTAAGTAATTTCTAAGGTAGATTCATTAATGATTTTTATTTAATGAATATTTTATTATGTGTTTTAATTAATCCTAAGTTTAGATACTCTAAACAAACCTATTCAAAGAGAAAGGCATTTTAAGATTAAGTAAAGTGAATTACTATCATAAAACACAACACTTTATTTCTTTCCAACATGTTTATGCATATGGATGAATCTAAGCATATCTATACATGCAATGCAAATATTTAGCACACCTTATGATGAATGCTAAGAGATTGCTTAAGAAAATTTGGATATTTCATGGCATGATTTTGTTAAGTAGAAAGAGGATTCTTTTATCCATTTTTCATATGCACTTTTACAAATATAGACATTTGCATGAGAACATAATTATTAATGTAATAATTTTCTAACACTACTTATAATCCTCTACTACTAGAACCTACTGGATGTCAAGACCTAATTAAATCCATTCTAATATATCACTTTTCTTAAATACATGAAAAAGAAATGCATGGAAATAGAATCATGCAAAGGTTTATGTTTGTTTGTTTGATCTTGGTTGTTTAATTTATATGTATGATGTGAATCCTTCTTAAGTCATGACATAGAGTGTATAGGAATGGATTTAAGCAAGTGTTATGTCTTTTCAAATGAACTATACACTTTGCAAATCCTATACAAACTATGTTAAGAAAAGAGGAGGAATCACATAACACATTTTATAATCACATGCAAGCTTATAATAATTATAAATAGCATACCTTTCATTTGTAATGTTTGATTTATAAGTTTTGAAAATAATTTTGGATTTAGTAGTGATAATAGCCATTCATATTCTTACTTTAGCCAAAACATGTAATTTGACATAAAGGAAACATTTCATTTTAATTTATTTTTTTTAAAAAATGAATGCATGATTTTCATATACACATTTAGCATGCTAGGAAAGAAATAAAGTGATGCAAGCATGTAATTTCATTCACTAATTAATTCTAAAGATAATCTTATGGAATAAGATTATTTAAAGTGAATCAAAGTTTGTTTAAAGAAATTTTGATTTGTTTTGAGTTTGATTTGAATTTAGGAATGTGAAAAGGTTTTGATGGTCCTAACCCATCTCCCACATGTGTATGTTATTTTAGTTTAATTTTAGAACCATTAGATTGATATATTTTACTTAGGTTAAGGTGTCATTAAGTTCATTAATTACCCCTTACACACCACTTTAACATATTTAACCAAATAATTATGAGCCAATGTATGACATAAAACCAAGGAAATTTAAATGTCAATGCACAGAAAGGGCCTAATGCATTTGGCTCACAATTACTGATTAATTAAGCTAAAGGGTTTAATTTAAGTACTTTCATAACCTTTTCCACACATATGGGTTAGGTATGATTTCCTTAAGTTACTTAGGTTATTGAACACCTAAGCATCTACCCAAGAAGGAAAAGATTAAGTGATTAAGTTTTTGGATTAATTTTCAATTTTGAGTTTGGTTAATTAAGCTATTAAATGAAATGATCAAATTATTAATTAATTTATAAATTAATTAAGTTTTCATTCAGGTAAAATAGACTTATGGGAAGAGATTTAACTAAGACATCCTAATCTTATTCCCTTAGTCTATCCACTATTTGAAGGTGATTAACAAATTTAATTACTGAATTTTTCATCATTTAATCAGCTAATTAATCATTTAATTTATTAAGGGAGTGATAAGAGATGAATTGCAATCCCTCTAATTAACCATTAGTAAATTCCAAGAAAATTAGGGGAGGTAGAAGTCATCCCACTAAACTTACACAAGAAGTTTGAAATAAATCAATGAAATAATTAGGGAGTAATTAACATAATTATTTTCCCAATAAAACTCAAATTATAGAAAATTTACTATTCAAAATCCATTAGAGTTATTTGTATATTATTCCCCTTTGAATTATCTTCACAATGCTATTTATTTTGTATTTTTTTTTTTTTTTATTTTTATGTATTTTTGAAGTTTATTAAAATTAAATAGCTAATTATATACTAATCCTTTTGGCCACATGGGCGGACCTGCATCGCTTACATTGGCATGATGGGATTCACTATTTAAGTAGTCATATCCGATGTCGCGTTGACGGTGCTATGCTCTTTCTCCTTGACAGTCCGATCAAAGATTGGACAATCAGGATTAAACCTGTGGTTCTTAAGGGATAAATGCATGGATCCTATGTTGATTAATCAGGACCGTCCATCCAAATTGTGTGGATGGACGGTCCATGATCCTCAACTGAGCTTACCAATGGGAGAGGTATCTGTCCACTCCTTAGGGCTTGATCTAAGCTTGATTGAGCTTGGATTGAGCTCAAACTTAAGCCACACCATCATCATGCAAGGAGCAAGACATCCAACATTCAATTTGTAATGGGCTGAAAGTTTCTTTCACAAAGGACCAAACACTTCCTATTCTAGGCTCAGTTTGAAGGAATACCTTGCCAAAGGGTATCATCGGCACTCCCAACCATTGAGGTAGCTTCTAGTTGAGAAGCTGGCTTGAGATTGAGTGGATCTTCCTATGGACCAAAGTGGGATTCAATTGCTTTGCGTTGATCAAACTCTCTTCCCTTGAGAACTTGGATGAAGACTTGGGTGAGCTCGATTGGGTTCCCTTACGGAGCTTGAAGGAGGAATTGAGCTGAAATTGAGTATTGAGTGAGATGGAATTTTCCTTGAACTCTCCTATTTTTGGCTTAAGGAAAATCAAAAATGGAGAAATCTAGTGAGCCTTGGGAACCTTGGAGAAGCTTGAGGAAGCTTACTCTGAGTTCCTTATCTTCAATCAAATGTGAGTGAGTCAAAATCAAATGAAATTAGATGGAGTAAATCTCCCCATAGAAGGATCGGATGGCCGAGAGTGTAGATGCAATTTTGGTCAAATTGACCACCTTGAGTGGATTGTTTTGGTCATTTAAGGTGGCACATGTTTGATTTTGGCGAGGAAGTTGTACATGTGATGAGTATGGAGGTGATTCATGTGCTTATTTCCAAGTGGGTGGTCAATTTTAGCCTTGGGTTGGGTTTGGCTGACTCAAACCCATTGGGTCATGTGCGCCACACCCAATAGTGTCCACTTGGTCCACTAAGAGGGTTCCAAGTGCCCTTGGAAAGGATATGACCAAATTCCAAGTGGAATTGGCCATTGGTTACCCTTTAACCTAGGGGTAAAATGGTCAATTGGCTTTGATTTCACTTTGGACAAATTTATAATAATCTGAAATTAGGTAAATTTCAAAGAATTTGGAGTTGATTTGATGCCATTTGGCTCATGTTGACCCATTTCAGTCAAAATGGGTTAACTTGGGTCAAGTTGAACAATTGGTTAAATTGGGTCAAACCAAGGGTTGGGTTAAGTTCATATGACTTTTTGAAATGTGTTGGCATCATTGGTTTGGTTCAATTTGGTTTATATTTGGTTTTGGTTCATTTGATTTCATTTAGGTCAAATGGGTCAAGTTGACCAATTTGACCCATTTGACCTATTGGGTTAGGTCATGGGTTGGTTTAGGTTTGGTTGGTCATTTGAAATGTTTTGCAAGCTTTGGTTTCAATCAATTTTGGTTTGATTTGATTTTGGTTCAATTTGACCTTTTAGGTCAAGTTGGGTTAATGGTCAATTGGGCTAGGTTGGGTTTAGTTGGCCAATTGAGGCTTTGGTCAAGTTCAATAAGTGATTTAGAATGAATTTGACCCATTGGTTGCAATCAATTTGTCCTAGATCAATATTTGACACATTTGACATTTTAAATCACGTTGGGTCAACTTGGTTCAAGTGGCCAATTGGGCTAGGTTAGGTTCAAATGATGACTTGGTCAAGTTCAAACATTGATCATGAATTATTTTTGATCAATGGTTTCAATCAATTTGGCCTATGGTGAATTTTGGATAGTTTAGGTTTGACTTGGTTTGACCTAATTTGTGTGATTGATCAACTCATGATGATTGTTGCTCACAATGTGAGGCTTAGGTGAGCTTAGTTCAATCCAATTTGGGTAGGATTAGAATTTGGCTCAAAAGGGTACTTTAGGTCACTTTGGGTCAAGTGAGCCTAAGTGGGTCAATTGGCTTGATCAAGGCTTGATTCAAGTTTGGTTGAACTCACATATGGACTTATGATTGAAATATAAATCCATTTGCAAGTGATTTGGAGTCAAATGAGTTTTGATTCATTTGACAATTTCAAGTTCAAAGGTGAACATGAGTTTGACTTGGGTTTGATTTTTTGAATTTAGTTTTGGTTTGATGATTGAATTTTATGTTTATATTTGGATTCATGATTGAAGGATTGATTGAATCATGAAGAAAAATCAAGGGTTTGGCTTGATTTGAGTTTGATTTGGCTAAGTTCAAGAATTTGACATGAAAGGCTTAGGTTGAATTTTGGTTAATTTTGGGTTTGAGTTTTTAATTTAGTGTTGGTTTGATGATTGAAGTTTATGTTTATATTTAGATTCAAGATTGAAGGATTGTTTGAATCATTAAGAAAAATCAAGGGTTTGGCTTAATCTGAGTTTGATTTGGCTAAGTTAAAGAATTTGACTAGAAAGGCTTAGGTTGAATTTTGGTTGAATTTGGGTTTGAGTTTTGAATTTAGTTTTGGTTTGATGATTGATATTATATTTATTTTGATTGAATGATTGGTTGAATCATGAAGAAAAATCAAGGGTTTGGCTTGATTTGAGTTTGATTTGGCTAAGTTCAAAAATTTGACTTGAAAGTCTTAGGTTGAATTTTGGTTGAATTTGGGTTCTAGTTTTAAATTTAGTATTTGGTTATTTAAATTTATATTTCATTTGTATTTATGAATATAAATGAGAATATAAATGGGTTATGAGAAAATTTCTTGAATTCGAGTTGATTTAGATTTGATTTGAGCTAAGTCCATAAAATGGAATCAAAGGGACTTAGGAAAGATTTTGAAGAGTTTGGATTTGAATTTATATTTGTTAATATAAATGAGAATATAAATGGGTTATGAGAAAATTTCTTGAGTTTGAAGTGATTTGAATTTAATTTGAGCTAAGTCCATAAGATGGGATCAAAGTGTCTTAAGAAAGATTTTAGAATTTGGAATTCAATCATGGGTTTCAATCATTTAGAATTGATTCATGATTTGAGAAAATTCATTGGAATTGATTTGAGGTTTATTTTGTAATTGAAGTTGATTTAAGTTCAAGGTTGGTTTAAATTTGGAGTTTGACTTGAAAGAAGGAAGTGAGGATTTGGTTCAAGCTATGGGTAAGCAAATTTTCCTAACACCCTAAGGATGACCTATTCTATGGATAACTCTTCTAAGTCTCTAGGTTAGGTTAAGTGTTTTAATCACTAGAAGTGTCTTAAGACTAGGAAACTCTTAGTGTCTAAGAGGAACCCTATGTCTAAGATGGAGAGGTTGAGCTCATTCTAAAAGGAGGTCAACAAAAGCAATAGGTGTGGTGTGATGACATACCGTGTGTTGACCGATGATCAACAACACCAAATGATCACAATACCAAAAATGATCTCCCAACCCAAGGTGTAGAAGGAATCAAGAGCTTAGTGCAATGTGACTCTACTCATGTAAGAAATAATAGAGTGAAGGAGGAATCCATTAGGATAGTATGTGAACCTTCCACTAGGGAAGAGGTTCAAGTCATCCAGGGATGAGAGGTTTGATTTGATTTGAGTCTCATTAGGGAGAAATGAATTTAATTTGTTTGTTTATTTTAGTTGTGTTTGTTTCGGATCCATTGGGGATAGAAAAGTGAACTCTCCACTGGGGGAGCAAATTCAAGTCATCCACTAGGGAGCAAAGGTTGTGAAATCCGCTGAGGGATTTGAATTCTAGATCCGCTAGGGCAACTAGAAGGATTTGCATCTCACTGAGGAGAAGTAGATTGATTTAATTTGTTTACTTTGATTGTTTAATTTGTTTTTGATTGCTTGATTTGGTTCCACTAGGGGAGATTGATTGGATTTGTTTTGTATTATTTTAAATTTTTGATTTTGAGATGAACCCTGTTAGTTTGCGATGGACTGTACTGAGTAGGGGTCATATCGGCCTTGATCTAGCTCAGATTTACCAATCCAAAAGGGTAGTCTACTAACCACATAGTAGGATTAACCAACCAAAGGGATTGCCTTTCAGTTTTCAACAGCCATACTAGGAAGAAAGCGTAGTAGGACATCTTCAAAGTAGAATCTGGGGTGATCATTGGCCAGCAAGTTGAACCTACCGACTATTGAGTGAATTTCGTTGGGGGACTTAAATCAGTTCAAAGGTAGTCAAAATTAATTTCATTTTTTTAATTATTTTTGATGAATCCCATCAATTTGTGATGGACTATACTGAATAGGGGCCATGTAGGCTTGATCTATCATAAATTTACCATTCTAAAGGGAGTACCTTCTCGGTCGAGGGGAGAACTATCCAATCAAAGGGGTTCCTTTTGATTTGCAATGGTTAATTCAGGGAAGAAACCTAGGGGAGTCACATCTTCCACTACAAAAAGACCATTGGGTGACATTGGTAACAAACATTTGACCAGGGCACCCATGGTTTATTAAATTCATGCTAGAAAGAATTCATAGTAGAATTACATCTTATAAAGAGAAATGACCACCGGGGTAACCTATTTATGGTGGATTGAAGACCTAAGGCGACTCTGAGACTTATCTTAACTAAGTAGTACAATTCTATGGGGAGTTCTCGACTACCCAAGGTAGGATTTGCTTAGGAAAATGGGCTCTTTGGGGGCTTGAATTCCTAGTCCATAAGCAAATTAATTTGCTTATTTTATTTGTTTATCATAGACCCTATTGGTTCGTGAGCCATCGTACTGAGAATGAACTTATATTAGCCTAGACCTATCTCAGATTTACTAAACCAAGGGAGAATCTATGCATCGGCAATATCCAACCAGAGTGGCTACTAGGAAATTGTCTAATCCAAAAAAGGTAGTGTCTAAATGGGTCCTGATAATTCAAATAGAGTGCCCATGGGGGATGAGCCAAAGGCTTATCCAACACACGGAAGATAATAATCATATATCAAATAGTGGTGGCCAACTCAAGGAGAATGCTGGGGACTCACATGTCGCCAAGAGTGTATCCGAGGGTGAGTCCTTTGTCGCATAAGAATATCAATGGGTTGACAATCGACCTGGGAAGAAAGCTTGGGACTCATCATCCTATTGGTGATTGTGGGAGGATAGTCTCTTGACTTGATAAGTACTATCTGACTTAGAGCGACTACTGAGTGAATGCCTCTAGGGGACTTATATCAACTCAAGGGTAGTCAAGAGGAAAGGAGCCTCTGGGGGACTTATCCTAAATCTCAAAAATACTAAACCTAGTTAATGCATGATAACTAGTTCAAGATGAAAGTGTGGGGGCTCACATCTTCTTAAATAAAGTCAACATAAGGTAGCTTACTGGCTTCTTAATGAAGCCTACCAAACTAACAAGGAGCTCATTGCTTTGAAATGGTCAAGTTAGGAAGAATGCATAGGGACTCATATCTTCCAAATTAATGATCACTAGGGTGATAGTCTAACGATGTAGCATGTTGACCCAACCCAGAGTAGCTAATGAGTGAGTGCCACAGGGGGCTTGCTCCCACATCAAAATAGCTTGAGACAAAATATATGTGTTTGTTTCTATGCTTATGTTAATGGAAATAGGATGCCTCTTAGGTTATCTTACACCTACTCTAAACATGCTTGGGGAATTTTGATGAAATGGTGCCATGAATGGCAACTGAAATTCCCACCAAGAAAGGATGTTGTTTGGGTTCTCTTAAACCTAACTTAGTAGTGCTAGTTGAAATAGGATACCTCTTTGGTTCTCTCACACTTATTCTAGTAGTGTTGGGGAATTGTGTTTGATTGTATTTGTGTTAATAAAGAGGGATAGGATGCCTCAAGGGTTCTCTTACACTTATCCTAAAATATGTAATGGCAGATTTGCAAGACAATCAAAGAACACTTCAAATCAAGAGAAGATTTTGAAGAATTGGAATGAAATTTTATTTTTTTTATAATAATTATTTTCAAATATGTTTTTATGGGTAATATTTCTTCAAATAGAGCCCATTAATTTGAAGTATCGGGTGTTCCCCTTTATAATAAATAAGCTGATAAGCTCCTCCTTGGTAGGCTTCCTCTATGAAATAGGGGCCTTCCCAAGTGGGTTCAAACTTGTCTCTTATCTTTCGATGGGCAATAATTGATCTCCTTAGGACTAATACAAGTTATCCTACTCGAAAAAACCTAGGGCGGACTAGCTTGTTGTGAGCTTGAATCATTTTGGCCTTTGAACTCAAGGTTGGCATGTAGCTCTCCTCCAAACCTTGAGCTCTTCTAACTTTGCATTCTTTTATAGTGATTTTTTTCAATGCTATCCTTAGTGATGAGTTGAACTTCTAAAGGTAGAATGGATTCAGACTCATACACTAAAGAAAATATGGTAGATTGAGTTGGAGTTCTATATGTGGTGCGGTAGGCCCACAAGGCTTCAACCAACTACTCATGCCACTGTCACTAGTTATCATCGAGTGTCTTCGTTAGTATCTAGATTAGAGTTTTGTTGAATGCTTCTACTAGACCATTTCCCTTATGGTAGTAGATGGTGGAGTATCTTCAATCTATACCGTGTATTCTGGCAAAGTCATTGATCTTGGTGCTTTTGAATGCAGTACCATTATCGAATATAATTCATTGAGTCATCCCGAACTTATGTACGATATGATTCCTAAAAAACTGAAGCACATGTTGAGTTGTGACCTCTTTGAGTGGGATTGCCTCCACCCACTTGGAAAAGTAGCCAGTGGCAGTGAATGGAGATGACCCTTGAAGGAAGATCAATAGGACCCATAATGATTAACACTCAAATGGCCATGAAGCCAAAAAGGTAGGAATGTTGTGGTTGATGTCACTATGTGCCAACCATGGTATCTCTGACATTATGCGTCTATAATCATCACATATCTAGTCTCTTGATCTTGCTCATCTTCAGACTAGTATCTGATCACAATCCTCTTGCTCGTTTTTATGTAATCATGATCGTTTGTCATACATCTGTTCCATTGATGGGCTTGTGAGCATCTGGGTGTCATCCTCTCGAATGGTTTTCTCAGTTGTCCTTTTTGTCAAATATGACCTCTTTAGAGTTCTCTGGTTCTAGGGATTCTTCTTATTTTTGGTCTCTCTGCCTTCTTTGGCTGTATGGATCTTTGTGTTTCTTTGTTGATGGCCTCTTCTCAACTTTTCTGGTTTGATGGTTTGAGTAAGCGGTTGTCCTTGGAAATGATGGATTCCTGGTGACCTTTATTCATGGTTTGTAAATCAGAAAGAGATAGTTCATACTTGGGTTTGGTTTGGTTGGAATGGAAAACCATTCTTCCTCAGATGAGAACCATCCCTCTTGGATTGTGGTTCATCAATACAAAGTATCAAATACATTCCTTTCATGTGGATGAAATTCATGAAATCACCTCATCATTTTCAAAACTACTCTTATTCATAGTGGGTTGATTTGTTTAAAGTGGTGTGTCCTTTTCAGAAAGAGTGTTGTTAGATGATGATAATTATGAGAGAATCCCTTAAGTCTCATGGTTAGTAATGGATAAATGTCATTTTGGAAATTAGAATGGGTCATCTTTTATCATGGCAATGCCAAAGTATTTCATACTTTGAGAAGATGGTGACAAATGAATATTTCATATCATGGTAATAGCTTGGGTGTGAGAATTGGCAAAGGTTGAGTCAGAATCATATAAGCTTGACACACTTGTAATCTAACTCAAGGCATCCCTCATATGTTGGTGCATGGTTGAAAGATGTATGAGAATCTCTCACATCATGATGAGTTGTATCTGCCACTTTAAGAGTAGATATGGTGGTTCCTTTAGAAAGAAAGGCACATCAAAAATACACTCATATGATTTTTAGTTCATGATTTATTGTAGATCATCCTTAAAAATTGAGGAAATTCTTTTCAAATACTCTTGTCTTTCATGGTTGAAAATATTAACATGAGAGAATCATGGACCAATCATGTTATAATATCGTGTCATGAGATATTTTAATATCGAAAGGTTCACCTTATAATATGATTCTTTTGATGCAAATATTAAATTGTTTCTCATAGATTAGTCTTTTGATCTGATCCATAGTATCTCCTTCCATCATCAGAACAAAGCATAGATCATCAATTTTTTAGAGGATGAGTTCTAATAGATTTAATGACTAAAATTTGTCTATCTTTATATCTTGACACTTATCATCCTTAAACTTGGCATCTTTTGACAAGTCGAAAATGGTTTCATCTCCCGATGGGTTGTATCATCTTGATTTCTCATTAAAGATGTTGATAGATTTTGGGCATTTCTAAAATTTGATCTTTTTTGGATCATCAATTCTTGGTGTCAGACAACAAACCAAGGAATTTGCTATGCACATGATTCATTTTGAGGTTATATTATCTCTTGGAAAAACTACTCAAGTCAAAGAGATGGTCTTCTTTTTCATATCTTGACTACTAAATCATCAAGATTCATGATGGATGAGTTCATTGAAGATCATCATGGCCTTCTTTATAAGCATCATTTTTTTTTCCCAGGCATGATTTATAATAATAATTTCAATCATGATTAAATGTTTCTTTCATCTAGAATCTTGATTTGATTTAGATCATTGAAGAAAGTTGCATGATGATTGTCATAATTTTTATAGAGGAAGCATCCTTAACTATTATTTAAGTCCACAAATTAGCATATCAAATTTCATTCTTCTTCTTTATGACCATGCATTAGTATTTTTTCACGATGAGCCATCGATGATTTTTGACTGAAATGACTTGTTTGATTTCTAACATCTCCAGAGCTTCTTGATAGGTTTCTTGATCTTTTTTATTTGTGGATCATGTAAGATATAGCATTTCTTCATAACTCCATAAAGTTTCTTAAACTCATTCAATTCTTTAGAAGTCATTGGTTTTCTCTTCATTTAACAATGATGATAATGTGGATTTTCTTTATCCATTGATTTCTTTAAACATCAATTGTTGAATGGATCCTCTTCAAATTCTGAATGTATCTTTGATTTGGAGATCATCACATCATCTGTTTCAAACATACTTTGTCAAAAGTGGTTTTGAGAAAAGAACCTCAAACTTTGATGATTGAAAACTAGGGTAATCATCATCAAACCTTTCTAATCCAAGTCCATCTTGATTGTATGATGATTCCATCAAATATGACTTTTCTTCATGAATAAGGAATCAAACCTTTCTTTTGCAGATTGAACAAGGTACCAATCAAAGCTTCATTAATTTTGAATTATCCTCAAGTTTAGAAACTTGAGGTTGGATGATGATCTAATATTTCTTCTTCATCAATGGAAGATGGGGTTCTTAACTACTAAACCTTCATTTTGAGATGAAAGTGAGGTTAGAGCTGGTTCTAACTATTGTCATAGTTTCACATAAACTTGATTGAATAATTTACTTTGTTTCAGTCTTTATCATTTATTCAGTGTCACCTCAGAAGAGAGGTTGGTTTCTTCACATGAGACTCATCCTCCAGGATTCTAAGTCTATGAATAGTAGGTACTCTATGACTGGAACATAACCCATTGTACCAAGAATCTTCCTCAGGCCTCTATTTCTACTCGGTGGAGTCAAGTCATCCTACCCACATGTCCATATGATGGATTGAACTGTGAGTGGAATGTGATATGCGGCTCTACTTCTTCTTCAATGTCCTTTTCTCGTTCACTTGAGCTTTCATTTTTTTCTCTTACACTTTATTTTTCTCTTTCTTTTTCTTCTTTTTCTTTTGCATTTGAATTCTGACCAAGTTCATGAAAGACGGTGTTTTGAAGAAAATAATAGGTCGCATCTTCATATATCTCAACCTCTCCAATATTCAATTCCATCCTTTCTAAACTTGATGCATTGATGGAGGGAGGACATAATCATCTTATTCTGATGTATCCAAGGCTACCAAGTATGAAAGTGTTTGAATCAATGTAATTTGGCTTAGTCTTCCATTCACCTATCTCCGGGTGACACTATGGAACCAAAGCTCTCGCCTTGTTCATTGAATCCTCCATCATCCTGTCTCGTGTGGAGTTAGATCCTTAAGCAAGGGTCTTTAGACTCATAATGTTCACATTCACGGATCACAAGAACCTTGGAGAGTGAATCTCATGTCCTTTGTAATGTAGAGGGGCGGTTGTATCCATGTCCCAGGAAGAAGGTCTTCATTGAAAGTGACTCCTTGGGCTTCTCATAATAATGTGCCTTCTTGATAGTAGTGGTTAAGCATATTTCAAGAAGAGCCTTGATTAATGATTCCTCATCTCTTTGGATAAGAGAATCATATATGCTTAACTTAGATGCTTTCTTGTGAGAGAGGCATTAATCCACTCTGGTGATCCTCCAAGCATATCAGGGTGGAGCATCACGGAGATCATCCTAACCAATGACTTCTTTTCCTCTATCTTGAGGTATTGCCCTATGAGGTAGAATCTTGCCACTATGGAGGTTGACTTCAGTGATCTATTGTGGTAGGTTAGTGGAAGGTTCTACCTGCTCATCAGGCTCACCTACGTTCTCTCCTATAATCGGATGATTCCAAGTCTATCTCAAGAGGTGAACCCATAGTATTTAGAGAAGGAAGATCCAACTCTGAATCAAAAAGAGGAAAATCAGAGTTATTATAATTATTGTTTAGACTTGAAGAGTTTTCTAAAAGAATAGAGTTAGATAACCCATCAGATGTGACATAGATATAATTCAAACTAGCTTTATTCCTTAATTTCTTAGATTTTGAAGGAGGTACAGAGTAAAAGTCAAATAAAGTAAGTCAAGTCAGGGATTTTATGCTCTCATCCATCGATACAATATGTCTACTAAAGGAAGAGCTAGCTGAACTAGAGGTCGTTGACGTAGTAGTAGCTGCAACTGTGGACTAGAGGCTTAACTCAATCAGTGGTTGCACTACTTGGCTATACCAGGCTGGCCTAGCCTACTGCTGTTGAGCTCCTACTTTCCTTAATTCATCCTGGACAACTTGCAAACCTTCCTTGATGTTGGAGGTTCGAGCTGGCTCAGGCACTTGTGGGAAACTTTCTTGATTTTGGATAAAATCTTCTTAAAGGTACAGGATAAGGAGATATCCAAACCTTCTTTTCTTTGGTTTTGGAAGGATCACAGGTATCCCAAAGGATTATCCTAATGGAACTAGATGGTTGTTCCACAAGGTACTCTTACAGGATAACTATAGCACCGGCCTTGAGGCTATGTACAAGCCAGTCCTTGAAAGTAAAGCAAACCTCCAAAACATGACCTAGCATACAGTGGTAGGGGAAAAAGTTAGGATCATTGCTCTTGCCCACTTCCTCTAGCCTTCTAGGTTCGGGTAGCTAGAAATCATGTTTCTTTAAGAGATTCTTAAAGATCTTCCTGATTACCTCCCTCTTAAATGAATATGGTTTTTTTAATTTATCCACAAGAGTACATGGACCATAACTACTTGGTGGAGGGTATGTGTACCACTGCTGTGGTGGATATGGCTAAGGAGGAGGTGACGAGGGCCATGGAGGCTGCTATGGTGGCCGGTAGGACTGCCTCAGTGGTGGTAGAGGAGGTGGAAGTAACGATTATGGAGTAAAAGCTCTCTCAAACTGCTCTCTGGCTGACTGCTTTTCCTTGTCTACTGCTATCACTACCCCAGGCTTCTTTTTGTAAGCTTTCTACAGCTTCAGCTTTGTTGATTGATCCAAAAAAAAGGTAATTATTTGGCTTCTCCTTGTAAGCTAGTCGCCTTATTGATTAGCTTCTCAAATGTTTTGATGGTGAAACCTTTGAGCATGAAGGCGACCGGGCCATGAATATTCTTAAGCAGAATCTTGATGGCATGCTATTTGGATAGCTGTGGTTCACATTTCATACTCAAATTACACCATCTGAGAATGTAATCAATGAGGGACTCAACATGATGTTGTTGAGCCACAACGAGATCGCCTACATTCACCCATTGTTGAGCTCCAGCAAACCTCTTAATGTAGAGTTGCTCCAACTCAACAATAGTCTTTACTAAACTGTTGGGGAGTTTAGCATACTAATCGAAGGCTATGCCTACTAAGCTATTGACAAAGATACGGAAGAGTAAAGCATCACTACCATCGACGTTGCAACAACTGGCCCTGAAGTGTGCTATATGCTACCTTGGGTTCTTGCTGCCATCAAAGCTTTTGAAAGAAGGTGGCACAAAACCCTTAGGATACTGGATAACATTGAATTCCTCTAAGTAGGGTCTACCCTTCAAAACTGATGATCCTCCTTAGGCTTGAGCATTACTTCTCTCACTTGCTGCTCAACCATAGTTTTAATGCCCTTTTCCTATATGGAGGTACTATTCATTACCTTCCTATACAAACCGTGTCTGCTTCTTATGGGTAAAGTCTTAGCTAGACATGCCAACATTTGACTCCAATGATAAACTTTGCGCGAGTGCTAAAGGCCGCAAAATTGCTTTCATCTTTAAGCATCCTCTTTCATCATTTGTGTGAACCGGTGTTTTCGAACATTTCTAAATTCTCTAAGTAAGAAGGTCTTGGACTTTCTTAACAAAGGTGTACAAAAGATGGGTACTGGTGGTAGGATCACTATCATGAACATAAATGCATGTGATTGCTGGAGAGCTAACCCTATGAGAGCTAAGCACGTTGGAAGAAAGATGCACCTAGCTACCACTAGATGTGAATGGAGTAATACTCCTAGGAGGATCGATGGCCATGGGGGCAATTGAGCTATCTCCTACTCCCTCAATTACTACTACCTATATAGCCTACTGAGGTGGTGGTGGTGATGGGATGACCATGATACTCTGAGGTCACCATTCCTTTCTCACCACAACTGGGGCAGAAGGTCGAGTAAGAGAGCTAGGCCTCGCTATAGTAGGTGGTGTGGATGGAACAGGATCTCTTGGCCATAGCTAGATCACCAGTGGAGTCCACTTCTACCCAGATGCAGCCTTCATGGCCTTTGGTGGAATAGTATATGCTGGAACATGTATCAAAGTTGGTGGACAGGGGGTAGAGTGGTGTGGTGGAGGCACCACTGACTCTCTAAGAATAGGAGCTCCTCTCTTGTGATGGGTAGTCCTCAGTGAAGATCGTCGATCATCAATGCAACACTGATCTGAAAGTCCACAAGTGTGGAGGCGCTGATCCGGTACCTCCTTCTGCTAGTAACATGAACTAATGTATGGGCCTCTCTAGCCCTCTCCTGCCTAATCTATCTACCACTCTATGGGAGATAACTGATCTCGAGCCAAATTGAGGACATTATCTGAATTGAGACCTCCTCCTCTCACTAATAAAAGCTTGTAAATGAACTGTTGGTAGAGGTGAAGCAAAAATCATCCTAATATCCTCTTTATCAGAACTAGAGAGGGTGTGAAACTAATTCTTCATAATGAGAGGAGACACTACACTGGGTGACTCCTCTGTGATAGCTTGAGACACTGCATCCAATGCTTTGGCAATGCGAGTGTAATACTGCTTGATCATGTGGTTCTTGTTTCTATGCTGAGTCCTAGTAGGTAGAGTAGTATAGGAACTCGACCCAATCTCAAAATCAGAGGAGACAATCCCTGGAATCAGGGGAGCCTTCCCCTTGAAAGGTGCGAAGGAGTGGGTGCTAGCCCTAATTGGGACAACAAGGGAACAACAGGGCGCACTGGAACTGGCACTGCTACTACTATTGTGGGAACTGCCACATCCTTCCTCTTCAATGAGAGAATCTGAAGATCAGATGGTAACTCAACACGGATGACCAACTCCTGCCCGGTCACCATACTCCTGCTGACTGTGGTGAGGGCGGTCCCCTCACATGTAATTGACCCCCCTTAAAGCCTCGGCCAAAGTGAATGAGGTGGGCATAGTCAGATCATGGGAGGTTGGCTTGATCCAAGGCCTGGTCCATCCCATGAGGAAATATGAAGGCATATCTCTATGCTGCCAATGGTAATCGAAGCTAATCAATTAAAACAAATTAAAACCGATCAAGCTAACTGAAAGTCTGCAATGTTGAAAAACAATCTTGGATCAAATTTCAATTTCTGTTGATTTTTTTTTTAATTTGAATTTAGAATTTGAACCCACACTCAACAAGTTGAATGTGTTAAGTGGGGGTCAAATGAATTTGGAAGAGAGATTTTGGAATTAATTAGAAAGAAGAATTTTTGAGTATAGAATCTGTTTCCAATAAATTTGTGTATGTTGAAAATGAGTTCAAATATTTTTGATGTTTGATGCTTCCATAGGTTCATATTTGAATTTGATTTTGAGTTTGATGACCCTTCATTTAACAAATTTGAGTATGTTAAAGTAAAGAGTCAATTTATTTCATTGATTTATGATTTTTGGAATTTACTCACTTAGCAAATTTAAGTATTCTAGGTGAGGTGTTTGAAAATAATTTCTTCTTTTGTTTGCTTATTTTTGAATCATGTGTGAATTTGAAAAATAAAATCTACACTTAGTAAATTTAAGTATGTTATATGGAGAATCCAAGTGTTTTGTTATTTTAGAAAAGAGGATCTTTACTTAGCAAATTTAGGTATGCTAAAAAAAGGATCCATGTGTTGTGTTTTAATAAATTTGAAAAGAGGATTTTTAGCAAATTTAGGTATGCTAAGGGAGTCTAAATGTGTTTCATGTTTTTGTGATTTCAAAAGAGGATTCTTAGCAAATTTAAGTAAGCTAAAAAAATCCAAATGTGTTTTGATTTTTGATTTTTTGATTTTGAAAAGTGGATCTTCACTTAGAAAATTTAAGTATGCTAAAGTGAAAGATCCAAATGGTGTTTGAATTTTTGAATTTGAAAAGTGAATCTTCACTTAGAAAATTTGAGTATGCTAAATGAAATATCCCAAAATGTTGTTTTGAATTTTTTATTTTGAAAAGTGGATCTTCACTTAGCAAATTTGGGTATGCTAAATGAAAGATCCAAATGTTGTTTGAATTTTGATTTTGATGGATTTGTTTTAAAAAAATGAATTCTTCGTTTAATAAATTGAATGAGGATGTTCTTTTGTTCTTCTTGAAAAGGATGGTTATGGATTTTATTTTGAAAATGAAATCTTCATCAAAGTTAATTGAGTGAAGATGTTCACTTATGTTTTTGGAAAATATGATTGTTGATTTTAATTTTAGAAAAGTGAAATCGTCATTCAATAAATTGAATGAGGAAGCTCATTTGTGCTTTTTGAAAAGGATGGTTATGGATTTTATTTTTGAAAATGAAGTCTTCATCAAAGTGAATTGAGTCAAGATGTTCACTTATGACTTTTTTGGAAAATATGATTGTTGATTTTAATTTTGAAAATGAAATCCTCATTCAATAAATTGAATGAGAAAGTTCATTTGTGCTTTTTGAAAAGGATGGTTATAGATATTATTTTTGAAAATGAAATCTTCATCAAAGTGAATTGAGTGAATATGTTCGCTTATGTTTTTGGAAAATATGATTGTTGATTTTAATTTTTGAAAAGTGAAATTTTCATTCAATAAATTGAATGAGGAAGTTTATTTGTGCTTTTTGAAAAGGATGGTTATGGATCTTATTTTTTAAAATGAAATCTTCATCAAAGTGAATTGAGTGAAGATGTTCACTTGTGTTTTTGTAAAATATGATTGTTGATTTTAATTTTGAAAAGTGAAATTCTCATTCAATAAATTGAATGAAGAAGTTCACTTGTGCTTTTTGAAAAGGATGATTATGGATCTTATTTTTGAAAATGAAATCTTGATCAAAGTGAATTGACTGAAGATGTTCACTTGTATTTTTGGAAAATATGATTGTTGATTTTAATTTTGGAATGATCCAACATATAATAATCATGAAGATTGTTAGATGAGAGTGATTTAGCAAAATTTTTGTGCAAACATTTTATTATGTGCATTTTGAAGAAGTGCTTTTTTATTAAATTGATATTTTTCATAAAGGATTGATTCTTCTTTATTTTTGGGATGAACGTTACCTTACCATAGGAATGGTAAGAAGGAAGTCTTTAGTTATTTCTCTTCTATTAAATTTTTGTTTTTACCTATTGGGAAACCCAATAGGGTTTTTAAGACCTACATGGAATGAGGTCCTAAAACTTAAAGGATGTTGGCTAGCTTAGCATAAGGATGAAATAAACTAAGTTCCAATGGAAGTAAAAATAGTCTCGAACTTATACAAAGTACAACTCAACTATCGATACTTGGAGACAATGATCTTTTCCCAAAGATGGAGAGAGGAACCTTCTCCAGTGGAGTCGCCAGAAAAATCTGTGGTTAAAATATTCCCACCTTCATCTATCCTTTGGTAAGGAATATAAATGAAAACAAAAATATAACACCTTGTTGGGATATCACGTAGATCCGTATATGTTCTTATTAGGGTGATCGAGTGCAACATTGAGGAAAGGTGTACTATCTTGAAAGATAGAAGTCACCACCCTACAATGGACTTAATCACCTGAATAAAAACTATGGGTCTTCGTATGTACCAGAGATTCTTCCCCTACTTTACATGCAAAAGTAAAGCATAGTTTATTTTAAAGTAGGTTCGTTAAGTTCCCTATGGAGGCAAGCCCTCGTAGTTAATTACATCCTAAGGAACAAGATTCCTTAGGAATACTCTTGATTAAGATAAATGATCGTTGTCTCCAAAGATTTCAAAGATAAGACTATCAAACAATTGGTTAATTTTTGGAAGATCAAGTGAGATTGATCAAGAGGAGGGAGTTATTATTGAAGCAAAAGGAAGATAAATAAGGGATGCTTATGATACTAGGAAGCCTAGTAAGCATCCCAAACTATCCTATGGTTGGGGTTTATATTTTTGAAGTTTGAAGGGAATTATTTTTTTGAGTTGAATTTTTATTAGAAATCTAGGGCTTACAATTCCATGACATGAGATCATGGAAATGCCTAAGAGGTGAGGATTTATGCTTGTGGCCCGCAAAGGGAAGTTGTGACCTTTGATCATAAATCTAGGGAGCTTTGATGATGGCCAAAGTACGACCTAAATCTAAGGCAAAAAAGAGTATTTGGTTTACCTCCACAAGAGATAATAAACCACCCAACTATTTGGACTTACAACCCCATGGGGGTGACTACCAACTAACACCTTCTATGATTTTAAATATATGTACATAAGTCATATGCTTTTGCAAGATAGCTAAGCCATTGTTTATTTAGAAAGAAATTAAATCCTTAAACACACTCCCTGAGAGAGTAGATCATGTAGACCATGATTTAATGACCTAAATCTAATGCAAAATTTTTTATATTTTGTTTTTATTTTTAGGAAATTCATTTGACACGGGCTTTAGGATTCATATGTCTAATGTATGAGAAATTGGATTATGGGCCAAAATCGGCAAGAAAGGAGGTGTGTTTCCACCATGGCACTCAAAGGTCAAGCCAAATTCCTTAGCACAAGTGGAAGCCCTTCAAATAAAGAGTGAAATAATATACTTTTTATGCATGATGTGAGAAAGAAAATGCATCATCCAGCTAAGGGATTGTTAATTCATCAAAGCAAGAAATAAACTAGGAAAACATACCATCTTAATTCACAAGCTAAACAAACATCAAACCATTTATAAAGTTAGCTCAAAAGAATAAGTGGCCAAGTGTGGTCAGGCTCCACCGCACAAACCTGAAAATAAATTGGGTAGCTGAGCTCTACCCTTATACAGACCGAATTACAAATGAATTAACTGCAAAAATGAATTCATGTTATGGTGGTCTGTATTCTTCATCCTTCTTTTCTTCATTTGGTTCTTTCTTCATTTGGTTCTTGGTTGGAATGTGGCTTTCTCCAAGGCTTCACATGGTATATAAGACATGATCTAATGACCAATGTTCATCCTAATCCCCCATAATAATCATTCTAAATCCTAATTTGAAAATTATAATAAAAAGGAAAAAAAATCTAACTAAAACCTGCAAAATAGAGATTAGCTAAACAAACTATACATCCCAAGCATGTATTGGATTTAGCTCCCCACACATGGGTAACCAAGTCCACTTGGCCTATTTTAGATTATCCTTAGGGGTACAATTAACCTGCATAGTAAAAGCAATTATATTTTTATTATAACATCCCATAAGCATAATCCCTTGTAGAATATAATGATTAGACTAAGATAGTCCTACCATTCAATCTACGCACATACACCCTAGCATCTAGACTAAAACATCACATTACAAAATAAAAGCAAACTTCAAACCAAGCACTGCTCTAACATAGGACTAGAAGTAGTGACTTAGCCTAATGTGTGTGCCATTAAAGGTTGGTGTGGTATGTCTTAACTAAGCTTTAAGGTTAAAGTTTTCTAAGTATGAAAGGTTCAACTTAGAGGGTGGTCTCATTTAAGTGGTTTATTTGGTTTGGTTAAGTTTTATTTCATGATTTGATTTGGTCTGAATGAGCCTATACTTAATTACTAAGTGTTGTAAAGAGAGGAAAAGAGAAGAGAACTTTTCTTTCCTCCCTAACCTAAGTGATTTCTAAGGTAGATTCATTAATGACTTTTTGTTTAGTGAATATTTTATTATGTGTTTTAATTAGTCCTAAGTTTAGAGTAACTCTAAACAAACCTATTCAAAGAGAAGGCATTTTAAGATTAAGTAAAGTGAGTTACTATGACAAAATACACAATACTTTATTTCTTTTCAACATGTGTAGCAAGCATATGGATGAATCCTAAGCATATCTATACATGCAATGCAAGTACTTAGCATGCCTTAATGATTAATGCTAAGAGAGGTTGCTTAAGAAAATTTGGGATGTTTCATGTATGCATGATTTTGTTAAGTAGAAGAGAGTGATTCTTTTATCCATTTTTCATATGCACATTTACAAATATAAAAGACATAAGTGAGTACGATGGCATTTTTAACACAAGGGGTGTAAGGTACAAGACCTTCTTATGCTTATTTAAAGCCTTGCAACCCCAGGAAGTCCAGACAAATATACCATTTTTCTTAAATACATGTGCATGTACAAAAAGAAATGCATGGAAAGAGAATCATGCAAACATTTATGTTTGTTTGCTTGATCTTGGTTGTTTAGTTTATATGTATGATGTAGAATCCCTTCTTAAGTCATGACATAGGAGTGTATAGGAATGTATTTAAGCAAGTGTTATGTCCTTTTCAAATGGGCTATACACTTTGCTAATCCTATACAAACCTACGTTAAGAAAAGAGGCGGGAATCACATAACACATTTTATAATCACATGCAAGCTTATAAGCAATTGTAAATATCATACCCTTCATTTGTTATGTTTGATTTATAAGTTTTGAAAATAACTGTAAATTTAGTAGTGATAATAGCCATTCATATTCTTACTTTTGCCAAAAAATGCAATTTGACATAAAGGAAACATTTCATTTTAATTTTATTTTTTAAAAAATATGAATGCATGACTTTCATATGACATACACATTTAGCATGCTAGGAAAGAACTAAAGTAATGCAAGCATGTAATTTCATTCACTCTAATTAATTCCTAAAGACAATGTTATGGAATAAGATTATTTAAAGTGAATCAAAGTTCGTTTAAGGAAATTTTGAATTGGTTTTGAGTTTGATTTGAATTTAAGGAATATGAAAAGGGTTTGCTGGTCTTAGCCCATCCCCACATGTGTATGTTATTTTTTAGTTTAATTTTTAGAACCTTTAAGTGGATTTTATGTTTTACTTAGGTTAAGGCATTCATTAAGTTCATTAATTTTCCCTTACCTACACCACTTTAACATATTTAACCAAATAATTATGAGCCAAGGTATGTCATAAAATCACTAGGAACTTAAATCAGCAATGTACCTAAGAAAGAAAGGGGCCTAATGTATTTGGCTCACAATTAATGATTAATTAAGCTAAAGGATTTAATTTAAGTACTTTCATAACCTTTCCCACACATATGTGTTAAGTATGATTTTCTTAAGTTACTTAGGTCATTGAACACCTAAGCATCTACCCAAGAAGGAAAAGATTACGTGATTAAGTTTCTAGATTAATTTTCAATTTTGAGTTTGGTTAATTAAGCTATTAAATGAAATGATGAAATCATTAATTAATTTATAAATTAATTAAGTTTTCATTCAAGTAAAATAGACTTAAGGGGAGAGATTTAGATAAGACATCCTAATCTCATTCCCTAAGTCTATCCACTATTCCAAGGTGATTAACAAATTCAATTAATGAATTTATCATCATTTAATAGGTTAATTAATCATTTAATTGATTAAGAGAGTGATTAGAGATGAATTGAGCAAATCCCCTAATTAAACTATTAATAAATTCTAGGAAACTTAGGAGAGGTAGAAGTCATCCCACTAAACTTACCCAAGAAGTTTGGAATTAATCAATGAAATAATTAGGGACTAATTAACATAATTATATTCCCAATGAAACCCAAATTGAAGATAAATTTTTATTTAAAATCCATTATAATTAATTTTAGATTATTTCCCTTTGAATTATCTTCACAATGCATTTTAGTTTGTATTTTTCTAATTTTTCTACATTTAGTTATGCATTTTTAAAGTTTTAGTGATTAAAACTTAATTAAATAGCCTAATTATATAGTTAATCCCATTGGCACCACATGGGCTGCTGATGAAGCGCGCGCTTTCCATGTGGCATGATGGGATTCACTATTTAAATAGTCACATTACCGCCACTGACGCTACCGCCACCGATCAAAGATCAAACGATCAGGATTAAGCCTATGGTTCTTAAGGAATAAATCCATGAATCCTATGTAGATTAATCAGGACCGTCCATCCAAAATGTGCAGATGGACGGTCCATGATCCGTCACTAAGCTCGCCTGTTGGAGAGGGCATCCGTCCACCCCTTAGGGCTTGATCTGAGCTCGATTGAGCTCAAATTTAACCCATACCATCATCATGCAAGGAGCAAGACATCCAATGGTCAATTTGTAATGATGTGAAAGTTTCTTTCACAAAGGACCAATCACTTCCTATTCTAGGCTCGGTTTGAAGGCATACCTCGCCGGAGGCTATCACTTGCACTCCCAACCGTCAAGGTAGCTTCATATAGTGGAGACAATGCTCTGTTGAAGATTTAAGGGCTTGAGGTTGAGTGGATCTTCCTATGGACCAAAGTGGGCTTCAATTTCTTGTGGCCTTATTCAAACTTCCCTCTCCCATGCCTTAAGAACTTGGATGAAGACTTGGGTGAGCTTGATTGGGTTCCCTCAAGGTGCTTGAAGGAGGAATTGAGCTAAAATTGAGTATTGAGTGAGATGGAATTTTTCTTGAGCTCCCCTATTTTTGGCTTAAGGAAAACCAAAAATGGAGAAATCAAATAAGCCTCAGGAACCTTGGAGAAGCTTGAGGATGCTTACTCTGAGTTCCCTAAGTTCAATCTAGTGTGAGTGAGTTAAAATCAAATGAAATTAGAGGGAGTACATCTCCCCATAAAAGGATCAAATGATCGAGAGTGTAGATGCCATTTTGATAAAATTGACTACCTTGAGTGGGTTGTTGTGGTCATTTGAGTTGGCATATGGTTCAGTTTTGGTAGAGGGAGGTAGTCGAGAAGTTGCACATGTGGAGAATGAGAGTATGGAGGTGATCCATGTGCTCATTTCTAAGTGGGTGGTTGGTTTTGGCCTTATGTTGGGTTTGGCTGACCCAAACCCATTGGTTCATGGGCACCACACCCACTAGTGTCCACTTGGTCCTCTAAGAGGGTGCCAAGTGGCCATGGAAAGGATATGACCAAATTTCAAGTGGAATTGGTCATAGGTTACCCCCTAACCTAGGGGTAAAATGGTCATTTGGCTTTGATTTTACTTTTGGTAGATTTAGAATAGTTTGAAATTAGGTTGGTCGAAATTTCAAAGAATTTGGAGTTGATTTGATTTCATTTGGCTTATGTTGACCCACTGAGGTCAAAATAGGTCAACTTGAGTCAAGTAGACCAATTGGTCAAATTGGGTCAAACCAAGGGTTGGGTCACGTTCATATGACTATTTGAAATTTGTTGACATCATTGGTTTGGTTCAATTTGGTTTATATTTGGTTTTGGTTCATTTGATTTCATTTAGGCCAAATGGGTCGAGTTGACCAATTTGACCAATTTGACCTAATTTGGTTAGGTCATGAGTTGGTTTAAGTTTGGTTAGTCATTTTAAATATTTTGCTAGCTTTATTTTCAATCAATTTTAATTTGGTTTGATTTTGGCTCAATTTGACCTTTTAGGTCAAGTTGGGTTCATGGTCAATTGGGCTAGGTTGGGTCTAGTTGGCCAATTGAGGCTTTGGTCAAGTTCAATAAGTGGATTAGAAGGAATTTGACCAATTGGTTGCAATCAATTTGGCCTAGATCAAGATTTGACACATTTTAACTTTTTAGGTCTAGTTGGGTCAAATTGGGTCAAGTGGCCAATTGGGCTAGGTTAGTCTCAAATGATGACTTAGACACGTTCAAACATTGATCATGAATTAGTTTTGATCAATGGTTTCAATGAATTTGGCCTATGGTGGATTTTGGCTAGTTTAGGTTTCATTTTGGCTAAGTGTTGACTTGGTCAACCCTTAGGTTTGACTTAATTTGACCCAATTTGGGTGATTGATCATCTCATGATGATTGTTGCTCACAATGTGAGGCTTAGGTGGGCTTAGGTCAATCCAATTTTGGTAGGATTATAATTTGGCTCATAAGAGGTACTTTAGGTCACTTTGGGCAAAGTGAGCCTAAGTGTATCAATTGGCTTGATCAAGGCTTGATTCAAGTTTGATTGAACTCATATATGGACTTATGATTGAAATATAAATCCATTTACAAGTGATTTAGAGTCAAATGAGTTTTGATTCACTTGACAATTTCAAGTTCATAGGGTGAACATGAGTTTGACTCGAGTTTTATTTTTAGATTTGGTTTTGGTTTGATGATTGAATTTTATGTTTATATTTGGATTCATGATTGAAGGATTGATTGAATCATGAAGAAACATTAAGTGTTTGGCTTGATTTGAGTTTGATTTGGCTAAGTTCAAGAATTTGACTTGAAAGGCTTAGGCTGAATTTTGGTGAATTTGGGTTTGAGTTTTGAATTTAGTTTTGGCCTGATGATTGAATTTTATGTTAATATTTGGATTCATGATTGAAGGATCGGTTGAATCATGAAGAAAAATCAAGGGTTTGGCTTGATTTGAGTTTGATTGGGCTGAGTTCAAGAATTTGACATGAAGGGCTTAGGTTGAATTTTGGTTGAATTTGGGTTTGAGTTTTGAATTTAGTTTTGGTTTGATGATTGAAGTTCATGTTTATATTTGGATTCATGATTGATGGATTGGTTGAATCATGAAGAAAAATCAAGGGTTTGGCTTGATTTGAGTTTGATTTGGCTAAGTTCAAGAATTTGACTTGAAAGGCTTAAATTGAATTTTGGTTTGAGTTTTAAATTTAGTTTTGGTTATTTGAATTTATAATTCATTTATATTTGTGTATATAAATGAGAATATTAATGGGTTATGTAAAAATTTCTTGAATTTGGGTTGATTTAGATTTGATATGAGCTAAGTCCATAAGATGGAATCAAAGAGACTTAGGAATGATTTTGGAACTTGGAATTGAGTTTTGGATTTAGTTTTGGTTATTTGAATTTATATTTCATTTATATTTGTGAATATAAATGAGAATCTAAATGGTTTATGAGAAAATTTCTTGAGCTTGAAGTGATTTGAATTTGATTTGAGCTAAGTCCATAAGATGGGATCAAAGTGACTTTGGAAAGATTTTAGAATTTGGAGTTCAATCATGGGTTTCAATCATTTGGATTTGATTCATGATTTGAGAAAATTCATTGGAATTTATTTGTGGTTTGTTTTGTAATTAGAGTTGATTTAAGTTCAAGGTTGATTTGAATTTGGAGTTTGACTTGAAAGAAGGAAGTGAGGTTTTGGTTCAAGCTATAGGGTAGGTAAATTTTCCTAACACCCCAAAGGCATGACATATTCTTATGACTAACTCTTCTAAGTCTCTAGGGTTAGATTAAGTGTTCACCTAATCACTAGAAGTGCCTTAAGACTAAGGAAACTCTTAGTGTCTATGAGGAATCCTATATCTAAGATGGAGAGGTTGAGAGCTCATTCTAAAAATGAGGTCAGCAATAATATAATCTTATTATATAAATTTTATATAAGGTAATGAATTCATCTTCAATCAATATCATAAGAGCATAGGAAAGCCATAATTTCTTTCATGTTGATGAAAAATTAAAAGTTTGTAGCACCGACAACTACAATGTTTTTGTTCTTAAAATATGTGAAAGTAGAAAAATAACATAAATTGTTTAGAGTATAAAATATTTTTGTTGGAAAGTAGTTGCCTAACTATGGTAGACTTTTCTTGTGGGTTGGGGTAGATGGCTGTTTTTTGGTGGTTTTTGTTTTTCCTTCAATTATCATTACTAATTTTTTGTTTGGATTATGGTTGCATTTCTTTTCACTAATTAATGAAATAAAAAGGCTTTTAATCTCTTCATTTATTGGCTTGTACTACAGGCAACAACATGCTACACATAGTAACAATATAGAGAGACCACGTTCCCTTTGAGCGTGAACTAAGAATAAATTAAGATTGGAGCTTAGTTAAAGGAATAACAAAAAAGATTCAAGTTTAATATATAGTTAATATAATCACCATGTAAAAATAATGTTTAAAAAAAATCTTTGGGAGATTATCATCTCCATGAAATAAGGGTGATAACACCAAGGTATACTACCAATCTTATATATATACACTGATCATTTCATCATTGCTCTCATTGCCCCTAAAGAAACTTAAAGAAAAATTTCAAAAATGAGCCACAAGTATAAGCACAACAACCTCTTTTATTTATCATTAATATAAAATGCACTATAAATATCTCCAATCTAAGTAACATAGACCAAGCTTAGGTATATAATTGTGATTCAAATATAATAAACAATGAAAATCAAAATGAGAGATTAAATCTCTTTCTAATTCATCTTCTTTAAAAAGGACCACTAGCTAACTATATTCATTGATTGCAACCATCTCTTTTTCGTTATCTTGCCAATTTAAATTTAGAAAGCACCGTGGAAAATTTATTATAAGAAATTTCCTACTATATTCAAAAACTAGGGGGAACTATAAGTTTGAGCATAATAACCAGCATTAAAAGTATTGGCAATTGGTTTTGTTTTATTGAATGGATAGAATAGAACCAAACAACTCCCAATTACCACTCTTTATAGTAAATATAAATTTAGAAAATTTGTTTGTGTCATAATGTACTACACATCCGATCAATTCCTTAAGTCGGGATGATTCATTTTATCAACATTAATGATTACTTTAAGCTTGTCTTGCACGTTATGGCCACCAAATTCAATAAATAGCTCACATTAAGTTCAAAATTTGGTGAGTCAAATGGCAATTTATCACCTTCTATAAAATATGAGTAATGATGCAATATAATTGTTGTCCTAAATTAAAAGCTTGAATACAAAGGTAATAAATTAGCACAATATCAGTTATGTTTATTGATTTTTTGCACCAATGTATATGTATCTATGTCAATCCAAATATGTGTTAAATTTAACTACATAAATAATTTCAATCCATAATAAATATTATATAATTCAACATATACAACTAAATCAAAAGGTAAAGGATGGAGATAAGCTTATATTAAATTACCATTATAATATCTAATTATACCTCCAACACCACATCTCCTTCTAATAAATAATCCATCAGAGTTGAATTTCACATAAATAAGTGAAGGCTTCTTTTAGCAAATAAATTGACATTTCTTATTTTTATTAACATAAGAAATTTTAATACTTAAAAGCAAAAAACATTATCCAACAATCCTTTAAAGCTTCTATAAAAAGTGCAACCAACATGATAAAGGAGATTAATCTTATGAATAGTTCTCACTATTATGCTAGAAGGGTTCATTTTAATGCCTTTATGTTTGCAATCACTTTTTTCTAGTCATAGAAATCACAATGCAATGATTGGAAAAATAATACATATATGTCCTTTCGGCTCATTAAATAACCAAGCAAAAAGTAATTGATGAATGCACCTATAGTTTTAAATCTAATAAAAGTTACACATCTCATTAAGCCAAGTCCAAACCTTAGCAGCAATTGGGCCAGTTAAAAAGACATGATTAAAATTTTCTAAATGAAAATAACACAAATATTTTGAATCAAGTTGTATGCCTTTTTTTCTACAATAGGCATTCTAGAAATATTAAAAAAAACTAAAAAACTTGAATAAAAATCAAAATATGATAATGAGATATTTTGATGCCATATTTGTTTAAATATAATTGATTTAAAATAAATAACTTCTTATATTTTTTTTAAAAAAATCAAAATTACCAATTAGAGACATGTTAAGTATGATTTCATCACATTTGAAATTACATGTCTAAGCCTATCAATATCTTAGTCTCTCTCCACCATAAAGTTGGAGACTTTATCAAGAATTGATTAAGGAATCAATAAATACCTAACCAATTATCTTGCTAGAAGAAAGATGTTACATTGCCAATACCCCACAAAATTAGACACTCAACTCCCCATTTAATTATGCACAATCTTTTCAAGTAAGAGAATCATCATTTTTGAAAGAATAAGTGATGAGGTGTTTTCCTCAAAAACATATATTTATGAATCCAACCTATTAACTATCTCCCATTCAATGGATCACCATAATTTAACAAAAAAGGTAGTATTAAGGTATAAAAGACTTTTTATAATTAAGCCTATTCTCTTCTAACTTAACATAAGAATTCAACCATGATTCCTAGTGAGTCTTCTTGTACCCCACTTTAGATCCCTAAGAAAATTTATTGAACAATCATTCCATTATATTCAACACATCTTTTGGAGGATTATTGGCTTGCTTTGTATTGAGAGGAAGAGAATTTAACACACTTTAAATAAGAATAAACCTACTACCAAATGAACAAAAATGTTAAACTCCCAAGCAGATAATTTTTTGTTAATGGCTGAGATATTATCCTCAAATAGAAAATATTTTTTATTATCTTTAAAAAATTGAACACTGATATTTTTTATTTGTAAAGCCAATAATAATCTTAATAGTATTTAAATTTGTAGTTTCACCTTGTGAGACCTTGTCATTTTGATCATGCCTCTTCACTATGAAGTATTCTTTGTCACCAAATCTATTGGGATCTTACTATGTCATCCATGAACTTTCCTATCATGACATCATTATGTTCTTTGTTATTGATCTCTTATAAATAAGAGAATTTTAATTGAGCTCAATACTAACATTTGTTATCAATGTTCATGATAAAAACTTGATTCCAAACTTAAAGTAAATTTTTATTGACGATACTATAACAAGTCTTGCAACTTTAAATTATATATTAGATTCAATCATATTAGAATTTCAAAAGTTGTATAATGATGTTCAATTTAAATTTATTAAACTAATGATTGCATTGTATGTAATTAATGACCTTGATTATTTTTATATAAAATTAAAGCCATTAAAGAAGGCTTACAAGGTTAAATTATGCTATATAAGCTTGATTACACTATATTTATATCATATAGCCTCAAAACTAATTATAAATTTTTTATTTTTATTAAATGAAATTAATATTTTAAGCATATCAGAATTAGAATAAAATTAAAAAATATGGTTGCCATCAATGTAGTTATCAATAAAGTGAATGCCAAGTGATGTTAATAAAAAAACTAAGAAATCTACAAAATAAATAAATCCTGAATTTCTTTCAAAGCACACACTCATGCATTATAAAAAAGAAATATTAAACATATTAAGTATTGTTGTCTAATAATTTATGAGATTTAGAGTAATCTAAGAGACAAAATACCATGTAAACGACTTTTGGAAGTGGTTCATCAAATTTTGGATTGTCTGGGCTAAAGTCGGTGTCTTCAGTTGGCCATCATCCTCATACAAATACCTTGATTAAAATTAATAATAAGGAAAAGTAAGAAAATGTGTGATTTTTTAAAAAGAGTTTATAAAATGTATGACTTCATTATTATCCCATCATCACTAATCATACTTATCTAGATAACATTTCCCATTCTGCAAGTCTATTTCAAGAACCACAACACTCTTTGCTTCACAATATTTTTTTTATTACCCTCTTAAAATTGAACCTACAACTTCTTTTTCTATAGTATCAATTATTAGAGTTTTATTGAGAAAGGACTGCTCATAAAACCAAAAAAAAATCTAGTTGGCTTTGGAATGTTCATTATTGCCTTGTTGCCTCTAGAAAATTAGGTTTGATAATGTACACTCTCTTTGCTCTTATTCTCATATGCATTGTCATTTACCTGTGAAATTTTTTAAACTCCACCCTTGATTTAAAAATATATACAAAGAAATTATGTTAAACGATTTGGATATCACACTAATAAACACAACAAAAGCTTCTAATAAATTTTTTTTTGTATCAATAGTGTTATTTAGTGAGGCTCATATTTAGAGAAAGAGCCAAATTTTTCTTTGGTAGTGCATAGACCAACAATTTCAAAATTACTTGATAATTCTATTCAAGCTTGAGATCAATATTAGTGGTTTCAAAGGAAATGTAAAGAGTTTTAATTTAAATGATAAAAAATTTAAAATTAAGAGCAACATTGATAATTTCCCTCCGAGTCAAAATATTTCGAATGTAGATCTTAAATAGTAAATAGTGATGTGCTTTAAGGTGCTATAGTTATACTTAACTAAAATCATACTAAGTCCATTATGATACTTGTCATAGTATTCATGCAATTCCTTGAGTGTTTTTAAGATACACTCATACGAGGGCTCATAGAAAGCCCAAATTATATAATTTATGATGAATTCTTAATACAATTAATGGCCATTAAGTACTACATGCGTATCAAATCAAATACATTCATTTATATTATTTATGTGGTTATAAATGATTGATTAAAGATTTCGGTTTGAAGAATTTATATTATATCACTAGTCCAATAAAAATACATATAAATATAATAATTAAATTTATTAACCCACCTAATTTTTTTTAATAACCGTCTCTAGAAGTATGTTATTCCCTAGGTATATAAATTATATTTTATAAATTTTAATAGTTACTAAGTTAATAAAAAAATTATTACAGATCACATAAAAGTTGAAACATCTAACTTCATCTGGCCACGGGCTATGCTAGACACATCCTTCCTGCTACAAATGGTGACAAGTAAATTTAGCTCTCTCTCTCTCTCTCTCTCTCTCTCTCTACCGCTACACAAGTTTTTTTATAGCTTTGTGGTTGTGGGAATGGCAAAGGCGAATGCAATGTGATTCTAGCATGGGTAAGGTATTTAATAAAATAAATAAATAAATTTATTCTATTTGCCTGGGCAAGCCAAATGGGGAAAGGTCCCTTAGTGTCTCCACTGTAGCTTTTCTCAAAAATTTTGTATAAAACTTAGTGATTTGCTTTTTGTCATTAAAAATGTTCCTAGGAGGAGCCATTGATTCTATGTTGGGATTTTCTTTATTACTCAGGCTTGTTGTTCTCTAGTGATACGTAAATGTAGGACATATCAAAAGAAATTCCTCTTCAACATATCACTGCTTGTGCTAGAAGATGTCAATTCCTTTGAGGGGACTAGTGATACGTAAATGTAGGACATATAACTTTTAAAATTATTTAGGTGTTTCGATCACATAATCTTATATTTCAGATTGAGCTTATAATATTTTCAAAAGTTACCATTTTAGAATTACGAATTATTAGTTAAAAGTTATATTTAAATTAATGACAACAACAACAACAATAACAATAGAATAATAAATTGCTTATTATTGAATTTGTTGGATTGATGGTTTTTACAGGTAGAGCTTGCGGGATAAGTTGATCAGGAGGTTTGATTGTTGTTGCTAACATTAGTGTAAGGGGAGTGGTTACATAATTGAGAAGGATAATAGAAGCAGCGGGTATTTTGTTTCAGTGAAATGGATATATAGATTCATCAGAAATAACTTGTCAACTAGTCTCGGGATTATAACATTATAGTCCTTGTGTGGGGGTGGAGTAGCCAAACTATTGTCATGCAAGCTTATGGAGAGAATGAGGTCATAGCCATCTAAAAGATAAGCAACCAAAGACTTTGAGGGGACTATAGTCCATTGGGTGACTATAGAGCTGTTGATAAGATGAGAGGTTGTTTGTAGTTTTGAATGGTAGGCAATTTATGAGCTGCATTTTTTGTATTAATAGCATCAACCAAAAGATTATATGTTAAATTGGCTAAAGGTTAAGAGTTATAGTGGATTCAATGTGGTGGCAATTCTTTCATTTGATTGAACCAAATTTGTTGAGAGAGAGTAGGTAAATTGATGAATAATATCATTCTTTATTACAAATTAGGTGAATTAAAGGATATGTATTTAGCATTTCCATTCGAACAAAGAATTTGATCCCTAAATTGAATTTATTTTTAATCAAATCCTTGAATTGCATGAATTTAAAGAATATTTTAGGTTTATACAACATATGAAATATTTAATAAATTTTAAAAAATCATCAATAAATAAAACATCGTACTGAAAATCATGAATTGAGGGAACTGATGAGAGTTCTCACATATTTGTATGAATAAATTCTAATTGCTTATATGATTGTCAATTTGATTATAAGGAGAAAAGTTTATTGCTCTAGACCAAATTATAAGCTTCACAAAGAAAAAATAAAGCAGAAATACATATATATATTTTTTGTTGTGATAAGACTACTGAGAAAGTGGTGGACTTGGAATGACCAAATTATTTGAGCTACGAAGATGCATCCATTGATTTGCTTAGCAATGTGTGATAAGAATGCCATGATGGACAAGATGTTATAGTATAGAGTCTGTTAGAATTGAGTCCATGTAATATGTTGCAATTGAATTTTATCTTCGTGGAGTAGACATAGATGTCAAGAGAATAGAGCTATTATTATCAATGATAAGTTTTTTTTGATAAATATAAGATTATGATATATGTTTGGAGTGTGGAATAAACTAGAGAGAATGACCTAACATTTGGCATTCAAAATAGACCATCTTATGTTTATGAGATAAGAAGGGTTTAGCCATTGTTGACTCTAACATGGTTAGTGTCAGTATAGGGAATGGAAATTTACACATTTAGAATATCTAGAATAAGTTGAGTGGAGGCTACATTATCTAATATCTAATCAACTGCTGAGGGTTTAATAGTAGCTATGTATGATATTTGAGGTGAAAATGTCTGGATGGCTTGCAATTTGGATTATAATGATGCCAACATGTCAAAGTAATATGACCTTTCTTTTTATAGATTTTTCATATAACAAAGACTTGGTTTATTTAGCTAGATTAAGTCAAGGTAAAATAAAAATTATCTTTAGTAAAATGAAAACAATTCTGGTCTCTTGGAGCAACTAGGATGCCCACTAGATTAAACTGTAATAGCAAGGTTAGGGGTGGTTGAATGGGTCTGTTTGGACTATTCAGTGGATTGGTTAACTTCTTCACTATAAAAGAGAGAGTATAGAACATTAAGTCTGATTAGAGTGATTTTATTCAGAATTTCTACTTTAAATGACTGATTTATGGAAGATAACCTAACAAAGATGTATAGAATCATGTCTTTATGATTAATTTGAGCTCGAGCTACTCTAAAATTTTTAACAAATGTCATGACCTCAAAGAGGTATTGAACTTTTATTTTTATTTTTATGAAAAATGTTAGCTCATTTATAAGTCGGATAATTTGTGGGTTTAAGGATTGGAGAGTGTTTTTGATAGTATGTAGAATACTAAAGCAAGATTTTGGTTAAAAACCTAAAGTAGTATTTATGTGTTAATAGTAAAGTTGGTGTGGGCTGGTGATGGATCACTTGTGGTAATCTAATTGGTGGATGGGTACATTTCTAAAATTCTAAGAGATTGGAAGGCTTTGTTGGGATTTGATTTGAAGTGGTGTTTGAGTTATACAAGAAATTAAGCTCGGCCGGCACAAGCAAAATAAAACATTGAATAAAAGAACCCCAAATATTAGCACTTTGAACTATCTTTCTCGAAGTCAAAATCATATAAAAAAATAAATATTGTACAGTGAGAAATCTACTTGAGATCTAGAATGTTTCAAAAATTGTATAGGTATTTAAGTATTTTTTTTGGTGAATTTCACTTAAGTCTGGTCATCGATAAATAAAATAGGGCGACTGACAATATCAACACTTAGAATTGATTTACATTTAAAAATAGATGTAATAAAAAAATTTCAAAGTAATGATAAACGTGTTAGAAATAATTCTAAAGTTTTTCACATAATTTCAAGGAGATGAAGTACACCAAACATCATCAACATGTCGTAGTCAGTTCAGTCGTAGGCAAGTCTGACTACTTCAAACACTCAAAAATAATCATTTTTTTTGTAGAAAGTAATAATGAGAATAATGTTGTAACTTAAAGGAGGACATCAAAAATACACCATTACAAAAGTTTCATAGAAAACACAATTTGATAAGATTAGGACTAATCATGAAAGGAGCACTATGGGGGCCAACTACTCCATGTAATATTAATTAATCATAACTAAGTAATGGGTTAATAATTAACTTTAATTAAATTTAGTAGTTATGTCCTTCTCATTTTCTAATATTACACCACACATGATAATTAACATGAAATACACATGACAAATCAACTAGTATTGACATTTAACATGACATAAATGGACTACGTGCACAATGCAACTTAGACATAAAATTAACACGTAGTTTTCAATGCTTCAAACTTTAGTTTTTCTCACATTGTTCTCTTGCTCCCTTTAATGGAACAATATTTTTTTTCTTTCAATTCCTATACCTTGGTGCTTGTACTTGAATCTCCTTATGATTGTGCTATTATGCTATCGAATATCTTAAAGATAATGGCATGGTCAATTTAGGTGTATCTCATACCAAAGGGGTATATTCATGTGCTATGATAAAGATGAATCTGCCACCAAAAGGTTTTTCTTGTAAGATGAACTTAAGCCTACCCAAAAGAAAGAAGTATAGTGAGAGGCTTTTTTAAAAATTTTTTTTTTAAAGATCCCCATATACGGGAATTTTATTGCTACAATAAAAAGATTACAAGATCCTTAAAAGGGGGATAAACTCAAACAACTACTACTCAAAGAGCTACAAACAGCCTATAGAGTAAATCCCCTGGCTAAGTACAACCAAACATCTGAAAATAGCAAAGAAAGCAAAAATACAAATAAAGAAAAAGAGAAAGCATTGGCCGGAATCTACAGAAGATCTTGAGGATGAGGAAAATCTATGCCTCCAGAAGAGAAGGAACCTGCAAAAGAACAACACAGAATCTGCAACCATGTAGAAGAAAGAGTTAGCACCGTCAAGGTGATACAAGCTACTTGAAAGTAAGATAGAAAAAAAAGGTAAAGTTAAATATGAGGAGAAAGGCTCGGGCTCAGTCACACCAAATTGGGGCGACTGCAAACCTGAGCATCCAAACATCAAAGGAAGGGTTACATCAGACATGCTACTACCAACCAAGGAATGAGTGAAAACATCGCAGCCATCATAGCTTACAAACCTATGGGAAAGCGGCAACCAGTGGATGAAAGTCGTGTGATCTTGAATCCCTACATACTAGAGCATAGCCACAAACACAATGGAGGAGAAGTCACCACAAGTCCTAATGACAAAGGGATGACACCACACCTTTCTAAGATAATAAAAACCAGATAATGCCAAAGTAACAGCAGAAATAATAGCTAAAAATACCCCAAACCAGAGAACCGCAGCAATCAGAGTTATCTGCTTACCAAGTTACAACCACATACACATAGGAGAGAAGACAACATAAATCAGAATGGTAAAGGGATGCACCACTCTTTTTTAAGAAAATAACACCCAAGCAGAGGCAACATAATATCATAATGCACAAACCACAACAACTGAACCCAAAGATCACCCCATAATGAGGAAATCCCAACAGGGTCAGTAGAACAGATGAAATCATCCACCATATTAATAGCATGATACAACATTTTATTTTCATTTTTAAAAGAGATAAGTATATAGTGAAATAGTGGATCTTGCCATACATCAAGTTCACAATTAATAAGGATGATCACATGGCAGTGAACATACCATAGAGCCAAGTAGAATCCAACCACATTAGGTAGCCTGCTGAACAGTAGAACCCAAATAAAGAAGCATTCAGCGAATAGCCATAAAGAAGAAAAAAAAGAAAACCAAGCCAGAAAGTTGAAACCGAACAGTGGGTCGTAAGGGCATAATAGAGTGGAGGTAAGATTCATGAAAATAACAGTAGTAAAGGGCTTCATATCAAGTAAAGTGATAGCAAGCCAAAAGGATCAGCAAAAAAAAAGATGTTAACATATACCATAAGGCTCCACTATCAAGGTTAACCACCCAGCAGTCAACAGAAAAAAGACATTCAAAAAATAACCACAATAGCTCACCATACCTGCAGATTCGGAGAACATCAAGCACCAACCAGCAGATAAAAAAAATAGGCAGCCCAGCACCATACCATAAGGGAAAAATAGATAAGAAAGACCCACATATAGTAAAGCAACTGCCAGCTAAATAACAATTGAGGTTACAACAATAAAATTCACCATTACATGATATCCAGAAAATAAGTGCAGGGAAATGCATCATAAAAACAAAACACCCATAGAAGGAAATAGAATTAATAGCATAGACCCAGCTAACCCAGAGCCACAAGCAAGCCATCAAGCTAGATCCATCGGAAAAAAGGGATAAATGGCTAAGAACTTCTAACATAAGGCAATCTAGTTTTATCAAGATTCACAAGCCCCCTTAAGAGGGAGGGGATATCATCATTGGAGAACATATTCAATGAGGAGCACTTTGCTCCCCAATTAGCAAGAAAATTGACATAGGAGTTACCTTCCCAGTAGATATGAGAAATATGATAGTCTAGATTGGCAAGAAGTCTCCTCGTATGACTAAGTAAATAAAACATTTCAGCAATGCCATGAGCTTCCGAATTTAATAATTCACGAAGAAGGAGAGCATCAACTTCAAACCAAATTTTTTGAAATCCTTTCTGTAGGCAAACAGAAATCCCATAGTGCAAACCATTAACCTCAGCAAATAAAATAGAGCAGGGATGTAGAGGAGTAGCAAAAGCAGAGATCATCTGTCCATTATGATCTCTTAAAATCCCCCCACAACCATAAAAGCCATTAGAGGTGAACCATGGAGTGTTAACCTTAATGACATGAAAATTATTTCCTCATATATAATTTTGTGAGTAGGTTCAATACCAGAAGAAGGAAGATTAATTCCAAAGTTAAAGTCCATATATTTAGATCCTTTGAAACTAGAGGAAGTAAGGAGATCAGCGTTATAAAGAGACCTAATTTTACAATTGGCTCTAACAATAATGTGATGAAAGTTCATAAGGATATCACGATGTTTAGCATAATTCCTTTTCCACCAAATCTACCTCAGAAGAGTAGTGGCAAGAATAACTTTGACATGGCCTTTAGAGGTATTAGAGAAACAAGTTTCAAGGAGTTGCGTAATAGAGAATGATCCATCAAAATGGAGAGTATTAAACATACTATCATACTAGCTCCAAACCATAATAGCAATAGGGCCATTCACAAAGATATGATCCATAGTTTCAATGTCAAAATAACATTGGCATTTAGAGGGGAGATGGAAATCTTTTTTGAGGAGGGTAGCATCAACCGGAATGTAGTGCTTTAGAATACGCCAAGTTAAAACTGAGAAGGAGGTAGGGATAGAAATACTCCATATTTTAGAGAAAACTAATGACTCTTGGGATTTAAATCTGAAAGAATGCCAAACATCCTTAAAAATAAAATCTCCAAAGGAGGAATTTTTAAAGAGGATTTGGTCAGATTTATTAGGTAGTGGATAGATATTAAGGATTTTGTTAACAATCACATTTGGGATAATGAAAAATTAATTGATCACATCCCAGTATTTTGAATAATAGGCTGATTAACTTAAGCCTCTCAGTGGAATGAGTATTAAGCAAAGAATCAATAGAACCTTATCCCAGCCAATTATCTTGCCAAAAGAAGGAGGATCCCGAGTTCACACCCCAAGTGATCAGATTTTCAGTAGCCCACTTGATATTACAAAGTCTTCTCCACATCGGAGAATCCCCAGGCTTGTAAGTACAAGTGAGGGGTGTTTCCATACGATTTGGCAAGAATAAAAAGCTGACCCGGTAGCTATGATTATTTCTAAGATTCCACCACATTTTGTAAGAGAAATATTTAATGGAATCTTCTAAAGATTTATAAATTAAACTACCTTCATTGAAAGTCCCACAATAGTTATGCCAACTAGCCCAATGAACTTTTTTAGAAGAAGAGGTAGAGCCCCAAAAAAATTTGTTAATAAGTCTATTAATCCTTTTAATAATAGAAATGGTAGGCACAATAGTGGACAAAAGATAACAAGGCAAAGAGGAAAGAGTACTTTTGATCAGGATAAGTCTAGCACCAAAGGAAAGTAAATGGAACTCCCAGGAGGAAGTTTTCTTATATATTTTCTGAATAACATCATCAAATAAGGAAGATCTTTTCATTCCTCAATATAAAGCAGTACCCATATACTTGATTGGCAGGGTTTGATGTGCAAAGGAGGTAATGTTCTTAATAACATAAATCCTAGATGATGAAATTGATGAACTAGAGATAAAATAACTTTTATCAAGGTTAATCTTCAGACCACTTTCCCTACCAAAAAAAGTAAGAAATTTTCATAACTTTTTAATATAGAGAGTAGAACCACTGCAGAATATAATGAAATCATCAGCGAAGCTGAGGTGGGAAATAGGAAAGCCACCTCTAGTTTTGTAGTACATATTAGGCATTTTACAAAATATATGCTCAAGACTTCTGGAGAGGTATGCCACAGCAATAATGAAAAGAGCTGGAGAAAGGGGATCCCCTTGCCTTAGCCCATGGGAGGAAGAGAAAAAACCGTGGACTTCACCATTAATAAGTAAGGAAAACCAAGAGTTCTCAATACCATTTCTAATTAAAGTAATAAATTGACTTGAGAATCCAAATAGAGTCAAAATTTTATATAGGAAAGCCCAACCAATGTTATCATAAGCTTTGGAAATGTCCAACTTAAAAAGTAGGTTGCCACAACGAACCTTAGTGTTTAAATCATGAATCATCTCTTGGGCTAACAGAACATTATCAAAAATAGATCGACCTTTAACAAAACCAGTTTGGTTTGAGATAATTTTGGGAAGCAGGATACTTAATCTTTTGGCCAAAATCTTAAAGATAAGCTTATTAAAAAAGGAACAAAGGCTAATTGGCCTAAAATGGCACCAAAGTTTAGGATTTTCTATTTTCGGGATTAGAATAATGGAGGTGCTAGAAAAATATTTGGGGATGATACTTTCCTTGAAAAAATACAGAATAGCTTTAATCAAATCTTCTTTGATAATATACCAACATTTTTGAAAAATAAAGCCATCAGGGCCAGCCACCGAATCTGTATTCATATTCTACAAAATGTTAGTAATTTCGGATTCAGAGGGTAATGAAGTAAGCATATTGTTATCTTCATCAAAAATGAGATTAGAAATAACTTCAGACAAGGAGATCTCATCATAGGTCACATTTTTATTAAGGAGCTCAATAAAAAATGAAACACCATAATCAGTAAGCTCCTTATTATAAGTACACCAGGTATCAACATTAGTTTTAATTTTTTGATGTGATTTAGAGCCTTTTTCTTTTTAACCATGGAATGAAAATATTTGGTATTTCAATTGCCATCAGATATCCATTTTGTAGAAGCTTTTTTCTGCCAATAGGTCTCCTCCATGTCTTGGTAACATGTTAACATATCTTTGGCTTGAGTTAATAAGGAAATTTTGGAAGGATCATTAACAATAGCATTTTCTAAAACTATAACCTCATGTTCTAACTCTTTGATGTTGGTTAAAAGATTTTTGAAATAATGTTTGTTCCACCAGTTAAGGCATTGTTTGAGCCTTTTTAATTTGAACCACAGTCTCGTCATCCCGACACTAGAGTCATCAGGATGGAGAGGTTCACCCCAATTACTAGCAACCACCTTCATAAATCTATCATCCATAAGCCACATATTTTGAAATCAGAATGGAATATGAGAGGGGGGTTTATCCGCACTAACCTTAGCAGAGATGATCATGGGAGAATGGTTTGATAGGGTTCTACTGAGATGCTCAACAAAGGTAGCAAGAAGAAGGTTATTCCATAGATCGTTAAAAAGGATTCTATCTAATCTTTGCCACAGTCTCTGATTATTTCAAGTGAAATGAGATCCAGTAAATCCAATATCAATAAGATGATAATCGAGGATCATGTTATTGAATTCCTACATGGAAAATAGGTTAGGAGCATTGCCACCAACTCGTTCAAAAGATGAAGAGATAATATTAAAGTCCCCACCCACAAACCAGGGAGCATTGATAGAGGAAGAGAAACTAACAAGATTTTTTCACAGAATCCTTCTACCATTCCTATTACAAGAGGCATAGACAAAAGACCCAAAGCAACACCAATTATCATAAGTAATTTTAGCATTTACAACCTGGGGTAAATCCTGCATAACTTGCAAAACAAAGGGACTCTTCCAAAAAATCCAAATTTTATTACTCGAGTTAATAAAAAAATTGTCAAAACCAATCATTCTAGCAACAGAAGCAATGTTAGACGGGAGAATAAATGGTTCCAAAATGGCCAAGAAAGAAATATTATGCAAATGAACTAAATTACTGATGCTATTTCTAACAGAGAGGGTACCAATCCCTCTCACATTTCAAATAAAGAAGGAAACCATTTATTTTTAGGCATAGGAGCCAGATCGAGTAACTCTGGCAAAGCTAAGAAATTTTGATTTAGAGGATTTATTTTTCTTATGAAAAACCGTATGAAATTTATTTTCCATGTCCACAACATCACCGTCAGATAATGATTGATCAGGAAATTTCTTAGGAAAAGGAGGCCCATTGAGGTCAGCATTGCATGCCATTTCACCTTCTTCCAAATCATTGTTAGTTGGATTAGGAATTAGGTCAAGGTTAGAAGAAGAAGCACAAGAAGTATTAGAGGCGAGCAAAACTCAAATACCTAAATCAGGGGTAAAAACTATCTCTAAATATTGCACAACAGCCATTCCTTCATGATCAATCGCTTTTCCTTTAGCTAAAGGTGTCAAAGAGGTAGGAATAGATGCATTGGATAAAGAGTTTGCAACCAAAAGTGATGCAGAACTATTATTAGCAACATTAATGCTAATATTGCTGCAGTTCAAGTGATTATTCTCATTAGGAGGGACCGCATCATTATTAGCAAGTGTGACATCCTGCAGATGACCAGGCATTTTCACAACATTATCTGATTAAGGAATAGGAAGCTCAAGGAAATGGCCCTCTCATTCCTGTAAAGAGATATTAGAGAGCATCGCATTTTATGGTTTAATCAAGGGAGCCTTAAGAGATGGAGTTGATTTAGGAATCACAGCAGGACTTTTCTTGAGATGTGGATGGACCATAAAACATTCTGAAATCCCATGCCCATGAATTTTACATTGAGAAGAAAAAATAGGAAAGTTTTCAAAATCCACTTTTTTTAAATAATCGTATTTCTCTGAGCCTAACCAAATTTCCTTTGGATATTTTTTTGTTATATCCAATTCAACAAGTATCCGGGCATTAGATGGCCTTGTGTTAGAAGCAGTCGCCTGAGCCAATTGGAGAGGCCGACCGAACAACTCAGCCACGGCATAAAGAAATTTAGGATTAAAGAAATGCACACGTAAATTGGGAATGGAAATCAAGACAGGAACAATAGGAGACTCCTCCTTAATGTCAAAATAAGGCGTCCATTTCAGCAAACGCATCTGACAGTTGAAAAAAAAAATACGATCGTCTAGAAAAAAACTCGAGAGTAATCCAAATCATTTGAAAGTTGAATTAGAACATAGTGTGAATCGATCAATCCAATAGAAAAAATGTCCGAGAGCTTCAAACTATGAAAAAAAGCTCTAATATTCTCCATAGTAGGATGCCACAGCGCAAATTTACCCACCAATGAAAATTCAAATGGTTTAGCAAGCCTTTCAACCACAGAATCAGCACACATAATTGCGGGTACACCCTAGAAAGAAGTAGAGATAAAGTCAAGTGACTCACCCGTGCTATTTGCCTTACCCACAAGGACATCTTTGAACGATTTCGAAGCCAGGAAGGGATTGGAAGCAGAGATCCCCGAGGGTTCAGGAAGTTTCACAGCCGCAACAGAAGAGGCTGGGTTTCCCCAAGGAGAAACAGAGGTCGTAGCCATGATAAGCATTCATTCTAAGCAAACTGGAAAAACCAAAGGGGGCCGACGAGACAGAAGTGGATCCAAAAAAATCACACGATGATGAGGGAAGAAGGAAATCACCAGAGCTGGGCGATGGCTAAGGCACCAAAAATGGGGAATGGCTTAGTATGAGTATAGTGAGAGGCTTGGAAGTGAGTATGTAAGTGTTAACATTAAACATATAATGCTAGAGTATATCTATCATAAGCAAAATATTTATTGAGATTAGGTGTATTTGGATAAACATGTGATGCTTTGGAAGTTTGGAGAGGCCAAACATAAGATGGCGGAGACCTTAGTGGAGCACTGTGTTTGTGTGCGGATCGAAGATTGTTTGGTGGAAGGTTGCAACAAGGGGAGGTTATGGCTAGAATTTCATGAGATTAATATAAAAATTGAGTTTATTCGTTAATTTTAGTTAAATTTGAATTTAATTTAATTCAATTCTTTTCTCTATTGGTGTGATAAACAATCAATTTGGGATAGAGCTTTAGGTCTTTTAACTAATTTAGTCATGAAAAGGTAAGATTCTAATGGCATAAATATTTTTTTATCATTCGGTCAATCTATTAATTTCTCACCTTTATATTAAAAATTGAATTTAGATAAAGAAAGACCTATGTACCATTAAAAATTATTAAACTTAAAATTTATAAAACGGTGAAAATATTTTGATATATGGGCATATGATAATTTAATTCGATTATTTAAATGTCCAATCCAATTAAAGTTTGTTTTGTTCTCACATATTAATTTAAGGTTTAATTATTTTGAGTTTAGATATTATTAATCATATTTCAGATGTCCTAAACTCAACTTGTATGGCGTTATATAGAAGAGATAAATAAGAAGATTGATGAAGATATAATCGAAGAATGTCCATAAACTTAAAAATAAATAACAAAAAAGACATGCTTGAGAGAAGAATGAGAAGATATGAACAAATAAAAAAAATAACGTGCTGATCTATCTTCTCACACTTTTTTAATATGACAGAAAAAGACAAAAATTTTAAAAATGATAAAAAAACATTTTAATCTAATAATCAATATGAGAATTAATTCTTATTCTAAATAATTATCTCCATAGATTTAAAGCTTTTTGAAACGTCAAGACCTCCTTGGTCTTTAAAATAAACTTTTCTTTTCATCAAAGGTTGACAATGATTAAAGCAAAGGAAATAGGTTTATTAAAGAAAAATTGCTGCATTTATGTGCTTTGTATTACTAATAATAGAATTTCATATATGCGATGTCCTTAATATTATAAAGTTGCTGAACCTAAAGCACATGAAGAAATATATCTTAGGTCAAAAATTTAGAGTTAGAAATTTTTTTTTTTTTTCTTCTTTTCAGGAAGTTCTTTTCCACACATAACATTATGAAACTTAATTGACATATCATCAATTCTCATAAATTTCTATGTCATAACTAAGTCATAGTCGCAGCCGATAACGAATCTTGAAAAAAAAACATTTCGTAATAAGCTTACATTTTGCCAAATAGTCACATAATCATGAAACAAAGATGTTTTTTTTTGTCAACATCCATTCTGCAAGTCGCCAAAACTGCGCAGTAAATCCATCTCATTTCCCACAAGGTCAGTCGTCCTTAATTCCATTAGGTTTCTTTCTCTGTTAAATCTGCGGCTTAGTTTCAGTTCCACTCTCCACCCTCCTTGAACATAAACAGACACGTTTAGCCCGCTTGGAGTCGACCATGCTTTATTCAGCTCCATGTGAGTGAGGTAAGGAATGAGCTTGGTTTGCACAGCTTCTTCGTTGAAGCGAAAGTGATTATAGCTCTTTGGAAGGTCTAAATTATCTATTTTCTTCTCCTTTAAAAATATGAGGTCGATCGCTTCGTTAGCGTGACCACATTTTGAGCCCAATGTGGTAATTCTGGGTCCACCATTATTATCTTTTTAATTTCTTACAAAATACAGGACATATATTACAAATGAGGTATAGTTCTTGTGTAATTAGGAAAATGATACTAATTTCCTGCCATAAAGATGATGTCATTTAATGACCTGTTTGCATGCATGTGATTGTGTGCAGGAATATTAAGAGGAGGAAGGAAGGATGAATCACGATTTAATAGTTTATGTAAATAAATAAAAAGAAAACCTAAATTTAGAGAATTTAAAAAATTAATTTGAAATTATTAAGTAAATAAAGCTACATTTATTGATAAAATGATGTCAAAGATACATGCATATCTTAATATTAAAATTCATCCAAGTTTGTAGTTAAGCTACAATTGATTTCAAATTAAATTGAATAATTGCAAAAATAATTATGAATCATGGCGAAAGAGATCCATTGTTTGATCAAAGTTAAAAAAGTGCTTGTTTTGAAAAAAATATTTTATAAATATATGTCTTCTTACAAAGTAAAATTATGATAAATAATTTTTTGCTTGCATTGATAAAAATTATTATATATAATTGAAAAATTAAGGGGTTGTTTGGTTGCTTGTATTTAGAGTGTAAAGTAAACTAAATGCAGGGAATTTAATTTTTTGAGTGTTTGGTATGGTGCAAAGTAAAATTTCAATACATTTGTTGTGTATTTGAAATGCATTAGAAGGGTCATTTTGGGTGTATTTAGAATTCGCCCAATTTGGTCGAATTCCAAATACATCGGCCAGTGTAAAGTGTTCATCGCCGCCGTCAACCATTGCCTCCCGCCGCCACCGACCACCACCGGCTATCGCCCACTTTCAAAAGCACCAAGATCAACAATTTTGTGAGAAGACATAACAAAGATTGGATATATTACACCATCAATTACCCACAGGAAAATAGTTTAGCTAAAGTCTTCAACAAAACTCTCATCCAAATACTCAAGAAAATGCTCGATGACAAAAAAAGATAATGGAAATGAGTAGTTAGTTGAAGTTTTTTGGGCTTACTGGACTACCTACAAAACTCCAAAACAATCTAACCCATTCTCCTTAGTGTATGGGTTTGAAGTCATTCTTCTTTTAGAGGTTCAACTCCCATCATTAAGGATATCTATGGGCGGTAAAATCACAACTGAACAAAATGCTAAATTGCGGTTGGAAGAACTCGAAGGTCTAAAGGAGAGACGCTTGCGAGAATGTGAAAAACTCGAGTTGTATAAAGCTAGAATGGTCCACGATCATAACAAGTTAGTCTACTCTTAAGCTTTTGATTTAGAGAGCTCATTTTAATTCTAAGGAGACCAATTGTGTCTCGCCGTAAAATGGGAGGCATGTTTGAACCTACTTAAGAAGGCCCTTTAGAAATAGAACCAAGGTGGATCCTATCAACTAATCAATCATAAAGGCGAACACCCAATATATCCAATCAACGGACTTTATTTAAAGAAATATTATGATAAATAATGTCCCAAATATTCTTTCCATCAATAAAAATATCATTTTAACCAAAATATTCTATGAATTAGAAGATTTTTGATTATTAAACTCGATATGTGTTTAAGATAGGTGTGAGAGAACCCAAGTGTCTTCCTACTCTAATAAGCCAAATACAAACACAAAAGTTTACACAAAAATGAATAACAAATGCAAAATATAATTATTTTGGACTACTTTATGTCTAGATAAGACCCGTAGCGGCCCTTGCTCAGTGGTTTTTCTAGGTCGGGTTTGATTCATTACTTGATCAGTGAATAACCCTAGTAGTTGCCTTTGCTTAGAAAGATGTGAGTCTTCGTGCTTTCTTTTAATTGGACCATTGCAAACCAATGAGCCCCTTTATTATTTCACTGTACTTTATTGTATAGCTAGTAAGCCATCCTAATAGCTAATCGTGTTCTTAAAAATATGAGTCCCTGAGCTTTCTTCTTGAACTGACTATCGTATGCTGACTCAGTCCAAATATATATTTGAGGATTAGTGTAAGATCCCCATTGGATCTTCTTACTCTTGACTACTTAAAGCTTGGGTTCAATCCTCCTTGGTGACTCCCAACTTGGTAGTAACCCTAGGTCGAATAATAGCTATCTAGCCGATGATAGACTATCCTGATGATCAATTCTGCTTAGGATGATGTGAGCCTCCGATACTTTCTTGCTAAATTGATTAACACAAATTAACGGGCATCTTAGATTGGCTGGTGTTCACCTTGTTAACAGCAACCCACCTGGTGGATAACACCATTTAGGTAGATGTCAGTCCCAACACTTTCTTCCTGAGCCCCCCAAAGGCACCTTCCCTATGAGCATTATATTTATATTACATCTTCATGACCCCATCTAAACATGACCTAGGTTACTACTTAATTAGAAAGTTCTCTTTTCCTAGTAGCCACTTCGTTGGTTGGAAGATCCATGTTGTGGATGTACAAACTATCCCTTGGGCTAGTAAATATAAGATAGGCCAAAGTCCATGTGGCTTCTTCTTGGTGTGGTCCATCGCATTCCAATAGGGTTATGAAATCTCTTATGGATTAGGATAAGACCCCCTAACAATAACTCCTCGCAAATGGACATCCTATCTTTTGGGCAGTGTTAACAGAACTCCTTATAGGAAAGATCTCAACTACTTAGCTGAGATAAGACCCGTAGAGGCCCTCACTTAATAGTCACCATAGGTCGGGCTCGACTTGCTGCATTATCAATGGGTCACCTCGATGGTTAATTTCACTTTGAAAGATGTAAGTCTTCTAAGCTTTCTTCCTAATTCAACCATCATAAACTAATGGGCAATCCATAGGTTGGATAGTCTTTACTGTATGACCTATAGATTATTCCTTTAAGCCAGTAAGTCTAAGGTAAGTTCAATCTTTTATATCCCTTCCTTAGTGTGACTCATCACAAACCTATTGGGTCAATTTTCATATGTTCAAGGTCAGGATCATGCCCTCTAGGCTTCTTTTCTGAATGATTACATTAATATTGAATTAAGTCATTATGGCTCATCTCCTAGTGGTTGCCCCTTTAGGTTGAGTGGTATTATCCTACGGATGAGTGAACTACTCCTTTGGGTTAGTAAATCCAAGGCATGTCTAGGCTTCTGTAGCCTTTCCTTAGTGTGGCCTATCAGAAACCAACAGGGTCCATATCCATTCAAAAATAAAATATAAATTAAAATCAACACAGATTACTAAAGTCAAACAAAAGTTTATCAACTAAACCAATTAACCAAACTAAATCAATCAAATAAAACTAACTGTAATCTAAATCCCATTCGTCCTTAACAAGTCATCATTTAGGCCCTTGGCATGATTCAATCCCCAATGAATTCTTCTTTGTGCTTAGCACAAAGATAAACTTCAGACAATCATTCTTAATAAATCTTCATTCATGCCCTTGACATGACTTGATCTCTTGCATGATCCTTCTTAGTGCCTTTGCCATGAAACAAAATAGCAAATAAATCAAACAAAACTTAGAAATTCCTCCTCCTATGCCACTAGCATGAAACAAAACAAACCAAATTAGATTAAGACTTAAGTTCCTTTTACCCCTCCATTTAGGTACGAACATTCTTCACTGATGTTCATGACCTTCTCGGATGCTTTTGGTCATCTCGGTCAAAGCCAATACATGTGGTGTGCCTTGTCAATTACACCTTACCTATTAGGGGTTCTTTTGTTGATGCCATTTTTGGAATGAGGATTGATCCCTCCCATCTTAGATCTAAGAGCCTTCTAGACACTTAGACTTTCTTAGTGATAGGACACTTCTAGTGATTAACAGAACATTAAACTTAGGCCTAGAGTCTTATAGGGCATAACCCTAAATCTAGAGTTTACCTTAGGACAAGTTGGTTCACTTTCCCAAAGGCCTCCCATCAACTCATCCAAACTTAAGCTCATGTGATTGGAGCTAAACCAACTCAAACCTATTCAATTAATATTAATTGAATTTGATTTTTCAATCCAAGCTCCAAGCCAAATTAATTTGAACCTTAAGCCAAGTTAACCCACCATAATCCTATAACTTCATTCAAACCCATTCAAACAAACTAAATCTAATTTGATTTTCTCAATTACTCAAATTATTCAATATATCATTTTAAACTACTCCAACACTTGCAATCAAGCCAATTGAATCAAGTGTATTTGATCAACCAAAGTTAGCCCATTTGACCTAAAAGGTTCAAATGAGCCAAAACCCAACTAAGCTTAAAACAATTATAGTCAAAGCCACCAATCAACTTCAAATGCATCATTGAACACATCTCAACCATCCATAACTCCAATTGGTTCAAGACTAGGCCAAGCCACTTGACCCATAGTGACCTAAAAGGCCTAATTAAGCTAAACTCTAGTCAAACTCCCATTGAATCTAACCAAGCCATCCAATCTCTTTATTGATGATTATAGGTCACTATTGAACACTCCACTATAATCAATTGAGCCTAATCAAGCCAATTTGGCTCTTTGACCCAAGTTGACCCAATTTGACCTATCGGGTCAAATTGAACCAAATCAAATCCTAGACCAAATTGATTGAAAGTATTACTTCTAATTAGTCACTAATTGAATATTGAACATTATCCAACCTTTAATTTGACCCAATTAACCTACTTAGCCCAATTTAACCTTAAAGGTCAAATTGATCCAAATCATTCTCTAATCCAAATAAATTCAAATAAACTCTTCCAATCAATCACCAATGATCAATTGAACATAAACCTAACCTATGTTCAAATCAATTTGGTCAATATAGTCAAATTGGTCAACATGACCCCTTTGACCCAAATTAAACCATATGAAACAAATCCAAATCTAACCCAAATTGAATCAAACCAGTTACACTAACTCATTCCAAATGACCAACTAAACTTACCCAAACTCTCACTTTAACCTAGTTTGGTCAAAATGATCAACTTAGCCCAATATGACCCATTTGACCTACATGTGTCAAATTGAGCCAAACCCAACCAAACTTGGAATGACTGATCCTTAAGTCACCTTGGACCTGCCCAAGTACCTAACCCATGGTGAACTCGATTTGGGTCAAACCCATTGATCCAAGCCCTTGAAATGGGACAAGCTCCCCATTTGGGAAGGTTCTCAACCTCCCCACCACATGGCAGGCATCTTGTGCTCTTCTTAGATAGAGGACCACTGACCTAATCTAACCCAAAGCTATTGGGTATAACCTTTGGCCAGGAGAAGGTGAGCTCACCCATGGGAAACCATTTATCTACCTGAGGAAAAGTGAACACCTCATGGCAGCCCTCTACACTCCTTCAGTCTCTCATACTCATCCACCTCAACAATCACCTGCCACCTCTGACCACCTACCCTAGCCGGACGGCTACCAAAGGCTGAGTCAATCCTAGCCTTTTGTTCAGTTAGGGAGAAGAGTATACTCCTCCCCATTCAATCAAACTCATTGGAGAGCTTCTGCAAAGCATTTTGCACAGTCCCACACTCTCTCCCGAGCTTCCCGTGCACTTGGTGAGACTAGCTCCCGATCGAACCAGCGAGCTCCATTCGTCCAAACTCCCCAAACCAACACCAAGCTCAAATTAACTATTCACACACCTTCCCCTCATTCCAAAAAATCAAAATGAATCATTTCCCAAGTGATTCGACCATCGGAAGGCGTCCCTAGACCAACTCCGGTGAGTTTTGCGGTGACATTTTGTCCATATATCGATCGCCAGGGAAGCAGCTCAAGATTTTCTTAACAGGGCTTCATCTCTTCAAAAAAGCAATCTCAGTCATTGGACTGTTATTCTATAGCTCTAGTGAGGTAAAAATCTAGCAACCGTAGTTTTGGCCATTAGGTATTGGTCTTTTTTATGCGATTCATGTTTCTGTATGATCTCCACTATAAGATCTGTACCCTGACTATTTTGGAGTTGATTTGATCATCGAATAAGCTCCAGCAAGCACGAAACAAGAAACAGAAGGCAGATGGTGTCTGGCTTATGGTACTCATGAGATGACAGATCATCGGCTGTTCGTACCCTAATATTAGAAATCTCAAGACAAAATCATCATGTTAGAAGTCATAGGATTAATCTTGACCGTCTGATCTGAGATCAAACGGTTGAGACGAAATCGCATCCGCTGTCGTTGAGTTAGCTGCCATGTTAGATGATTTAAGTAGCAAATTCCAAGGCACCACGTGAAAAGTGCTGCTGCATCAATGTCCACATGGAGCTGATGGTTTAAAATGATTAATTAAGGTTTAAAAATGTAATTAAATTTCCATAACTTCCAAAGATCATAACTAATTATATAAAAGTTCAAAAAAATGCAAATAAACCCATTTTGGAAAGCTTAAATAGAGGAGAATTTAACAAAAATAAAATCTCTAATTAATTCATAATGAATAGTGCTTAATTTAGGTTTGAAGCTCAGGCTAATTATCTTAATTAAATCTAATTACTTGGCTAATTAATTCTAAATTTGGTGGGACGATTCTATGGGATGTCCTCTACATCCCATAATTTCTTGGAATTATTTACCATGTCATTTGAAGATTTTAGATTTTCAACCATAATTACCCTATTTAATTAATTAAATAATTATCAAAATTAATGAACAGTAAAAAATTAATCAATAAATGTTAATTAATCAATGTAAACAGTGGGGATAATAAGCGAAATATTTTGCCAAGTGTATTCTTTTAAGATGGTTTAATTAATGTGTTTAATAATTAAGGAAAAATTAAGAAAAATTACTGATAAAAAATTGAAATTAATTTAAAATAACTCAAGTGCAACATATTAATCTCTTTATGTGTTCAATAATAAAAAAGTTATAAGGAAATTATGGTTTTCCTATTAGGATGGAAAAATCATAAGAGTATTATCTTTAATAGCTTCTTCCTTTAATTTAATTAATTCTTAAACATGAGCCTAATTGCATTAGAGTTCTTTAAGTGCATTGTAATTTTTAGCATATCATTGAAGGCTCATGCTTAAGTGATTAATTAAATAAAAAGAAGTTTGGGAAGGGTGGTTAAATTGACATGGTTAATGAATTAAACTTAATGAATTCATAAAACACACTTAATTTCATTCTGTTAAACAAGTTAAATAACTAGCATGAGAGAGAGTGAATTCTGAATATTATTTCTCCTCTATAAGTTCCAATAATTTGAATATTGAAAATTGAATGCTAAAGAAACTTTTTGACCTCACCTTTGGAGTGAGGATTAATATTTCTCATTGTAGATCTAGGAAGCGTTCTAGCACTTAGATTTTCTTAGTGTTAGGACACTTCTAATGATTAAGGGAACACTTACCTTAAGCTTAGAGACCTAAAGGGCATAACCCTAAGCTTAGACTCCACCTTTGGAAAAATAGGTTTTACCTATCGGTCCAAACCAAAAACCCATACTTGTTCACTCATCCAAACTTAAGTTCATGTAGATGGAGCTGAACTAACCTTAAATCTAATCAATTGATCTTAATTGAATTTGGTTTCCCTATCCAAGCTCCAAGCCAAATTAATTTAGGCCTTAATCCAAGTTAATACACCATAATCCTATGACTCAATTTAAATCCATTCAAGCAAATTTGATTTTATTAATTACTTTAATTATTCATTAGATCATTTCTAGCCACTCTAACACTTGCAATCAAACTAATTGAACCAAAGGAATGTGGCAACCTAAGTTAGCCCATTTAACCAAAAAGGTTCAAATGAGCCAAAACCTGATTGAGCTTAAATCAATTTCCATCAAAGCCACCAAATAAACCTTAAATTTATCATTGAACACATCCTAAACATCGATAACCCCAATTGGTCCAAGTTGGCTTGGCCAAATCACTTAGCCCAAAATGACCTAAAAGGTGTAATCGAACCAAAGTCCAATTATAATCCCATTGGATCAAATCAAGACATCTAATCCTTTCTTTAATGATTGTGGGTCATTATTGACATCCAGTACAATAAATTGAACCTAATTAAGTCAATTTGACCCTTTGACCCAAATTGAGCCAATCTGACCTAAATGGTCAAATTGAACCAAATCAAATTCTGTACCAAATTGGTCAAAACCAATACTTCCAGCCAATCACCAATTCAATTTTAAATATAATCTAACCTTCCATTGGATCCAGTGTGGTCAACCTAACTCAATTAGCCCACTTAGCCCAATTTGACCTAAAGTGTCAAATTGAACCAATTGACTCCATAATCCAAATCAATTCAAATCAACTGCACCAATCAATTACAAATGACCAATTGAACATAAACCTAACCCAGGCTCGAACCAATTTAACCAATTTTGTCTAATTGGTCAATATGACCCATTTAACCCAAATTGAACCATATAAACCAAATCCAAATCTAACCCAAATTGAATCGAACCAATTATACTCATTCACTCCAAATGACTAATTGAACTCACCCAAATCATCACTTTGACCCAATTTTCCAAAATGGTCAACTTAGCCCAACTTGACCCATTTAACTCATATGGATGAAATTGAGCCAAACCCAACCAAACCAAGCCCAAACCCAAACCCAACCAAACTTGACATGACTCATCCTTGGGTCATCATGGACTTGCCCAAGTGGGCCCAACCCATAGTGAATCTAGTTTGGGTCAAACCCATTGAACCAGGCCACCCAAATAGAACAAAATCTCCATTTGCATGGGTTCTCCATCCCCTTACCTCATAATAGTCACCTTTGGCTCTTCTTAGACAAGAGGACTGCTGATCCAAACTAACTCAAAGTCATTGAACTTAGCCTTTGACCAAGAGAGGGTGAGTTTACCCATGAAAATCCATTGGTCCACCTAAGGGAGAGGGTACACCTCATGTCAGCCCACTATAGTCCCTCAGCCACCTTAATAGTCGCCTGCCATCTCCGGCCACCTACCCCGGTTGGATGGCTGCCAAAGGCTTAACCAATCTCAACCCTTAGTTCAGTTGGGGAGGAGAGTATTCTCCTCCCCATCCATTCAAACTGAATAGAGAGTTTCCTTGGACATTTTACATAGTCTCATACTTTCTCCGAGCTCCTCGTGCACTCCACCGTTGGTGAGATCAGCTCCTCTCGATCAAACCCAAGAGCCCTGTCCATCCGAACTTCTTAAATCACCACCAAACTCATATTAACTTTTTCCACACCTTCACCTCACATCGGTGAGCCAAAATGAATCGTTTCCTGAGCGATTTGACCACCAGAAGATGTCCTACGACCAAATCTAACAATATTTGTGATGGCGTTTGGTCTACAAAGCAATCAGCATAGAGGTAGTTCGTGATCTTTTTAGCAGTGCTTCATCTCTTTAAGATGAATCTACCTCTATTGGTGAATCATTGGTCTTTAGCTCCGTCGAGGTAAAAATTTGGCAACCGTAGCATTAGCCCTTAGGTTTGGTATTTTTTTGAAGTGAATTATATTTTTATGTGATTTCCACTGTAAGATCCCCTTTGATTCATTCCTTAATCATTTTGGAGTTGATTTTGGCATCAAATAAGCTCCAATGAGCTCAGATCAAGCAGTGAAGGCAGACAATGTTAGTCTTCTTGCGCGTGGAAAGATGAATCACTGATTGTCCATTCGTCCTAACAAGAATGGACGAGAGTGATTAATCGAGTTAGAAATTTTAGTTTAATCCCTGAGGAATCAGGGGATTAATCTCATCTATCTGATTTGAGATCAAACGGCTGGGACAAACCAGTGTCCATTGCCATTGAGTCAGCCACCGCGTTGGACGAATTAATTATCCAATACTGGGGCGCCACTTGGAAACAATGCCATGACAGCGTTCACAAAGTGTTGATAGTTTAAAGAGTTAATTAGACTTTAAAAAGGTAATAAATGGTTATAATTTAAAAAAATATAACTAATTGTAGAAAAATCTAAAAAAATACAAATAAACCAATTTTGGAAAGGTTTGACAAAGGAGAATTTAAGAAAATAAAATCCCTACTTTATGCCTAGTGAATAGTGTTTAATTAAGATTTGAAGCTTGAGTTAATTACCTTAATTAAAGCCAAATTAATTGGCTAATTAATTTCAAATTTGGTGAGATGTTCTATGGGATGTCCCCTATCTCCCATAATTTTCTAGGAATTATTTATCATATAATTTGATGAATTTGGAATTTTAATTCTAATTACCATCTTTATTCAATTAAGTAATTATTAAAATTAATGAATAGTAAAAAATAAATAATTAATGATAATTAATTATTGTGGATAGTAGGAATAGTGAGGAGAAATAATATTAACCCCCCCCCCTTTTCTAATTATTTTAAGAGGGTTAATTAACATATTTAACAAATAGGGATAATTAGGAAAACTAATGATATAAGAAAAAAACTAAGAAAAAATAATAATCTGTTTAGATAATTTAAACATAATCTATTAATTTTTCTATATGTGTTTAATAACCTAAAGTCATTAAAAAAATTATAATTAACCCATTGGTATGGAAAAATCATAAGAGTATTTAACTTAGATTTTTTTCTTCTTTAATACAACTAAGTCTTAAGCATGAGACTAAGTGCATTGGATTCCTTTAGGTGCATTGCAAATTTTACTTTTCTAAAAGCATATCATTGAAGGCTCATGATCAAATAGTTAATTAAATTACAGAAGTTTAGGAAAGGATAATTAAATTGATGTGCTTAATGGTCTGAACATAGTCAACTCATAAAATCTATTTAATTTCTTTCTTTAAATATATCAAATCACCAACATGGGATGGGGTAAGTGATAAGTATCATTTATGCTCTTTAGATTTTAATAACTTAAACATCAAAATCAAATCTTACAAGAACTTTGATTAGTCTTAAGGAATATTTATTTGGCTTGATTGTGCTTATGACTTAATATAATTGAGCATGTTATATGGAAATATTTAATTACTTATTTTCAAACATTATAAATATACATGCCATTTGTTTCACATGTACATATTTCATAAAAAAAAGAGAATCAAAAGAATATGATTGCATTTAAGTTACATGTGTTGGATAAATATTATTATATGGTGTGGCTATTATCACTAATCAATCTCAAATTATTTTTGAAAATATAGGTTAATTTTAAATAAAAATGTGTAAAGAGTAATTGATGTTGGCTATAAATGTTTAATAAAGTTTACATTTATTTATAATTTAAAGATAGTAAAGGATTGTTTCATTTTCATAGTTCATGTGCATGATCACATATGTTTGAGTTGGCAAGTTTATAGTCTAGACATCTCGAGAACATGAGGCTTTAAGTAACCCTAAGGAGGTCTTAGATAATCTCACTTTCGTGGTTTAACAACGGCATGCACTTGCTTAATTTTATTCATGTGTATGCATGTGCTAGAATTTAGGATAAAGTTTTACTTTACATGAACAAAAGAATTTCTTTTACATAACCTTTGCATGGTTTTCATTTCTATGTTTCTGTGCATGTTTACATATATTTAAGTTGGAAAGTATGTAGTCGTGACATCCCAGGAATACAAGACTTTAAATAGCCCCAAGGAGGTCTTAAATAATCTCACTTTTCTGGTTTAACAATAACATGCACTTGCTTAAATCTCTAATACATGTCTGTATATGCTTAGCTATGAAATAAAAAACTTTCTTTTCTACCAAATTTATTTATTAATGATCATCAAGTGTGCAAAATATAAATATGTATTGCATGTACAAATATGTATATTGAACCATATATCATGAACAATAAAAATGAGAAACTGTGTTTGTTAATGATGAAGAAAAGAAGTAGTGGAATGTTATTCATGTAATGGTGACTCAATTTTATTAATTCTAAGATTCCTTCCATGTTTGAATAAGATTACTTAAAATTAATCTAAACTTAGGTTTAGTAAAATGTTTATAAATGGGTCACTAAAGAAACCAAAGTCATAGTAATATACCCTTTAGAAAATAAATTTGGGTAGGGATGAAGGGGGTCAAATCTTCTTTATTCTCTTCATAATAATTAGGTGTTAAGTAGGCATTAAATGAAACAAGAAAGTATAAATTAAAATTAATCAATCCATTAAAAGATTTGAAGTAAAATTAGCCATCATGGTTAATTTAAACAATCATAGTTCAAAATCCTAATTAAGACACACCACACTAAGCCTTAGCACACACAATAAAATGCTAAGTCACCAATTCAAGAGTTAAGTTAGGTCGATGTATACTATGATGATGTGTTTTGTGTTTTGTTTTATGATCTAATATTTTTTAAATTGAATGTTAGAATTATTTGTGCATAGAATAGATGTTAGGACGTTAGTAGTCTAATGATGTCTTATGCAGGGGATTGTGCTAAAGGGGCAACTATAATAATAAATAAATATAAATATTTTTTCTTGGAGGTGCTGCTTATGCCTCTAAGCATAATCCAATTATGTCATGTTGGTTGGCTACCCAAGTGTAGGGTACTAAGTACAAATATGTATAATATAATTTCTTGGCTTGCATAGTTATTTAGCTAATGTCTATTTTGCAGGTGTAGTTAGACTTTATTTTCTATGAATATGTAATCTTTGTAATATGATTAGGGTTAGTGCTATAGGGTTTAGGAGCAGTGTCTAGAAGGCAAAGAGCTAGCAGGCTCTATGAAGCCTAGAGCAAATAGATCCAAGGAAAAGAAAGAAGAACAAAAGATTGAAGACCCCATAACATCTATTTCAATTGTAATATTTAATTATAATCTGGGTTGTATAATGGTAGAGATCAGCTACCCAAATTTTTTCTTTTACTCGGCCGCATCAGCCTTTTTATAATTTAATGAAATTTGAAATATTTGATTGATGTGTTTAGTTTGCACAATAGAAATTGCATGCTTCTTATAAGTTTCTTAAAGTTTGATATTTTGATGTGTGGCTTGGATGCAATAGGCTCTTTAGAACAAAAATTAAATTTTCTACCCTCACTAAATAACTCATTACTAAATTCTAATGTAACTCACAACCTCACTTTAAATCCTAGGCTTTTAATCAAGATTGCAAAAGATTTAGCAACCTTTTAACTGAATGGTTGTATGCTATAACAACATGAATGCTATATTATTTCACTCTTGAATAGAAAGGATCATTACTCTTACATGATAGAGGGCATGTTTAACCTTTGAGAGCAGTCCCTTGTAGCGGAGAACACCTCTTTCTCACTAATTTAGCCCATAACTTAATTTCATCATAAATGTAGGAAAAATCATCCCAAGCCTTGATCCAAAGTAAACGTGTCAAAATGATCTCAAAGACTTGTAAATTTTTAACATTATATTTAGCCATGTTTGCATTCCAAACATTATTCTCTTAAGAATTGAGTTTAAGATTCTAGCTTCCTTCCTAATTAAACAATAGCCTAACTATCTTACATCTACATAAGATCGGCCTACATGATTTTAAAGCATAGGAGGTGTTAGCTAGTAGCCACTCCAGGAGGCTATAAATCTAGAAGAATCAGGATATGTTCACTCTCTCTTGTGGGGGTGGACCATTATATCCCAATTTTTCTGAGTAGAATTAGGTTGAGCTTTTAGCTTGTGCTAGAGCGCCATATATTTAGGATCAAAGGCAGCTAGTTTCTTTCTTCCTACAAGTATAAGTCCTCACCTCTTAGGCATTCTTATAATCTTGTGTTGTTGGGTTATAAGTCTTAGCATTCTACTAAGATTCTGACTTAAGAAAAAATAATTTTCCCTCTTTCAAAAATGTAAAACCTTACTATATGGTAGATTGGAGAACTCATTGGGCTTTCTAGTATCACGTGTGCTTCCACTTATTCTCCTTTGGAATCCATAAAAAAGTCTTCCTATTTGAACTCTTCCCATTTGATCTCTAATAATAGCCAGTCCTTTGATAGTCTAACATTGAAATCTTTGGAGACATTTATTAACTTCTTTAATCGAGTATATTCTTAGGAAACTTTCATTCTCTATGATGTAATTAACTATGGGGGCTTGCCTCTATAGGGAACTAAAGAACCTAGCATAAAATAAACTCTACTTTACTTATCTATGTAAAATAGGAGAAAGATCTCTGGTATATATATACTCATCTGCCTTAGGAGTCTTTATTAGGTGATTGAGTCCATTGTAGGATGATTCCTTTATCTTTTGAGAGAGAACATCATAACTTAATGTCGCAGTCAATTACTTCAATAAGTATGTCATACGATCTGTGTGGTGTCCCTATGACTCCAAATTAAAACATGACATACTTCCATCATAAAAAAATATTCATCCAAATCTAAATCATCGTTGTTGTATAAATTGTAAGTTGAACATGTTCATTGAGTCCCAAAATGAAACTTAAAAAAATTTTGATGAACAAAAAAGAACAATCATCAGCATTTTATAATAAGCTTAAGTTTCGCCAAATAGTCAAATATGGCACTTAAGAAGCACCAAAACGTTGACATTAGGCCTTCACAAGCATGAAACAAATAATTTTTTTGTTATTCTCTACACGACGTCTAAACCCCCAAATTGTCACATTATCTCCACACTGCAATTCACTAAAAGTTTGCAATAGATCCAACTCATTTCCCTGAAGGCAAGTCTTCATTATTGTGGTTGCATGTGAATAGATACATTCATAAATGATAAATTTTTTTTTATATTACGGAAGTTAAAACTAAAATGTTCAATTGAAATGATTGTGTGCTGAAATATTACGAGGATGGAAGGAGAGTTTAGAAAATTTCAAAAATTAATTGGAAATTAATAAGTAAATAAATATACATTTTTAATAAAATATTGTCAAAGATACATGCCTTACTTAATATTAAATATCATCGAAATTTGTAGTTGAGCTACAATTGAATTTCAAATGAAATTGATTAATTATATAAAAGCATATGAATCATTAAATATTTGATGAAAGAAATCAATTGTTTGATCATGCCATAAAAGTGCTTGTTTTAAGAAAAAAATTTTATAAATACATGTCTTCTTGCATAGTAATAAAATGACAAAAATAAATTAGCTTTTTTGCTTGCATTGATAAAAATTATTAAATATAATTGCAAATTAAGTAAGATTATTTAATGGACCCAAGCTACTTTGGATACTAAAATATGCATAGTAGGTTGTGTTACAAGTTTGTTTTCATGAACCTCAACTAAATAAAAGAGAATGATGAATTGGACATCACTATCATAAATTTGATAGTCCAAATTGGTATATAAATTAAAGTGATAGAATATATTATCCATGTTTTAATCTCAAGTATAAACTTAATTGTTACAATGTAAAGTTCCATCTTCATTGAAAATCATACTTAAAAAGTGAATAACAATTTAACATCATGCAATGCATTGAAAATAAGCATAATACAAAATGGCTTAAGCAGTAGTGGGGAGAAGAGGTCCTAGTTATAGCAAAGTATTAAGCTAGTTATAAGAATATATCAAGACATGAGATGCAATGATCATTGTCTCAAATATCCACAAGCAAGTAGAAATATAAACCAACATGAATATCAAATATTTTAATCGTACTTCAACCATAATGGAAATCTCCATCAAAATCTAAATTATTGTGGTTGCAAATGTGTACTTAATGCCTAAAGCTAACTTCGAATATGGTAAATTTAACTAGTGGTTAACTAATTAGATCAAAAGAGGTAAAGATGGTGGACTTATTGAAGATCCAGGTCCAGACTCTAAGAATCATAATTAACTTACCAATCCCATCAAGAAATAACAAAAACAAACCTCTATTAAGATCTAGTCAGACTAACCCATCCTATCTCAAAGAACACTCTCCTCATCTCAGGGTTCATCCACCCCCTTTTAAAGGTCATTCAAGTCGTTCTTAAAGATTACTCACCCCATCTTAATGGTCATTCACCCAATATAAGAGATCACTCATGCCTCTGAGAACTAATCACCTAAATGATAAAGACTTCTGAAGATAGTTGATAATACCTTTTATAAATTTGTAACCTCATAGAATGTCAAATTACTTCTTCCATTAACTCATTAATGATGTTGTTCACATGTTATGATAAGATTTCTATCTATTATTTTCACATGTTTATTACAACATTCTTGTAATATACTTTTTATTTTTTAATTTATAATGTCAAGTTAGAGCTTTTTCTATATCGCATAGAATCCTACAAATATTAGAATCATGTGTAATATTTGCATTTGTTCTATTTTCGGATTTTTTTTTTGCTAATAATATAAATCACAACGCATCATTCTAAAAATTCTCTCTCATTTTTCTTCTTCTTCTAATATAATTTGTATTTATATCTTCTATTCTATGAGATATTACAAATTTTGTTAGTAGGCCCATGACATTGTTACACTCCCATCTAGATTAATCATCTTAAAAGTGTAAAGAGGTTAGATTAATGCCAAAAAACCTAAAAAAAGTACTATTAGCAGAAAAGTAACTAAATCAAGGTAATATAAGAATAATGAGAATTATTAGCTCCAAACAAATAAAAAGTTAAATATATTGAGGAACAACTCAAAAGGATGAGATTGGGAGCCTCGAAACATTATCCGAGAGTCATCTTATTGTTTAAGATACTAGAAGGCTCTTAAAATCTATAATTCAAAAGTGACTATCACGTATTAGTGCATTAACTTCTACACCAGTAGTATATGAAACCTACTACATGAGTAGTGATGAAGAAATCACTTCTTTCTAGCTTGTATTGAAACAAAACTCTTAATTGATGAATCTTCAAGGAAATCACATTAGAAAAACTATAACAAAGTTAAGATCAATCCCACATCTAGAATCCCATAACGGAAAAATAAATCACATCAACCATGTTTCATATGCTGAGTCAACCATATCTTTGTTGGACATTAATAGTACTCTAAAGTATCATGTAATCTTCGTCACCTCAAAAGTTGCACACATTTAATGTTTTTTTTGGCTCACTACTGAAAATAATTATCACATTGATCAAATATAAAAGAATGGTCATTTCCTTACTTTCTAATGACCATTGACCACAAAATAAAGCATACATCAGCCTTACTAATAATAATGTGAGAATCTAATGAATCACTAGAAAAAATTCATTAAGAGATTCTAAAGAGAGATTTTAATAGTCTAAGATCTTGAGCGTACCATTTTTTAGGAGAGAAAAAGAGAAATGATATTTCAAGGAAATGTTTTAGGTATTAAAAACTTTTATAGAAGAAAAAAACAAGAATGAAGACTTGGTGAGAAGTACTTTGTAACCTTATTTAAATTATTCACACCCACATAATAAAAAGTTAGGTAATGTGAGTTGGTCAATCTTCAAAGCATTCTATGGTTACTTACATATATTACACCTCTAAGAGAAATTTTCAAAAAAAATGAAACATACCTTTATTTCAGTTTGTTTTGTTCATTAAAAAATAATTGTTCATTTCTATGCTTTAAGATAGACCAATCCTCAAGATAAAAAGTAAATCACCATAACTAAGTGAGAAGCTATCTCTATGCATAGATAGTTTACACACTAGCATCATTTTAATCATAAGAAAATATATCCTAGAAATGTGATGGTCTTAAGAGCTTAGTCATTGATGTTATATATATATGAGTAATTGTAATCAAGACTTCACAAGTGCCTCGCTCTAAGTTATTAAGTTTGTTAATAACTTAGATGGAAGATAGTTAACCAAACTTTGTCATGAGATGCTCTGTTGTTAAGCATGAATTGCATCATCTAAAGTTAGCTTCATGATCCTATGTCATCGAAGATAAATTAAGAATTAATGATATTCAAAATCATAAAACAAGAAAAGAATGATGTCAGACTACTTATGGTAGGAAAGAGAATGAGATAGCTTTGTTATATGCAATCAATGCCACTTAATAAAACTTTCAATCTTGTTTAGTTTAGGATGACTACTACTTAGCATGCTAAGACCATTAGGTAGATTAAATATTCATGCCTACATAAGAAATAATTCTTTTAAGAAATCATAAAATGTGATGTATGTTATCTGCCCATAAGTAAAAAATTCTCTATATGCATATAATTTTGGTTGTCATGTTAATGAACTAGTGCATAGAGTTTTGATTGCTAGTATGCTCTCTTTTATGAGCAAATATGATTAAATGATGACCAAAAAGACATATGTTTATGTTTAATTTTTTTACTTAAATTAATTTTTGTTAATTATCAAATTATTAAAAATTGTAGAAAAAATAATTATCCTAAGAGATGAATGTGGTATCATTTATAACCAAGATAAGCACAATCATAAATGAAGCAAAGACTTCAAAAGATATATTAGGGAAACCATAAAGTAATGCAATGATATGTTGTGATGATTATAAAATAAAATAAAAATGGCTAGTTTAGCTGGACAATATGCTTATGCTTCCTTAGAAAAAAAAGGATAGTTAACTCTACATATAAATCCTAAGAAAATCCTAATTCTAGAAAATGACATGGTGTGAGTTTCATCTTTTCTCTAATCATGGTATTTTCCAATGTTTTTGAAACTAGATAGGATGGTGAGTTCAACCAATTCAACAATGAACTAGTCATGTGGTTGATCCGATGGCAACTAAAAACCATATTTGAATTGAACTAGGTTAAACTGACCATAGAATTGAATTTGATCATTGAACCACCAAACCAACATTGGTTTTATAAAACTGATCAGTTATCATTTTAGAAAAATTTACACCATTAATTTCAAATAAAATGGTTGATATTTCCATGGATTCCATGGTTTTCACTTCTTTCCTTATTCTCTCTTTTCTTTTGGTTTCGCAACTTTGAACACTGAGACTCTCATCTCTTGCTGCTTATCATGACTCTTCCTTTTCTTAGTCTCAAATCTATAAACTCTTTCCCTCTTACTGCTCACTCAAAGCTTATTCTACTACTTAGCATTGTCGTTAACCACTCAATGTAGGTTTACTCTCTCTCTGTCTATCAGTCGACTCTCGCTCAATGTAGGTTAAACATTACCAACTTTGAGAAACTTATTGCTTTTTAAGGGTTAATGTGATTGATTTCTATTATATATTCAAGTTTGATCCATTCTATTATTTAGTGTGTTAAAGAAGCTTAATATGATATGGTTTTGGTTGAATGAGCTCAATGACCCATTACCTACTTGGAAAACATTTCGCATTATTATAATTTACTTGCTAGGTTGATTGTAAAATGTTATTTAATGGAGGTGAGGAAAAGAAGAGATATTTCTCCACATATTTTCTCATGCTAGTTTTATCTAATTTCAAAGATTTCAAATTTGTTGAGATTTTTCCCTCAAATAGATTGTGTTAATGTTGATTTCTTTAGGCTTTTTCTCGGCCCTTGCCACCTACACCCTTTTGGTGTGTGCCATGCTCATTTATGGTATCAATAGTAGTGAATATGCTTAAGGAAATATTTGACCAGCTAGGTAAATTATTTTTTCTTTCTTATACTATTATTTTTTAAAATTTTTAAATTTTTTTATGATGTGGGGCTTGAATGTTGGACAATGATGAGTTTTGGCTTTTATGGGTGATGCAACTTTTTTTACTTTCTAGTTCCTTTAATTAAATGTCCTGATCAACCTAAGAGTTCTTAGGTTAGAATTTTGAGCTTATATTATGGTTGCTTTTGGGTTATACTATCGGGTCTTATCTCTTTTTGGTGGTTACTTTGAGCTACATTTCTCCTATTGGACAGTTAAGGCAATTAAGAGGAATTTTGGGTGGTTACAAATGATTTTACTTAGTAGGATATTTTTGTAATGCTCTAAGTCTCTGAGTCCATATTACTTTTTCATTTTTTGTTTACTTTTATAACTTTAATTTTGTTTGTCATACTTCTTATAATTCTAGAATGATACTTTCTACAAGTGGACATTCTGTTTCAACACATGATATTCATGAAAATGTGGATATAGCATGCAATCATATTAGTTAATTGAAAGATTTTGATTGAAAAAAATATTATAAGTATTTTTGTTATGGAACTATATATAAAGGAGGAGGAATTAGTAGATTAAAATGACATCTTACTAGAGTGAATGGTAATATTGTAGCATGCAAAAAAGTGTCGCATGATATTCATCATCAAATGCAAGAAAATTTAAACACATATCTAAAACAGACAATAAAGAAAAGAAGAGAGTACAAATATATATCATGATTTGGCCATTGAACAAGAGATGGGCGCTAATTCTCTTAATAGAACACAAAGTTCGTCTGCAAAAGATAGAGACATGATAAAGACAAATGAAAGAGAAAAATTAATTAAGTAGACATTTACTTTTCTCTTGGAATAAAATAATGAGCAAAGACATCTTTTAAAGTTTGTTAGCATCAAAATATGCTATACATCATGCTGATTTAATTATTGCTAGATAGGTTTTTTATTATTATTTTGTCATAAATGCCTTAAAATTTTCTTTGCACAAAAAGCTTTTGACGGAATTGAAACTATTGGACTTAGCTATAAACTCCCTTCAAATTATAGAATGAAAGTAAAGTTATTAAAATATTGCAAAGAAGAATGTAGATTGCTAGTAGTGTAATATATAAGTAGTCAGAAAAACATTGAATGCACATTAAGGACTGATCGCTAGATAGAAAATAAAAATATAATATTAATCAATTTTTTGATTTATTATCCATGAGGTTTCCCTATTTTAAAATCTATTGATGCATCTTATATTAAGAAAGATGTTACAGCATTATGTTCTTTTTTTATTAAAGTTGTTGAGTGGGTGGGTTCGAGAATGTAGTGTAGATAATAATTAACAATGTTGCATACTAGAAGAAGGCTAAAGAGTTATTACATGAAAAGTATGACAACATCTATAGGTGACCTTGTGCTGCATATTACCTTAATCTTATCTTGAAAGATATTTGTACAATGCATCACATCATTGAGCTTACATAGAATGCATCCAAGGAGATAGTTTTTATTTATATTCATGTCTTTATACTAGCTTCGTTATGAAAAAGACTTGGTTAGAAAGAGATAGTGCATTTCAAAGCAACAAGAGTTGCAACTAATTTTATTATATTAAAGAGTGTTTATAAACATAAACATGATTTGCAAACATTCATTACTAACAAGTGTTATACAGACTCACCGTTGGCTAAAATTATAAAGGGAACATATGTGGCACATATTATTTTAGATACTGAATTCTGAAATAATTTCTTTATAATGTCGAAGTTAGACATCTGATAATGTTAGTATTCTTAGTTTCTTACATTATAGTTTATATTTTAAAACATTAAACTTCTATAATATAAACTTTCTACATTATTTAATAACTAGTAAATATTTATAGGTTGCTGTTATCGTCAATTCTGATGAAAAACCCTCACCTGGGTCTTCTTATGATGGCATGCATAGAGCATGAAAGGTAATAAAAGCATGTTCAGAATTACCAAAAGGTAGTATAAATCATAAACTAGCATCATAAGGAATAGATGGGATAATTAACTTCAACAATGCATCTACGTAACTGCTTAGTTTTTTAATCATGATTTTTAATATGATAAAGGGAGTTATTGTCACATGCTTGAAATCATGCAAGGTTTGGTGGAGATTATTGGAAATAAGGATATATGTCCTCAACTATCACTAGTGACAAATGAGGTTAGACTAATGCAACCTAGTAATTTAAAAGTTATAAACTTATTTTTACATGCATGTTTTTAAATATCTTCTTAAAGTTATAATTATTTATATCTAGATGAGTTGTGAAAGATGCTTGCCTCAAGTGCTCCAAATTTATAAAAATTAGCTATACTAATTTTTAGTAAAACAACTTTTCCATGGGTTGTGAAATAAATCAGAGTATTTTTTAGCTTATACAAAAAAAGAGACAAAATCATATAGAGCATCAAAAGTTAAATGTTCTTTTATATGTTAGATATAGCCACGAATTAAGAAACAAACATCATTATTATTTATTTATCATGGTGATTATAATCATAATTTATCATTTTACTTGTGTAATGTTTAAATATTTAGGTTATAGTTTAAAAATAATTATGATTCTTTAGATTGCATAAGAATCGAGTTGGTTGATTTTTGGATTATTAATGAAGAACTTACTCCCGAACTTAACTATGATGATCTAGAGAATGGAATTTATGGAGAAGATGTTATTCCATAAGCTAAAGAGTCTAACATTATAACTTATATGCAATCTCAAACTAAGTTTCCTTTTTTAAAAATTTACATTTCTTAATTTCTTTTACTAATGATGCTATAATTGAAAATATTAAATGTGTAGTTGAAGGAGAATTCATTATTTTTATAAATGAAGATCATGAAAGTGATAATTTAGAAGCTTCTACAGAAGGAGATAATGGGAGGTAACTATTGGGGAAGCAGAATTCACAGTCACATTTATCGAGATGAATTCTTAATAGGCTTTATTTTCATCTTTAGACTTAATTATCAACTATTTATACTTTTCTTCTATTACACTTTATCAAATGATGTTGTGTATAGACTATGGAATAATAAATATTTTACTCTATGTGCACTTTATCTATGTTTGTATTTTTAATTATGAGCTTTATTATTTTTAATCTTTTATTTAAAATTATATATGCAAAATAAATTTGTATGCTAAATCATTCTATCTTTTGCTTTTGTTTTCTAATTACTAATTTGTTCATATTTTTCTTTAGCTCTCAAGGATCAAATTGCTAAAAGAATAAAATATAACATATTCAAAGATCTTCTACATTATGGTTCTAGGTATAAAATGATGGTTAGTAATTTAAATATAAAAGTTAATTAATGGTCTGTTTTGGATAATTATAGTGTTTTGCAAAGTTAGTTGTTAAGCTCCTATGATGAAATCAACTTTTTAAAAAGTTGTTATGCATATTACAAATATTTTTAAAAAAAAAAATTCAAATAACAACTTCTAATAGCTACTGCACTCTAATAGCTCTAGTTCTCAAAAGTATCTTTTACCACAAAATTTTTTGAAAGCAGCTAAAAAGTTAAAAGCCAAACGTAGCTGTGTTACTTTCTTGCTGCTTTTTGAAAGCAAAGTAGTTAGAAAGTTGTCCCAAACGTACTCTATGTTTTTAATAATTGAGGATACTATTTTTTTAATTTTATTTATACTTTCTTATATATTTTCAATATTACAGCATTATTTTATTATTTCAATTATATTTGAATAATTTTATATTTATTATATCATTTGGTTCAACCCCAACTAGACCATCAAATCTTAAATCTTTTCTTTCTTCACTTTAATGTCCGATCTGATTTTCACAACCTTCATCCTTGCTATTTGGTTCATGTATGCACTACTCAATTGGATATGGGAGGAATGCGAAAAAGCCCAAAAAGTCTTGTCTGGTCACATTAAATGTTCAAAATAGCAATATATTCTGATCATAATGGTGCATGAACCTTTTGTAAACAAAAATAAATAATAATAGCAATACATAATCATATTGTATGCTATGCTTATATTGAAATAATTTACCTAGAATAAGAGGAAAAAAAATTAAATATATGTGTATATGTAATACCGGAACATCCAATCATGAGTAATTAGATAACATAATAGCCAAGTGCGACTTGTTTTGACATGGTATAGTTGGGAAAGAATTAATCCAACCTTGGTAGGGTTGCATTTAATGTGAAATCCAAAAGAAAAGTCTTAAAAACAACTAAAAATTTACTACTTCAAACATTTTTAACATGAAGGTGAAACTTGATCAAATTTTAAAGCCTTCCTAATCAGAAGATGTTAGAAGACAATTATGTAGCACAATGAATTAAATTTGATTATACTATGAATAGACTTAGCTAATATGTATGATCAGTTTGAAAGATTCTCATCTAAAAGGATTAAAAAGTATAATCGATCAAGTATGATTGTATTTCAAGGTATGAGCATCTATGGTTTTATAGCTAAATAAACATGGAAGCCTTAGGTAATTATTCAAAGACAAATAGTCAAAGTAGATCACATATTTCTTTTGATATTTGCAAATCAATGCTATTGATAATCTCGAGTTGAAAATCGATAGGTTAAGATTAACAGTCTTAAAGACTCATCATGATTATCAATAACTGTGTAAACAATGATTGACTAATCAATCTACTTAGAATGAATAATATGGGACCAAATCTATTAAAAAAAATATAGATAATAAATTAATATTAAATCAATTAACATACAAGATCTAAAATTGGTGCAATATCATTGTGATGCAATGTTATGAGTATGAGATTACGTACGGCCGACGGCTAACTCAACACATGTAAAATATTCTAAGAATATTTTCATTTCCTTGTGCTCTTTGTTAAAGTTCATGAGAATGTGATATTTTATTTTGTATTCTAAATAAACTATTTTAATATTAATTTAATTTTTCCTTACATTCTTCTTTATCCTTTCTTTATAACTGAATTTTTCTTCTTAATTTTAAAGGAGAAACTGATTAACGAAATCAAAACTACATCTTCATCACTCAATGTCTTTGTCTAATTGCTATCAAACTCTAGAACTTTTAGGGTGAATTGCTCTCTTTCATTTTTGGGAATGTCTTCAGCTAACTATTAATGTTCAGCTCGTATATAATAAAGCTAAGCATAAGATTAGCTTAATGAGTAGCTAAGTATATAAACTATAAAACAACATTAACATTTGCATCCCATTAATTAGGCTGACATTTAAGAAAATTTTGACTTGCATTAGTAAACTCCTTATAAAATTTAAACAATGATTTAAAAATATAAGCTTCTAGGCTTATTAAATATAGATGAAAATAATTTACAATATTGGATGAGTATCTTAATATATGATTGTTTATGGTCATTCGAGTTTTCAATAGTGAAGCACAATCTATCCTATATCTCTTTACCAATTTTTATTAGTCAAAACTTATATATAAGAACTATATTTTATTGCATAGAAAAAGTTTAGACATTTAATTGAGCCAACTCATGCTCTTCCTATATCAATTCATCGAACTATTAAATTTATTTTTCTTTATTTTTTAAATCAAGTAAAGGACATTAATGAATTATATTTAAAATCAACAAGAACACTAAAATAGTGATTTTACATTTGCTATTTTCTTTATTTTTTTTACATTATTAGTTTCTTCAATGAAAGGATATCATGTCAAATTCACTAAATAGCATGTATCACATGTGAAACTTATATCAACATATTTTTAATTATGCCATAACAACACAAAAATAATTGAAGGCATAAAAGGGGAAAGTATTCTTTGTTATACATAATTTAGACTAACTATCAACATCCATTTCTCGAGTTCTCACACGATTTTTTCAACTACATTTTTCTTACTAATATAGGGTAGAAAACCATATCTTTTCATTGTAATGAATAATCCTACACTTGCTTTTACATTTAGCATGAAGTACCTTATTTTAAGTCATTAGCTAGTTACAAAAAGCCTTGCAAATGATTTTGAAATATAAGCACCTTTACAAATACAAGCCAATAGCTTTTAAAATAGCCATATTTTTAAATTATAAAGAACAAAAGGAGTATAGAGGAAAAAGATAATTAATAGTTTTTCTGCTATATATTTGACCTACAATTAAATTTACTCATGCTTGAAAAAAAAAAAGTCTTTTTAAACACCTTGGTTTTAATAAAAAATAAACTACTATTTGATTGTATGATATAATCAAGATCATAAAAATACAAGCAATTGAACTAATTCATATTTAATGTTTTATAAATCCTATAGTTTAATGAGGTTAAACAAGAAAACTAATTGTATAATACAAATAATTTAAACATTACATTAACATTATAATGGTAATTTAAATTATTAATTAGATTGAGATAACAAACTAGCTTTATAGTTTGATTGATGAGATATGATTAGTTAATGTTTATATCATCATAATTAATGCAAAATGATTTCATTATAATTACTTCAAAGTAGTTTATATCATGCATCCTGATGCATATTGCACAATATAAGCCTAATATTAGTTATCATTAATTACTAGATTTTTCAATAAAAATAAAAATCAATGAGATCATATTTTGAAATTGAACCTTAACATACAATTTGATAAAACTAGATAAATTGTGAGCTATGGGTGACTGTAAAATACAATTATTATTTATGCAATACAATCATTTATGATATTTTTTGATTAGTTTTGATCGGATCTTATTTTTGTCTATTTCACTCATGTCTATGAGATAATCATCTTGGCAATCTCTACACCTGAAACAACAACAAATACGAGAATCAATAAAAAAATAATAATTTATACATTTTAAATTTTAAAGATCTATTACAAACAATTACTCCATGAATTTCATGAGTTTTAGCTAATCTTGAGTTATTTGGTGATTGGCTAGCAAGATAATCCTGAAGCATAAGATTTTTTAAGTGGTGTTCATCCTTCAGATTGTTGATAACATTTGAATTTTTCTTTATGTTTATACTTGAAATGCTGGTAATCAATTAAGCGCAAAAAGTAAATTTAAACATTATTTACTTAGATCAAATTTTGTCTTTGATTTTGAAATTCTTAGGTATTGGTGTTTATCTATGGCTATTTTTTGGTGGTTTTTGTTTTTCTTAGGTAATGCTGTTTATCTAGCTCACATTTTTAATATTCTATGACTAATTTAACTAACAATGTTGAATTCTTTTATTATTTTACTTAGATGATGTTCATCCTCCATTAATTCTACTCAACCTACTTAATCAATGGACCCACATGATATTAATAGCACTGGCATTGCAATGATCCAATGTTTTGATAGCGTTCAAAACACTATGCTTCCTTTCTAGGACACCTATGCTTCTAATAGGTGCATAGAACCATTTGTAAAATATTTAAGAAATATAAATATATAATATTGAGTCATATCTATCAATGATCCTTAAGTAAGTCCTTTCATCCACAAAGTGATATAAACTACTAGAGAGTTTAAAATAATTTGATCAGAGTTTCTTTACCATGACAATATTTAAGAAAACTATAACGCTGTTCCATTTCTTTTATAATATTACATATGTGTAATTTTTCTTATTTATTAGCATTTATAATTAATCATTTTTTTAAATAAATGCATTAAAATTTCTCACTTCTTACAATGAGTTTTTATAAGCTTCTAAACTTAATTTAAAAATATTTTCCAGATTATCCAATAGAAATTATATTTACTTGTTAATTCTGAATTTTTTAAATTCTTTTGTCCCTTATCTGTGAAATGTTATATATTAATGCTTAAATGGTGATTCATTATTTCTTTCTTCCCTCAAAATACCTGTATAAGTACCCAATATTTGACTTTTTTTGGTATTAACAATGTTACATCTTGAAAATAGTTATCATTGTTCTTACATATCTATACAATTTTCACAATGATGGATGCCACTCTATTCAAAGACAATACCAATGTACTATAAAATAACTATCATTTTCCTAATTTACTGACAAAGTAAACCTCTTCTCCCACTTAGATAAAGGTGAATTAAATGCAAATTGATAAATAATTTTTCTTCAATTCATCCCAACTCAAACTATAATAATAAATAATGCAAAAATAAAACATGGTATGAGGCACACCAAATAAAAATAAATCGAGTGAGCATTTTTTACACATTAATTTTTTTTTTTTATGAAATTCTATCAATCCAATATTACAGAATCAATCATAATATAAAAACCCAATCCATATTTAATTATAGCATGATAAAAAAAATATATTAATCAAAATGCTATGTTGAAGCTAAATACATAATAAGTTATAATTGTAAAATTATATAAAAAATATACATATTAAGTCTAATTGAAGATAATATAAATGATTACATTCAAGAATATTAGACAAGACACATTTTTATGCAAATGCAATCCTACAAGTGACACCACAAAAGATACTTGATGTATGTGAATAATTTAACTAATTTAGTTATTAATTTATTATTAAGCACAACATTATCATCAATATAAACTTTATTCATGAATTTAATTAAGCTATTTATACCATAGTTCAATAAGAGATTACTCAATCTGTAATTTATGTAATGATTAAACTATAAGCATGATGACAAAAATTTATTTCACTACACAATCCAGTAAGATTAATTTAAAGAAACACAATTAGTTACACAATCTGTAAAAATAAAGCTACTATGATAGTCATTAAAAGATATATAATATTAGTTATGAGAGTATTTAAGTAAGAAACACAATAATGATTTACTAACTTTAGCAGGAAAATACATGGTTTATAAGCAGTTAGAATCATATAAGCAAGAGAGCCTATGCAAATAAATTAATATACAAGTATTGTAAATCTCAATATCTCACCCAGATACCAATGTTCATGACTAATCCACTAGTGGAACTTGTATCTCACATTATAGCTAACAATAGAATCCTCTCTCAATCATCCAAAAAGCGGTGCGCATTCTTAAAATATAATAGAAGAGAATCCTCAACTTTGTAATGAGGAATGCCACTTCCTCTATGGCATTTGACAAAACTCATTTATACCATTTTGAAAAATGCTTCAATGCTCTCGCAACCCCAAATATTAACACTTTGAACTATCTCTCTCGAAGTCAAAGTCATATAAAAAAATAAAAAATTGTAGAGTGAGAAATCTACTTGAGATCTAGAATTTTTTAAAAATTTTAAAGGTTTTAAAGTATTTTATTTGGTGAATTTCACTTATGCCTGTCATCAACGAAGAAAATATGGTGACTGACTATATTAGCACTTAGAATTGATTAACTTTTAATAATAGATGTAATACACAATTTTGAAACTAATGACAATGGTGTCATAAATAATTCTAAAGATTTTCACATAATTTCAAGGAGATGAAGTACATCGAACATTAGCAATGTTGCGTGCTAGAAAACTAGTTAGGTAAAGTTATTTTGTTTGAATAAACATAATATATTTAAAGAAAAAAGAAAACTTTTTTTAATGTGGAAAACCTCGAAAGAGGAAATGATTTATCAAGAAATATATATATTTGGAGTTGTTTTATAAGATTATATAATTGTATATGAAAGTGAAGAATCCAAAATGACAACAAACCATATAAATCCGTGAAGCAAATTGAATAATGGAATGAAACTGATGTCGATGAAAAGATTACATTGATCGGCATAATACAATGTGAGTGGTGGCATGATGCTGGAGGATGCTGATCTCTCCTCTCTTTGTTCCCTCATGAAAAATGAGGCTATTTATGATTGGAGTGGCGTCATAAATACAAAATCAAACCAATTTTCTCTGACTAATGATGATTCCTTTGATCATATGATGTATTTTGTGTATTTGAATGCATGAATTGTAAGATCTGGGCTTGTTGGATCATCGAGACACTCAATTTGACTATAAACACTCCAAATTTGAGAGATTTTTAGGAATTTAACTAATGTCCCAAAATTTCCAATGATATTTTAAGTGCTTGATCTTGTAATTTTGGATCGCTTACGATCAAGATTTAATGAAATTTTGGTCATATGCTATTTTGGATAATATTATCTCAACCATCCAAAAATATATATGCTGAATATTTGAAAATAGCAGATTCTTCAATAAAATTTGCGGTTCCATTAACCATATATTTTGAAAGAACAGATCTTCATGTGAACACAAGATTATCACCATATTGGCCATGAATGTGTAAGTATGCATGCGAGATTTTGACGTTATTATAATAATTACGCGCCATAGGTGCTCGATTATCATCACCGCTGCCGTACACCCCGCCGGCAAGCATGCTGCGGTCACCACGCCGACCATCGCCGCCGGTACCGAATTCGTCGCCGGCCACCGCTGCCACCACCGCCGAATTTATCCGCCGGTTATGCCGGCCGCTAACCGTTTGATCATGCTGACCAGCCGTTGCCATCACCACATCATCGCCGGTCACACTGCCGACCATGATCTACCCATCTAGTTTACAGCATAAGCGTCCATTTTGGATGGGTTAGAACCTCAAATCTTGCGTGCATACTACACACATCCGTTTGATCCGCTTGGTGATAATCTTGTGTTCACATAAAGATTTGTCTTTCAAAATATATGGTTAATGGAACCTCAAATTTCATTGAAGAATCTGCTATTTTCAAATATTCGACATATAAATTTTTTGATGGTTGAGAGAATATCATCCAAAATAGCAACCGATATGACCAAAATTCCACTCAAGCACGAATCTTGATGTCAAAACAAAATCCAAATTGAAACCGGTCCCATCAAGCACTTAAAATATCATTGGAAACTTTGGGACATTAGTTAAATTCCTAAAAATCTCTCAAATATGGAGTGTTTATAGTCAAATCAAGCGTCTCGATGAGCCAGATCCAACAAGCCCAAGATCTTATAATTTCGACTTCATTTGAGCATTCAAATACACAAAATACATCATATGATCAAAGGAATTATCATGAGCCGTCCGATGGAGAGGTGTGGTTCAGATTTTGCATGTATTTACAGAGATGCCACTCCTCCAATATATAAATAGCCTCATTCCTCATATGAGGGGATGCCAAGAAGAGAGAGAGAGAGCTCTAAAGCTTGAAAATCCTCCAAGCACAATCGAATTTGACGGTTGTCAACCAATGATTGTCAAATCTCTCCACCATCATGACGACCTTCATCATCGTGGTCGTTCTCATTTCACCATCATTTGCTACCACTCAATTTACAAAACGACTATATGGTCGTTGTTGTCGATTTTGGGATTCATTGTCGCCTCTTCATATACAATTATGTAATCGTTATCGGAAAACTTGTACTCCAAAACAAATATATAGTGGAAGTTTTTTCTTTAGTGACTTTTCTTTTTTTTCAGGTTTTCCATGTTAAAATTTCTGAGTTTTCTTATTCATTTAAATTGTGTGTATTTCACAATAAGGCTAAGGCGTAAACTTTTACTCTACTGCAACTGGTTTTCTAGCACTCAACAATAACAAGTCTTAGTCAGTTCAGTCTTAGGCAAGTCTGACTACTTCAAACACTCAAAAATAATCATTTTTTTGTAGAAAGTAATAATGAGAATAATGTTGTAACTTAAAGAAGGACATCAAAAATACACCATTACAAAAGTTTCATAGAAAACACAATTTGATAAGATTAGGACTACTCATGAAAGGAGCACTATTACTACTCCATGTAATATTAATTAATCATAACTAAGTAATGGGTTAATAATTAACTTTAATTAAATTTAGTAGTTATGTCCTTCTCATTTTCTAATATTACACCACACATAATAATTAACATGAAATACACATGACAAATCAACTAGTATTGACATTTAATATGACATAAATGGACTACGTGCACAATGCAACTTAGACATAAAATTAACACGTAGTTTTCAATGCTTCAAACTTTAATTTTTCTCACATTGTACTCTTGCTCCCTTTAATGGAACAATATATTTTTTCTTTCAATTCCTATACCTTGGTGCTTGTACTTGAATCTCCTTATGATTGTGCTATTTGTGCTATATCAGGATATCTGGCGAAAGATAATGGCATGGTCAATTTAGGTGTATCTCATACCAAAGGGGTATATTCATGTGCTAAGATAAAGATGAATCTGCCACCAAAAAGTTTTTATTGTGAGAGGAACTTGAAGCCTGCCTAGAAGAAAGAAGTATTGTGATTGGATTTGAAGCGAGTACATAAGTGTTAAAATATAATGCTAGAGTATATCTATCATCAAGCAAAATTTTTGTTGAGATTAGGTGTACTTGGATAAACATGTGATGCCTTGGAAGTTTGGAGAGGACAAATATAAGATGGTGGAGACCTTAGTGGAGCACTATGTATGTGTGCGGATCAAAGATTGTTTGGTCAAGAGAGGGACGTTGTTAGAGTTTCACTTGAGTTTATTGAGTTTGAACCATCAACTTTTGTCTTTTAAAACAATTTAGTCACGAAGAGATAAAATTCTAATGACAAATATTTTTTTTATCGTTGGGTCAATCTATTAATTTCTCACCTTTAGATGAAAAATTGAATTTAGATCAAGAAAGACTTATATACCATAATTTTATTACATCTATTAGTTTTAAAAAAAATTATGTCTTTCAATCGTTAAATACTTTAACTTAAAATTTATAAAATGGTGAAAATATTTCGATGCATATGATGATTTAATTCGATTATTTAAATGCTCAATCCATTTAAAGTTTGTTTTGTTCTCACATATTAATTTAAGGTTTAATTATTTTGAATTTAGATATTATTAATCATATTTCATATGTCCTAAACTCAACTTGCATGGCGTTATATAGAAGAGATAAATAAGAAGATTGATGAAGATATAATGGAAGAATGTCCATAAACTTAAAAACAAATAACAAAAAAGACATGCTTGAGAGAAGAATGAGAAAATATGAACAAATAAAAAAATAACATGCTGATCTATCTTTTCACACTTTATTTTAATATGACCGAAAAAGACAAAAAGAAAATTAAAAAAGTAAAAAAACATTTTATTTTAATAAAAATAAGGAATATGAGAATTAATTCTTATTCTAAATAATAATCTCAAAAGATTTAAAACTTAATTAGCAACAAATTGTTGACATTAGGCCTTCACAAGCATGAAACAAAGATGTTTTCTGTCAGCATCAACAAGATCAGGGCGCCGAAACACCCAAATTGCCACATTGTCTCCATTCTGCAAGTCGCCAAAAAATGATTTGCAGTACGCTGTTTTAAATTGGTTCACCATAATTAGTACTTAAATAAATGAAATGGAAAAATATTATTGATGTACATTAAAGGTGAATCTACTATGATCTTTTGAATTGAGGCTTTTTGACGTTAACTTTCCTCTTTTAAGCACCTCGTTCAAAAAAAATAAAAATAAATAAATAAATAATATCTTTAGAGGTCTTAGATAATAAAAGCATTTTGTTAATTGCCCAAGCTATATTTTTTTATACTAAATTCTTACAGCTAATTGTTCTACTTAGGAATAAATAGTATATTTTATTTGATATTTTTATATAGGAAGAAGTAGTGACTCTCCATTACATGATTCATGAGCACTACACATTTTTAGGGAAAATAAATGTCATGAGTAAGATAAAATTCTAATAAAAAATTTAAAATTATTTATGTGTTTCGATCGCATAATCTTATATTTCAAATTGAGCTTATAATATTTTTAAAAGTTACCATTTTAGAATTACAATTTATTGGTTAAAAGTTATATTTTAATTAGTACAACAATAATAATAACAACAGAATAATAAATTACTTATTATTGAATTTGTTGGATTGATGGTTTTTATAGGTAGAGCTTATGGGTTAAGTTGATTAGGAGGTTTGTTTGTTGTTGCTAACATTAGTGTAAGGGGAGGGGTTACATAATTGAGAGGAATAATAGAATCAGCGGGTATTTTGTTTCATTGAAATGGATATATAGATTCATCAAAAAAAAAAACTTGTCAACTAGTTTGGGGATTATAACATTATAATTTGTGTGTGGGGTGGAGTAGCCTGTGGAAAACATGGAAAGCTTGTTGTCGTGCAAGTTTATGAAGAGATTGAGGTCAGAACCATCTAAAAGATAAGCAACCAAAGACTTTGAGGGGACTATAGTCCGTTGGGTGACTATAGAACGGTTGATAAGATGAGAAGTTGTTTGTGGTTTTGAATGGTAGGCAATTTATGAGCTACATTTTTTGTATTAATAGCATCAACCCAAAGATTATATGGTAAATTGGCTAAAGGATAAGAGTTCTAGTGGTTTTAATGCGGTGGCAATTCTTTCATTCAATTGAATCAATTTTCTTGAGAGAGATAGAGCAACTAAATTGATGAATAATATCATTCTTTGTTACAAATTAGGTGAGTTAAAAGGATATGTATTTAGCATTTCCATTCAAACAAAGAATTTGATCCATAAATTGGATTGGTTTTTAATCAAATCCTTGAATTGCATGACGTTAAAAGAAACTTTTAGATTTATACAACTTATGAAATATTTAATAAATATTAAAACATCATCAATATATAAAACATAGTATTGAAAATTATGAATTGAGGGAACTGGTGAGAGTTCTCCCATATTTGTATGAATAAATTCTAATTTCTTAAATGATTGTCAATTTGATTATAAGGAGGAAAGGGTATTGCCCTAGGCCAAATTATAAGCTTCACAAAGAAAAAATAAAGAGGAAATACATATATATTTTCTTGTTGTGATAAGAAAATCGAGAAAGTGGTGGACTTGGGATGACCAAATTATTTGTGCTATGAAGATGTAGCCATTGATTTGCTTAGCAATGTGTGATAAGAATGCCATGATGGTCACGATGTTATAGTATACAGCCTGTTAGAATAGAGCAATTGAATTTTATCTTTGTGGCGTAGATATATATGTCAAGAGAATAGAGCAATTATTATCAATGATAAGTTTTTTTGAACAATATAAGATTATGATATTTGTTTGGAGTGTGGAATAAACTAGAGAGAAGGACCTAACATTAGGCATTCGAACTAGACCATCTTAGGTTGATGAGATAGGGGTTTAGCCTTTGTCAACTCTATCATTCTTAGTGTCAATGTAGGGAATGGAATTTTACACATTTAGAATATTTAGAATAAGTTGAGTGGAGGCTACATTATCTAATATCTAATCAACTGCTGAGATTTTAGTACTTGTTATGTATGATATTGGAGGTGAAAATGTATCAAATGGCTTGAAATTTTGATTATAATGATGCCAACACATCAGAGTAGTATGACCTTTCTTCTTATAGATTTGTCATATAATAAAGACTTGGTTTATTTAGCCACATTTAGTCAAGGTAAAAGGAAAATTATCTATAGTAAAATGAGAACAATTGTGGACACTTGGAGCAATAGTAGGATGCCCAGCACATTGAACTGTAATAGCAAGGTTAGGGGTCATTGAATGGGTCATCTTGGACTATATAGTGGATTTGTTAACTTCTTCATTATAAAGGAGAGAGTATAGGATGCTAAGTCTGATTAGAGTGAGTCTAGTCAGAATTGCTGCTTTAAATGACTGATTTATGAAAGATTACCTAACAAAGATGTGTAGAATCATGTCTTCATGATTAATATGAGCTCAAGCTACTCTAAGATTTCTAACAAATGTCATGACCTTAAAGAGGTACTAAACCTTTATATTCATTTTTTTGAAAATATTATGTAGCTCATTTATAAGTTGGATAATTTGTGATAGGTTTGAGGATTGGAGAGAGTTTTTGATAGTATACGAAATACTAAAGTAGGATTTCAAGTTAAAAACCTAAAGTAGTATTTGTGTGGTGATAGTAAAGTTGGTGTGGGCTGGTGATGGATCACTTGTGCTAACCTAATTGGTGGATGGGGACATTTACAAAATGTTGAGAGATTGGAAGGCTTTGTTGGGATTTGATTTGAAGTGGTGTTTGAGTTATACGAGAAATTAAGCTCAGCGAACACAAGCATAATAGTACATTGAATAATAGAAGCCCAAATATTAACACTTTGAACTTCCTCTCTCAAAGTCAAAATCATATAAAAAAATTAAAATTGTAGAGTGAGAAATCTACTTGAGATCTAGAAATTTTCAAAAAATTTAAAGGGTAAGTATTTTTTTTGTTGAATTTCTCTTACGATTTGTCATCAAGGATGCAAATAGCGTGACTAACTATATCATCACTTAGAATTGATTAACTTTAAGAAATAGATATAATACAAAAGTTTGAAAGTAATGACAAAAGTGTTAGAAATAATTCTAAAGATTTTCACATAATTTCAAGGAGATTAAGTACACCAAATATTAAGCAACAAAATGTCTTAGTCAGTTCAGTCATAGGCAAGTCTAACTACTTCAAACAATCAAAGGATAATCATTTTTTTGTGGAAAGTGATAATGGGAATTATTTTATAACTTAAAGGAGGACTTCAACAACACACCATCACAAAATTTTCATTGAAAACACAAGTTAATAATATTAGGACTACTCACGAAAGGAGCCCAATGGGGGCCAGCTACTCCATTTAATATTAATTAATCATAACTAAGTAATGAGTTAATAATTAACTTTAATTAAATTTAGCAGTTATGCCTTTCTCATTTTCTAATATTACACCATACAAGATAATTAACATGAAATACACATGACAATGCAACTAGTATTGACATTTAACATGACATAAATGGACTATGTATACAACGCAACTTAGACATAAAATTAACACTTAGTTTTCAATTCTTCAAACTTTAATTTTCTCACAAGGTACTCTTGCTCCATTTTATGGAACAATATAATTTTGCTTTCAATTCCTATGCCTTGGTGTTTGTATTTGGATCTCCTTATGATTGTGATATTTGTGCTATATCAAGATATCTGGTGAAAGATAATGGTATGGTCAATTTAGGTGTATCTCATACCAAAGTGGTATATTCATGTGCTATGATAAAGATGAATGTGCCACCAAAAGGTTTTTCTTGTGAGAGGAACTTAAGCCTACCCAAAAGAAAGAAGTATAGTGAGAGGCTTGGAAGTGAGCATGTAAGTGTTAACATTAAACATATAATGCTAGAGTATATCTATCATCAAGCAAAATTTTTATTGAGATAAACATGTGATGCCATAGAAGTTTGGTGAGGGTAAATATAAGATGCTAGAGTAAAATGTATGTGTGTGGATTGAAGATTGTTTGGCAGAAGGTTGCAAGAGAGGGGTGTTGTGGCTAAAGTTTCATAAGCTTAATATAAAATTTGAGTTTAGTCGTTAGTTTTAGTTAAACTTGAATTTAATTCAATTCAATTCAATTTTCTATTGGTGTGATATTAACCATCAATTTGGGATAGAACTTTAGGTCTTTTAATTAATTTAGTCGTGAAGAGATAAGATCCTAATGAATAAATAATTTTTTTATCATTGGGTCAATCTATTAATTTCTCACCTTTATATGAAAAATTGAATTTAGATAAAGAAAGGCTTATATACAATAATTTTATTACATCTATTAGTTTTAAAAAAAAATTTATGTCTTTCAATAGTTAAATACTTTAACTTAAATTTTATAAATCGGTGAAAATATTTCGATGCATATGATGATTTAATTTGATTATTTAAAATTTCAATCCATTTAAAATTTGTTTTGTTCTCTAATATGAATTTAAGGTTTAATTATTTTGAATTTAGATATTATTAATCATATTTCAGATGTCCTAAAATCAACTTGTGTGGCGTTATATGGAAGTGATAAATAAGAAAATTGATGAAGATATAATGGAAGAATGTCCATAAACTTAAGAACAAATAACAAAAAAAGACATGCTTGAGAGAAGAATGAGAAGATATGAACAAATAAAAAAGACTTGCTGATCTATCTTTTCATACTTTTTTAATATGACAGAAAAAGACAAAAATTTTAAAAATGATTAAAAAGATTTTGTTCTAATAAACAATATGGCAATTAATTCTTATTCTAAATAATTAGCTCCGTATATTTAAAGCTTTTTGAAGCATCAATCATATTGCAGGCATTTATGTTGTCTTTCATTTTTATTTCAACATCAAGAACTCCTTGGAAACACTACCATTGCTGCGGATGCAAAAGTGGAGGGTATAGTAGTCGAAACCGAAAATTTGTCAAAATAATCATGACATGAATCCTTTAAATCATTGTGTTAATGCTAGAAGGCCCCGGAAGCATGGCTTGAATACAAAAATGTGCTAGAGTCCGTGATCGATGCCAGTGTGTTAAATAAGCAAGGGTTCCCACATTATGGACGGATGCGGGCAAAGAAGTTAGTCCATGAAACTAGAATTAGGTTAGGATCTTGGAATATAGGTACTCTTACAGGTAAATTAATGGAATTAATAGATATTATAGTTCATAGAAAGATAAATATTTTATGTGTTCAAGAAACTAAATGGGTTGGGGAGAAGGCTAAGGAGATTGATAGTTTAGGTTTTAAACTTTGGTATTCAGGTAAAAGTCGAACTAGAAATGGTGTAGGTGTGATTATAGATAAAAGTTTGAAGGATAATGTTATAAGTATTAATAGATGTGGAGATAGAATTATAGCTTTAAAGATTATTGTTGATACTAAGATTATCAATGTTATAAGTGTCTATGCTCCTCAAGTAGGTTTGGAGGTAAGCTCAAAAGAAAAATTTTGGAATAAATTAGAGGGATTAATACAAAAGATACCTCTTGAAGAAAAAGTATTTATTGGGGAGATTTAAATGGACATGTTGGTAGAGTGGTAGAAGATTTTAAAGTATTCATAGTGGTTATGGATTTGGAGTGACTAATAAAGAAGGTGGGGACTATATTAAATTTTGCCTTAGCTTATGATTTTGTAGTTGCTAATACTTTATTTAAAAAAAGAGATGAACATATTATTACTTATAAAAATGGATCTAGTAAAACACAGATTGATTATTTTTTGATAAGAAAAATAGATCGTTTAGATTGTAATGATTGTAAGGTCATTCCAAGTGAAATTTTAAATACCAAACATCGACTATTAGTTTTAGATTTTAAGATTAAAGGTTGTAAGAGAAAAAAAATAAACTTAATTATTGTCCTAGGATTAGATGGGGACACTTAAAGAACATAAATAAAAATATTTTTAAGAGCAAGCTACAAGAAATTAAAGTTTGGGATGTTCATAAGGAAGCTAACATTATGTGGAAAATGTATCAGTGCTATTAAACAAGTTGCTAAAGATGTGCTTGGAATCAAAAGGAAAAACTTCTTTTAATAAGAATAGTTGGTGGTGGAGTCGAGTGTGCAAGAAAAGATAAAAATAAGAAGCATTGTTATAAAACTTGGTTTAGATGTAAAACTTCGGATAATTGGGAAAGATATAAATGGTCTCAGAGATTCTAAGAAAGCAATATATGATGCAAAAAATTTAGCTTTTAGTGATTTATACAATAGATTAGCTACCAAAGAAGGTGAAAGATGTATGTATAAGTTAGCCAACCAAAGAGATAGGATAAGTAAAGACATAGTTCAAGTGAGGAGTATTAAGGATGAAAATAATAAAGTGCTTTTCTTAGAAAAAGATATTGAAAATAGGTGGATGAGGTATTTTAATAAACTTTTCAATGAAGGATCTGAAAGTATGATTGATTTTAGCAACCTTAATACCTTAAACAAAAATAGAGAATTTCATTTTTATCATATTATCAAGAATTGAAGTTAGTGAAGCTTTAAAGAAAATGAAATGTGGAAAAGCAAGAGGACCGGATAATATTCCAATAGAAGTGTGGAAATGTTTTGGAGATCAAGGAATTTCTTGGCTTACAAATCTTTTAATGTTATTTTAAAGACTAAAAGATGCCGATGAGTGGAGAAAGAGTTTCTTGGTTCCTATATTTAAGAATAAAGGTGATGCACAAGAGTGTGCAAATTATAGAGGAATTAAGTTAATGTGCCATAAATTAAAACTATGGGAGAGAGTAATTGAGCATGGTTACGATGTGATACAAGTTTCTCACAAGTTTGGTTTCATGCCGTAGATCTACTATGGATGCTATACATTTGTTAAGAGGTTTGATGGAGAAGCATAGAGAAAATAAAAGGATCTACATATGATATTTATTGATTTAGAGAAAACTTATGATAAAGTCTCAAGAGATGTTCTTTGGAGAGTTCTAGAACGAAAGAAGTTAATATTGGTTATATTCAAGTCATTAAGGATATGTATACTAGAGTCACTTGTGTCCAAACACAAGGAGGATTGACAAACTATTTTCCTATTTCGCTTGGATTACATCAAGGATCAACATTAAGCCCTTATCTTTTACTTTAGTTATGGATGTTCTTACAGGCATTTACAAGAAGATGTACCTTGGTGTATGCTTTTGATGATGACATTCTTCTTGTTGATAAGACTAGAGAGGAGTCCAACGAAACTTGAATTATGGAGGTCAACTTTAGAGTCTAAAGGTTTTCGTTTAAGCATCTAAAACTGAATATATGGAGTGTAATTTTAGTTGTAGAAGTTTTAGTGGTAGTCTTGTGACTTTAGGTGATCAAGTCATTAATAAGAGTGAGATTGAGATATTTAGGCTCTATTGTTCAAAATGATGGTGAAATAGATGGAGATATTATTAGAGAATTCAAGTTGGATGGTTGAAGTGGAGGAATGCATCTCGCCTATTATGTGATAGAAAAGTTCCACTTAAACTTAAGGAAAAATTTTATAAGATGGTGATAAGACCGCAATGACTTAAGTGAATGTTGGCCAATAAAAAAAGAAACATAAGACTAAGTTAAGTGTTATAGATGAGGATGCTGGTGGATGAGCGGCTTTACCCTTAGAGATAGAATGCAAAATGAGTATGTTAAAAAAAGTTGGAGTAGCTGGTGGTAGATAAGATTAGAGAGAGCCTTAGATGGTTTGGCCACATAAAGCAGTCCATGACCCGATTAGAGAGTAGATGCATTAGATTTGCCTTATGTTAAGAAAGGTAGAGGTAGACCTAAAAGACTTGGTTAAGATGTATAAAAATGATCTTAGTATACTTGAATTAAATGAGAACTTGACACATAATAGGACACAATGGAGACGAAGGATTCATGTAGCCGACCCCACCTAGTGGGATTAAGGCTTGTTGTTGTTGTTGTTGTTGTTGTTGTTGTATCAAGAACTCCTTGGCCTTTAAAATAAACTTTTCTTTCCATCAAAGGTTGACAAATAATAAATCAAAGAAAATAGGTTTATTAAAGAAAAATTGCTGCATTTATTTGCTTCGTATTACTAATAATAGAATTTCATATATGTGATGTCCTTAATATTATAAAATTGCTGAACCTAAACCACATGAAGTCATATGTCTTAGTCAAAAATTTAGAGTCAGAATTTTTTTATTTTTTTTCGTCTTTTAAAGAAGTTCTTTCCCACAGTTAAGACACATAACATTATGAATTAACAATGTTGAATTCTTTTAAAGGAGCTTAATATGTTATGTCTTTGGGTGAATGACTAATTTAATTAATAATGTTGAATTCTTTTATTATTTTAATTAGATAATGTTCATCCTCCATTAATTCTACTCATCTTACTTAATCAATGGACCCACCAGATATCAATAGCATTGGCATTGCTATGATCCAAGGTTTTGATAATGTTCAAAACACTATGCTTCCTTGCTAGGACACCTAATTTGATCCAAGGTTTTGATATATATATATATATATATATATATATATATATATATATATATATATATATATAATGTTAAGTCCTATCTATCAATGATCCTTAGTAAGTGCTTTCCTCCACAAAGTGATATAAACTACTAGAGAGTTTAAAATAGTTTGATTAGGGTTTTTTAACCATGATAATATTTAAGAAATATGTAATGTTGTTATATTACTTTTATAATATTATATAGGTGTAATTTTTCTTATTCATTAGCATTTATAATTAACCATTTTTAAAATAAATGCATTAAACTTTCTCACTTCTTATATTAGGAGAGAGAGAGAACCATATATATATATATATATATATATATATATATATATATATATATATATATATATATATATATATATATATATATATATATATATATATATATATATATATATATATATATATATATATATTAAATAAAGCACATAGTAACAATATAGAGAGGCCACATTCCCTTTGAGCCTAAACTAAGAATACATTGAGGCTCGAGCTCAATTGAAGGAATACCCATAAAAGCTTCAAGTTTAATATCTTGTTAATATAATCACCATGTATATATAAAGTTTAACAAAGTATTTGGGAGATTATCATCTCCATGAAAGAAAGGCAATAACATCAAGGAATGCTACTAGTATTATATATACACTGATCATTTCATGTTTTCTCTCATTGTTCCTAAAGACAATTTTGAGAAAAATTTCAAAATTGAGCCATAAGTATAAGCAATCCAACATCTTTTATTTATCATTAATATAAATTGAACTATAAACATCTCCAATGTAAGTAACATAGATCAAGCTTAGGTATATAATTGTGATTCAAATATAATAAATAACGATAATCAATATGGGAGAAGAAATCTCTTTCTAATGCATCTTCATTAAAAAAGACCACCAGCTAATTCTATTCATTGACACCTCTTTCTTGTTATCATGCCAATTTAAATATAGAAAGCACTGTGCAAAACTTATTCTAGGAAAATTCCTACTATATTCCGAAACTAGGGCAACTATAAGTTTGAGCACAAAAACCAACATTAAAAGTATTAACAATAGGTTTGCTTTTGTTGAATGGATAGAATAGAACCAAACAACTCCCAATTACCACCCCTAAATGTTAAACCCTAAAACCCTAAACCATAAATCCTAAATGCTAAACCCTAAAACCATAAACTCTAAACCTGAAACCCTAAAATCTACAACCCTAAACCCTAAACCTTAAACCACAAATCCTAAACCCTAAACCCTAAACCTTAAACCCTAACCCTAAACCCTAAACATTAAATGCATAAACCCTAAAACCCTAAACCCTAAACTCTACACCCTAAATAGGTTATCATAATGTTTATCAACATTAAGTAGTCCTTTAAGCTTGGCTTGCAGGTTATGGCCACCAAATCCAATAAATTGCTCACATTGAGTACCAAAATTGGTGAGACAAAAAGCAATTTATCATCGACTCTAAAAATATGAGTAATGATGTAATATAATTGTTGTAATAAATTAAAAGCTTGAATACAAAGGTAATAAATACTAGCATCATATCAATTATGTTTATTGATTTTTTGCACCATTGTATATGTATCTATGTCAGTCCAAATATGTTAAATTTTACTACTTAAATAATTTCAATCCAAAATAAATGTTATATAATTCAACATATACAACTGAATCAAAAGGTGAAGGGAAGAGATAAGCTTACATTAAATTTCCATTATAATATCTAATTATACCTCCAGCATCACATCGACTACTAATAATTGACCCATTAGAGCTCAATTTCACATAAATAAATCGGCAACTTTTAGTAAATAAATTGACATTTCTTATTTTTATTAACATAAAAACTTTAATACTTAAAGAAAGAACCTTATGCAACAATCCTTTAAAGCTTTTATAAAAAGTGCAACCAAGAAGATAAAAGAGATTAATCTTATGAATAGTTTTCACTATTATGCTAGAAGGCTTCATTTTATTGCCTTTATGTTTACAATCATTTCTTTCCAATCATAGAAACAATAATGCAATGATTGGCAAAATAATACATATATGTCCTTTATGTTCATTAAATAACCAAGCAAAGAGTAATTGATGAATGCCCCTAGAGTTATAAATCTAATAAAAGTTGCACATCTCATTAAGCCAATTCACGCCTTAGCAGCAATAGGTCAAGTTAAAAAGAAATGATTAAAATTTTCTATTTGAAAATAACAAAAATATTTTGAAGTAAGTTGTACACCTTTTTTTCTACATTAGGTATTTTACAAAGACTAAAAAAAACTAAAATTCTCTAATAAATCTCAAAAATATGATAATGAGATATTTTGATGCCAGATTAGTTTAAATATAATTGATTTAGAATAAATAACTTCTTTTATATATACTTTTGAAATAAAAGTACCATTTAGAGACATGTTTAGTATGATTTCATCATATTTGAAATTACATGTCTAAGCCTATCAGCATCTTAGTTTCTATCTAGCATAAAGTTGGAGACTTTAGCTAAGGAAATAGATCAGGAATTGATTAAGGAATCAATAGAACCAATACCTAACCAATTGTCTTATTAGAAGAAAGATGTTCCATTACCAATACCCCACAAAATTAGAACTCAACTCCTCATTTAATTTTGCACATTCTTTTCAAGTATGAGAATCATCATTTTTGAAAGAACAAGTGATGAGGTGCCTTCCTCAATTATTTTTAATTTAAAGCCAAGCTATTGGATATCTCCCATTCAAAGGATCACCATAATTTAACAAAAATGGTAGTATTAAGGTCTAAACAACTTTTTATAATTAATCCTATTTTCTTCAAAAATAGCACAGCAATTCAACCAGATGCCTAGTGAGTCTTCTTGTTCTCCACTTTAGATGCCTAAAAGAATTTATTGAACAATCATTCCATTATACTTAACACATCTTTTGGAGGATTAACTGCTTGCTTTGTATAGATAGGAAGAGAATTTAACATGCTTTTAATAAGAATAAGCCTACTACAAAATGAAAAAAATGTTGAACTCCCAAGCAGATAATTTTTTGTTAATGGCTAGGATACTATCCTCAAATAGAAATATTTTTTATTGTCTTTAACAAGTTCAACATTGATATTTTTTATTTGTAAAGCCAATAATAATTTCAGTAGTATTTAATTTGTAGTTTCAACTTTTGAGACCTTGTCATTGTGATCATGCCTCTTCACCATGAAGTGTTTGTTGTCACCAAATCTATTGGGATCTTACTATGTCATCCCTAGAATTTCCTATCATGAAATTATTATGTTCTTTTTTATTGATCTCTTATAAATAAGAGAATTATAAATGAGCTCAATACTAACATTTGTTATCAACGTTCATGATAAAAACTTGATTCCAAAGTTAAAATAAAATTTTAATTAATGATACTATAGCAAGTCTTGCAACTTGAAATTATATATTAGATTAAATCATATTTGAATTTCAAAAGTTGTATGATGATGTTCAATTTAAATTTATTAAACTAATGATCACATAGTCTGTAATTAATGAGCTTGATTATATTTATAAAAAAATAAAGCCATTAAAGAAAGCTCGCAAGGTTAAATTATGCTATATAAGCTTTATTACACTATATTTACATCAGATAGTCCCAAAACAAATTATAAATAGTTTATTTTTATAAAATGAAATTAATATTTTAAGCTTATGAGAATTAAAAAAAATTTAAAAAAAAATCTAGATGTCATTAATGTCGTTATCAATAAAGTGAATATCAAGTGATGTTAATCAAAAATTAAGCAAACTATGAAATAAATAAAACATGAATTTCTTCCGAAGAACACAGTCATACATTATGAGTAAGAAGTGTTAAACATATTAAGTATATTTGTCTAATAATTTATGAGATTTAGAGCAATCTAAGAGCAAAAAAGCATGTAAAGGCCTTTTGGAAGTGGTTCATCAAATTTTGGATTGTCTGGCCTAAAGTGGTTCTCTTTCATTGGCCTTCATCCCCATGCAAATACTTTGATTAAAATTAATAATAAACAAGAGTAAGAAAATGTGTGACTTTATTAAAAGAGTTTATAAAATGTATGACTTCTTTATTATCTTGTCTCGTACTTATCTAGATATCATTTCCCATTCTATAGGTCTATTTCAAGAACCACAACACTCTTTGCTTCATAACATTTTTTTATCATCCTCTTAAAATTAATTGAACCTACAACTTCTTTTACTATAGTATCAGTTATTAGAGTTTAACTGGAGAAGTACTGCTCATAAAACCAAAAAAATGAAATCTAGTTGGGTTTGGAATGTCCATGATTGCCGTGTTGCCTATATAGAATTAAGTTTGATAATGTACACTCACTTTGTTCTTATTCTCATTTGCATTGCCATTTACCTGTGAACTTTTTAAACTCCACCCTTGATTTAAAAATATATACAAAGAAATTATGTTAAACGATATGGATACACTTATAAACACAACAAGAGCTTCTAATAATTTATTTTTGTATCAATAGTATTATTTAGTGAGGCTCATATTTAGAGGCAGAGCTAGACATTTGTTTGGTAGTGCATTGACCAACAATTTCAAAATTACTTGGTAATTCTGTTCAAGCTTGAGATCAATATTCATGGTTTCAAAGAAAATGTTTGGAGTTTTAATTTAAAAGGTTAAACTAGATTGTGATAAGAAACTTAAAGTTAAGATCAACACTAATAAATTCCCTCTTAGTCAAAATTATTTCAAACGTAGATCTTAAATAGTGAATAGTGATGTGCTTTAAGGTGCTATAGTTATACTTACTAAAATTATACTAAGTCCATTATGATACTTGTCATAGTATTCATGGAATTCTTTGAGCCTTTTTAAGATACACTTATAGGAGGGCTCATAGAAAGCCTTAATTATAGAATTTAAGATGAATCCTTAATAGAATATTTTAGGATTAAGATTAATCAAATGGCCATTAAAGTAATACCTTGCAAATCAAATCAAATACATTCATTTTGTTATTTATATGGTTATAAATGATTGATTAAAGATTTTGGTTTGAAGAAATTCTATTATATCACTAGTCCATTAAAAATACATATAAATATAATAATATTATTATTAATCCACCTAATTTTTTTAATAACTGTCTCTAAAAATATGTTATTACCTAGGTATATAAATTATACTTTATAAATTTTAATTGTTACTAAGTTAATAAAAAAATTATTACAGATCACATAAATGTCGAAACATCTAACTTCATCTGGCCAAGGCCTATGCTAGACACATCCTTCCTACTGCAAATGGTGAAAAGTAAATTTAGCTCTCTCTCTCTCTCTCTCTCTCTCTCTCTCTCTCTCTCTCTCTCTATGTCTACACAAGTTCCTTTATAGCTTTGTGGTTGTGAGAATGGCACAGGTGACTGCAGTGTGATTCTAAAAAATTGGACAAGTTTCACAATGCCACAATGAATGTATTTTATCTATGATAAGCCATGAGTGCACTGGATGCATTTCATTCTTTCTATCTTTCTTTCTTTCTTTTTTTTTTTTTGGGGTTCAATTATCATATTTGAGTCATTTATGGAGATTTAGATTATATATTGGTCGTGGAAAGAAATATTCTGAAATTGCCAATGTCGTTAGATAGTTGCACAATGGGAAATTAGAAGAAAGCAATCCTATGAGAAAAAGGAAAAGAAGAAGAAAGAAAAAAAAAGAACTTACAAGGTGAAAAACTAATAAAAAAGTCTCTTATAGAAGATATTGATGGAAAAAAAAAACAGAAGAAAGAAAAAGCAGTTCCATTTATATTAATTACCCACTCAAACAAATACAATATATAAATAAATTATCATTTAAATGGTTAGCTAATGATTTAGCTGAAGTATATGAGCAATTTAAAAAATTTAAAGGAGACATGTCTATATAAGAAATATATTTAAATATTGTGTTGAGTATTGATTCCTTGAAAATTAAGAAAAAAAAATCCTATGAAAGAACTCAATTATTTTTTAATTTTAATTTCTTTTTTATATGATAAAAATAGATGAATACTTTACAAAAGTCATAGAACATAGAACATTATATTTTGACAAAATAATGATTGAACATTTTTTTTATATGCAAAAAAAATTAACTTGTATACATTTATAAATTAATTTATTTTGATAAAATATTAATAAATACTATGAACATTTTTTGTGCTTGTAATTCATTGTAATTGTTGTATTAAGCAGATTTGAGTTGTTACAGAAACGTTTTTCCCTCTATCAAAGTGATAAAAGGTAGGAAGTGAATGTTTTTGAGTCATGTATCAATCATGAAAGCCATTTTATTAAATAAAAAAAAATTCCTTAATTCGAAAGCCATTTTCACTAATTTTTTGTACTACTAACAAAATAAAATTCTTAAATTTTAAAACACTTAGATTGTTTTTTAACAAAATCATTATGGAACAAGAAAATTTTTTAACGGAGAGAAATTTTTTATTTAATGCTACTATAAATTGCACGTTTAGTGAAAAACATTATATAAACCTATGCCTTATTCCAATATAACAAGAAATTTTTTTTTATTACACGCAAAGAAAAGATGATGGAACAAAGCTAACTTCTCTACAAAATTTTAAAAAGTTAGTTGTTTTGTAAATATATATTTATGGATAGCTAATGATGAAGAAAAAGTAGTGATGATTTGCATTACACTGTTCTAAATTGGTTCATCATACTTAGTTCTTAAATAAATGAAATGGAAACAAATTATTTATGTACATTAAAGGTGAATCTACTATAACAATATATATATATATATATATATATATATATATATATATATATATATATATATATATATATATATATATATATATACTTTATATATATATATATATATATATATATATATAATCCTTACTCGACTTTTCAGGAGTTAATTGACATATCATCAATTCCCATAAATTTCTAAGTCATAACTAAGTCATAGTCGCAGCCCATAACGAATCTTGAGAAAAATTACAACATTTCATAATAAACTTATGTTTTGCCAAATTGTCAAATAATCAACTTAATTAGCAGCAAATTGTTGACTTTAGGCCTTCACAAGCATGAAACAAAGATGTTTTTTGTCAGCATCAATAAGATCAGGGCGCCGAAACACCCAAATTTCCACATTATCTCCATTCTGCATGTCGCCAAAAATGCGCAGTAAATCCATCTCATTTCCCACAAGGTCAGTCGTCCTTAATTCCATTGGGTTTCTTTCTCTGTTATATCTGCGCCTTAGTTTCAGCTCCACTCTCCACCCTCCTTGAACATAAACAGACACGTTTAGCCTGCTTGGAATCGACCATGCTTTATTCAGTTCCTCGATAGTGAGGTAAGGAATGAGCTTGGTTTGCACAGCATCTTCGTTGAAGCGAAAGCGATTATGCTTCTTTGGAAGGTCTAAATTATCTATTTTTTTCTCCATAAAAAATATGAGGTCGATCGCTTCGTTAGCGTTAACCACATTTTGAGCCCAATGTGGTAATACTGGTTCCACCATTATTATCTTTTAAATTTCTTACAAAACACGCTTGGAGGCATAGGATATATATTACAACGGAGGTATAGTTCTTGTGTAAATTAAGAAAATGATACTAATTTCCTGCCATAAAGATGCTGTCATTTAATGACCTGTTTCCATGCATGTGAATATTATAGAGATAAAATGAAAAAATTTAATTATTTTTAGATAATGGAATTTCAAAATAAACTGTTCAAATGCATGGATTGTGTGCAGGAATATTAAGAGGAGGAAGGATGAATCTTGATTTAGGAGTTTATGTTAACAAATAAAAAGAAAACCTAAATTTAGAAAATTAAAAAAATTAATTTGAAATTATTAAGTAAATAAATTTACATTTATTGATAAAATAATGTCAAAGATATGTGCATAGCTTAATATTAAAATTCATCCAAGTTTGTAGTTAGGTTACAATTGATTTCAAATTCCGAAAATCCCGACACTGAACCCCTCTTCTCCAGCTTCACGCCAGAGGAAATGCAACACGAACATGATAGAAGAGTTTGCTCCACCACGTCAGATCCTCGAATCTACCATGGCCCCGTTCCTACCAGCTAAAACAGTCTACTCATTCAAAACTCATGATCATTCCTTGCCGGTGCTAGAACGGAAAGAGACAACATAAAGTCAATTTCCTGCTCTAAAATGATTATGAATCATGGCGAAAGATATCCATTGTTTGATCATGTTATAAAAGAACTTGTTTTGAGAAAAAATATTTTATAAATACATGTCTTCTTACATAGTAAAATTATGATAAATAATTTTTTGCTTGCATTGATAAAAATGATTAAATATAATTGCTAAATTAACTAAAAATAATTAATTGATCCAAGCTAGTTTGAATGCCAAAGTATAAGTAGTAGGTTTTGCTTTAAGTTTATTTTCATGCTGCTCTTTTGAAGAAAAAGATAATGAATTAGAGTTCATATAAATTTGACAGTCCTAATTGGTATATAAGTTAAAGTGATAAAATATATTATGTATTTTTTTAATCTCAAGCATAAACATAAATGATATAATATAGATTTTCATCTTAATAAATAATCATACATTAAAAGTGAATAACAATTTATCATCATGTCACACATAAAAAATAAACTTAATGTAAAATGCCTTAAGAGGTCTGTTGACCTCACTTTTGGAGTGAGTTCTCAATTTCTTCATCTTAGACTTAAGAGTCTTGTAGACACTAAAGACTTTTTTAGTCTTAAGACACTTTTAGTGATTAGGTGAACACTTAACCTAATTCTAGAGACTTAGAAGGGTTAATCATTAGATTAGGCTATGCCTTAGGACTTACGGAAAATTCACCTACCTTATAGCCTAAACCCAAATCCAATCCAGATTCACCTTGTCAAACCTACAATCAAACTCAATTTCAAATCCAAATCCAAATCTAAATTCAAATCTCAAGCTAAATAATTGAAGCTCATGATCAAATCCAAAATTGAAATCTTTCCTAATTCATGTGAATCACCTTCATGAACTTAGCCAAAATACAAATCAAATCAATCCAAAATCAAATGATTTTCTCATAATCAATTTATATCCTCAATTATCTCTCTAAATATAAATCAAATCTACATTCAAATATTCAAAACTAAATCAAACTAAATCAAATTAAATCAAAACCCTTCCTAAGTCCTTTGAATCAATTTCATGAACTTAGCCAAAATCCCATCTAAAGTAAACCAAATTCAATTGATTTTCTCACAAATCAATCATTCTATCAATCACCATTCCAAATATGAATGAAATCTACAATCATCAAGCAAAATCAAAATCAACCCAAGTCAAACCCAACTTAGCCCATTTGACTTGAAATATTCAAATGAACCAAAATCATTTGAACCCAAACCAATTGCAATTGAATTTATATATTAATCTCAAATCCACATATAAACTCAACTAAATCAAACCAACCCAAGATCAAGCTAACTAAATTCAATTGGTTCACTTGACCCAAAGTGGCCAATTTGACCTACATAAACCAAAATCTAATTTGATCTAAATCAAAGTGAATTAAGCCAATCCAAACTTCATGACATGATTATTGATTATCCTAGGTTAATCAATTATCATAAATTGGGTCAAACCAAGTCAACCTAGCCCTTTGACCATGTCAACCATTTAATCCATATGAACCTCAAATAGCCAAATTGCAACCTAAGACAAATCTATTGAAACCCATGATTCATACCAACCCAAAATTAATACTTGAAAATGACTTGACCTTCAATTGAGCCAAACCAAACCTAATTGACCCTCTTGACCCAAGTTGACCCAAATTGACCTAAATGGTCAAATTAGGTCAAATAAAAATCCAATCCAAACTGATTGCAACCAATGACTCAAGTTCATTCTAAATTGACTATTGAACTTGACCAAAGCCTCAATTGAGCCCAATTTACTCACTAGACCCAAATGACCTATTGAACCCAACTTGACCTAAAGGGTCAAACCAACCTAAAATCTAATCAAATCCAAATTGAATTCAACCAAAGCTCACAACATATTCCAAATGATTAACCAAACCCAAACCAAACAATTACTTAAGCCAATTTGATCAATTGGGTTAAATTGGTCAACTTGACCCATTTGACCCAAATGAATTTAATTGAACCAAAATCAAATCTAAACCAAATTAAATCAAACCAATAACACCAACACACTCCAAATAGTTATACAAACTTTTTCCAACTCTTAGTTCGACCCAATTTGGCCAATTGGTCAACTTAACCCATTTTGACCAAATTTGACCAAAATGGGTCAGATTGAGCCAAACCTAACCTAATGAACTCGAAATTACATGAAATTTAGCCCAACTAGCTTTTTGCTCATTTCAAATCTATCTAAATCAAATCCAATGTCAAATGATCATTCTACCTTTAGGTCAAGGGTATCACAGGAAACAAAACACTTAGGGGAGTGGTCATTTTCATTCCTTGGCTACTTGACACTCTTCCATTGGTCCACCTAGGCATCGAAGACACTGCCCAACCTAACCCAAGAGGTGGTTGGGTTGTCCATGACTCATGGGGAGTTGAATTCACCTCACCTACGCCATTGGAGCATTTGAAACCCATAGGACAGCAACTAATCCCTCTTGGCATCCACCTCCCAAGCCTTGACCAACCAAACTGAGCCACTTAGAATAATTTCCTGCTATTGCCAACTACCCCAAGACATAGGACATCCACTAGGAGCCAAAAATCACTATTAGTGGTGATTTTTGGCCACCACCAAGCGCAAGAGAAAGAGAGTCCTCCAAGAAGTTATTCTGCCATTACACACACTAAAAGAGCTCCTCCAAGCAATAAGACCCCTTTCCCACGTTCTTTGGGATAGAAGAACACAAAAACCAAGCAGATTCTGACAAGAGGCTGCGACCATTGGTGGATACAGGATTCCAAGGAGAGGCAAGGGTCTAGGTTCATCCCAAGGCTTCGTCTCACATCTAAGAGTGTGCTTGGATCAACACAGCCGCCGAAAACTATCCCCAGTGAGGTAATTTTCAAATCCTTTAGCCGGCCATAGGTTCTTTTGTTTGTGATGATGTTTACTTGATTTTAGGAAAATCCCTTAGATATCCCTTGCATTCTTCATTTCACATGATTCCAATGCAAAAATAAGAGTTTTTCGGAGAGAATCGATGCAAAATCTAGCCCGAAATGGACTCCCGGCATTCATTTTTCATGGTTCGGATGTTTCATCCGCTCATTTTCATTTGCTGGGAAGAAGACACATAGCAGCCATCCGATCTCCCTTTAATAAGGACTATAGGCTGCGATTAGAAGAAAATCCAATCTGATTTCACCCTCTAGATCGCATGATTTAATCTGGACTGTCTGAGTGAAATGTGCATTTTCACGCTAATTCATCGTGACAGTGCCGCGCGTCCAATCGGGTGCTGCCACATAGGCCAATCACATGGCGACATGTGGAACCGCTTGGTCCAGTCAACGTCGCATTGTGCTGATTGGGTTAAGTAGGAAATTGAGGATTTTCTTTTTTTATTATTAAAATCACCTAAAACTTCAAAAATTATAGAAAATATAATAATTAACAACAAATTATGAAATTAAAGTTAAAATACACCTATCATAAAAATTTCAAATCAAAAGGATATCTGGATTGAGAGATATTGAATTTTGAAGCTGAAATAGTCTATTTTAGTAGAATAAATTAATGGACTTTATGAAAATTATGAAAAATTATTTAAATAGTCTATTTTTCAGAGGCTAAGTCCATAAGATAAAATTAAAGGGCTTAGGAATGGATTTAGAGTTCGAATTTAATCAAGGGTTTCAATCATTTGATAGTTGGATTCAATTTTAGAATTTGGATTTGAATTTGAGATTTGATTTGGAAGAAGGAAGCAAGGATTTGGTTTGGGCTATAGGGTAGGCAAGTCTTCCTAAATCCTTAAGGTACAACCTATCCCTTTGGCTAACTCTTCTAAGTCTCTAGGGTTAGGTTAAGTGTTAACCTAATCACTAAAAGTGTTTCAAGACTAAGGAACTCTTAGTGTTTATGAGAGTCCTAGATCTATGATATGGAAGTTAAGAGCTCACTCCAAAAGTGAGGTCAACAGCATTCCTATAATCTTGCATTGTTGGGTTATAAGTCCTAGCATTCTAATAAGATTCTAACTTAAACAAAAATAATTTTCTCTCTTTCAAAAATATAAAACCTCACTATAGGATAGATTGGAGCACTCACTAGGCTTTCAAAAATAAATTTACATTTTTTATAAAATATTGTCAAAGATACATGCCTTATTTAATATTAAATATCATCGAAATTTGTAGCTAAGCTACAATTGAATTTCAAATGAAATTGATTAATTATATAAAAGCTTATGAATCATAAAATATTTGATGAAAGAAATTAATTGTTTGATCATGCCATAAAAGTGCTTGTTTTAAGAAAAATATTTTAGAAATACATGTCTTCTTGCATGGTAATAAAATGACAAATATAAATAAAGTTTTTTGCTTGCATTGATAAAAATTATTCAAATTAAGTAAGAATATTTAATGGACCCAAGCTACTTTGGATACTAAAATATCATAGTAGATTGTGTTATAAGTTTGTTTAAAAGAGAATGATGAATTGGACATCACTATTATAAATTTGATAGTCCAAATTGGTATATAAATTAAAGTGATAGAATATATTATCCATGTTTTAATCTCAAGTATAATCTTAATTATTACAATGTAAAGTTCCATCTTGATTGAAAATCAAAGTTAAAAACTGAATAACAATTTAACATCATGCAATGCATTGAAAATAAGCATAATACAAAATGGCTTAAGCAGTAGTGCAGAGAAGAGGTCCTAGTTATAGCAAAGTATTAAGCTGGTTATAAGAATATGTCAAGACATGAGATGCAATGATCATTGTCTCAAACATCCACAAGCAAGTAGAAATATAAACCAACATGAATATCAAATATTTTAATCGTACTTCAACCATAATGGAAATCTCCATCAAAATCTAAATTATTGTGGTTGCAAATGTGTACTTAAATATGCCTAAAGCTAACTTTGAATATAGTAAATTTAACTAGAGGTGAACTATTTAGATAAAAAGATGTAAAAATAGTGGACTTATTGAAGATCCAGGTGCAGACTCTAAGAATCATAATTAACTTACCAATCCCATCAAGAGCTCACAAACGCAAACCTCTATTAAGATCTGGTCAGACTAACCCATCCTATCTTAAAGAACACTCACCTCATCTCAGGGTTCATCCACCCCCTTTTAAAGGTCATTCAAGTCGTTCTTAAAGATTACTCACCCCATCTTAATGGTCATTCACCCAATATAAGAGATCACTCATGCCTCTGAGAACTAATCACCTAAATGATAGAGACTTCATAAGATAGTTAATAATACCTTTTATAAATTTGTAACCTCATAGAATGTCAAATTACTTCTTCCATTAACTCATTAATGATTTTGTTCACATGCTGTGATCAGATTTCTATCTATTATTTTCACATGTTTATTACAACATTCTTGTAATATACTTTTTATTTTTAATTTATAATGTCAGGTTAGAGCTTTTTCTATATCGTATAGAATCCTACAAAAATTAGAATCATGTGTAATATTTGCACATGTGTTCTCTTTTCAGATTTTTTTTGCTAATAATATAAATCACAACGCATCATTCAAAAAATTCTCTTTCATTTTTTCTTCTTGTTCTTCTAATATAATTTGTATTTCTATCTTCAATTCTCTGAGATATTACAAATTTTATTAGTAGGCCCATGGCATTGTTACACTCCCATCTAGATTAATCATCTTAAAAGTGTAAAGAGGTAAGATTAATGCCAAAACAACAAAAGAAATGTACTATTAGCAGAAAAGTAACTAAATAGAGGTAATATTTGAAGAATGAGAATTATTAGCTTCCAATAAATAAAAAGTTAAATATATTGAGGAACAACTCAAAAGGATGAGATTGGGAGCTTCAAAATATTATCTAGAGTCATCTTATTGTTTAAGATACTAGAAGGCTCTTAAAATCTATAATTCAAAAGTGACTATCATGCATTAGTGCATTAACTTCTACACTAGTTGTATATGAAACCTAGTACATGAGTAGGGATGAAGAAATCACTTATTTCTAGCTTGTAGTGAAACAAAACTCTTAATTGATGAACATGTTCTTCAAGGAAATCACATAAGAAAAACTATAACAAAGTTAAGATCAATCCCATATCTAGAATCTCATAATGGACAAATGAATCACATCAACCATGTTTCGTATGTTGAGTAAACCATATCGTTGTTGGACATTAATAATACTCTAAAGTGTCATGTAATCTTCATCACCTCAAAAGTTGCACACATTTTTTTTGGCTCACTATTGAAAATAATTATCACATTGATCAAATATAAAATAATGCTCATTTTCTTACTTTCTAATGACCATTGACCACTAAAGAAAGCATACATCAGCCTTATTAATAATAATGTTAGAGTCTAAAGAATCACTAAAAAAAAATTCATTAAGAGATTCTAAAGAGAGATTTTAATAGTCTAAGATCTTGAACATACCATTTTTTTAGAAGGAAAAAAGAGAAACAATATTTCAAGGAAATGTTTTAGGTATTAGAAACTTTTACAGAAGACAAAAAAAGAATGAAGACTCGGTGAGATGTACTTTGTAACCTTACTTAAATTATTCACAGGAAGTTAAATCACCCATAGTATAGAAAAATTAAGTTAATGTGAGTTGGTCAATCTTCAAAGCATTCTATGGTTACTTACATATATTACACCTCTAAGAGAAATTTTCAAAAAAATGAAACATACCTTTATTTTGGTTTGCTTTGTTCGTTAAAAAAAATTAGTCAAGTCTATGCTTTGAGATAGACCAATCCTCAAGATAAAAAGTAAATCACCATAACTAAATGAGAAGCTATCTCTATGCATAGATAGTTTATATACTAACGTCATTTTAATCATAAGAAAATATATCCTAGAAATGTGATGTCTCAAGAGTGTAATCATCGATGTTAAAAATGTCATATATATGATATTTAGAGTATAGTTGTCTAATAATATATGATATTTAGAGTAATCTAAGAGCCAAAATACCATGCAAAGGACTTTTGGAAGTGGTTCATCAAATTTAGGATTGTCTGGGCTAAATCGTTGTCTTCAATTGGCCATCATCCCCATGCAAATACTTTGATTAAAATTAAAAATAAGGAAGAGTAATAAAATGTGTGATTTTTTAAAAGAGCTTATAAAATTTATGACTTCATTATCATTCTATCATCACTAATCGTACTTAACTAGATATTATTTCCCATTCTACAAGTCTATTTCAAGAACCACAACACTCTTTGCTTCAGAATGTTTTTTTTATTATCCTCTTAAAATTGAACTTACAACTTCTTTTTCTATAGTATCAATTATTAGAGTTTTTTTTTTGGAAAAAGACAGCTCATAAATCAAAAAAAAACATATAGTTGGGTTTGGAATGTTCATTGTTGCCTTGTTGCCTCTAGAAATTAGGTTTGATAATGTACACTCTCTTTGTTCTTATTCTCATATGCATTTTCATTTACCTATGAAATTTTTTAAACTCCACCCTTTATTTAAAAATATATACAAAGAAAATTATGTTAAACGATATGGAAACCACACTTACAAACACAACGAAAGATTTTAATAATTTATTTTTGTATCAATAATGTTATTTAGTGAGGCTCATATTTAGAGGCAGAGCCAAATTTGTTTTTGGTAGTGCACAGACCAACAATTTCAAAATTACTTGATAATTCTATTCGAGGTTGAGATCAATATTAGTGGTTTCAAAGAAAATGTTAAGAGTTTTAATTTAAAAGGATAAACTAGATTATGATAAGAAATTTAAAATTAGGCACAACAGTGATAATTTCCTTGAGTCAAAATATTTTGAATCTAGATCTTAAATAGTAAGTAGTGATGTGCTTTAAGGTGCTATAGTTATACTTAACTAAAATCATACTAAGTCCATTATGATACTTATCATAGTATTCATGCAATTCCTTGAGTGTTTTTAAGATTCACTTACATGAGGGCTCATAGAAAGCCATAACTATAAAATTTTAGATGAATCCTCAATATAATTAATGAGGGTTAAGATTAATCAAATGGCCATTAAGTACTACATCTGTATCAAATCAAATATTAGATAAATGTCATGAGTAAGGAAAAATTCTAATAAAAATTTAAAATTATTTATGCATTTTGATCTCATAATCTTATATTTCAAATTGAGCTTATAATATTTTTAGAAGTTACCATCTTAGAATTATGAATTATTGGTTAAAAGTTATAATTAAATTATGAAAACAACAACAATAACAACAAAATAATAAATAACTTATTATTGAATTTGTTGTATTGATGGTTTTTTCAGGTAGAGCTAGCGGGTTAAGTTGATCAGGAGGTTTGATTGTTGTTGCTGACATTAGTGTTAGGGGAGTGGTGACATAAGTGAGCGGAAAAATAGAAGCGGCGGGTATTTTGTTTCAATGAAATGGATATATAGGTTCATCAAAAATAACTTGTCATGTAGTTTGGGGATTATAACATTATAATCCTCGTGTGGCATGGAGTAGCTTGTGGAAAACATGAGAAGCCTATTGTCATGCAAGCTTATGAAGAGATTGATGTCAGAGTCATCTAAAAGATAAGCAACCAAAGACTTTGGGGGGACTATAGTCTGTTGGATCACTATAGAGCAGTTGATAAGATGAGAGGTTGTTTGTAGTTTTGAATGGTAGGCAATTTAGGAACTACATTTTTTGTATTAATAGAATCAACCAAAGATTATATGGTAAATTGGATAAAGAATAAGAGTTCTAGTAGGCTTAATGTGGGAGAAATTCTTTCATTCGATTTAACCAATTTTCTTGAGAGAGAGACCAACTAAATTGATGAATAATATCATTCTTTGTTACAAATTAGGTGAGTTAAAATGATATGTATTTAGCATGTCCATTCGAACAAAGAATTTGATCCTTCAATTGAATTGATTTTTAATCAAATCCTTAAATTGTACAAATTTAAAGAATATTTTAGATTTATACAACATATGAAATAGTTAATAAATATTAAAAAATCATCAATAAATAAAACATAGAACAAAAAATCATGAATCGAGAGAACTGGTGAGAGTTCTCACATATTTGTATGAATAAATTCAATATGTTGCAATTAAATTTTATCTTTATGGAGTAGACATATATGTTAAGAGAATAGAGTAATTATTATCAATAATAAGTTTTTTTATCAATATAATATTATGATATATATTTGGAGTGTGGATTAAACTAGAGAGAATGACCTAACAATAGGCATTCAAACTAGACCATCTTAGGTTGATGAGATAGGAAGGGTTTAGCCATTGTCGACTCTGACATGGTTAGTGTGAGTATAGGGAATAGAATTTTACACATTTAAAATATTTAGAATTAGTTGAGTGGAGGCCACATTATCTAATATCTAATCAACTGCTAAGGTTTTAGTAGTTGTTATGTATGATATTGGAGGTGAAAATGTACTGAATGGCTTGCAATTTGGATTATAATGATGCCAACACATTAAAGTAGTATGACCTTTCTTCTTATAGATTTGTCAAATAACAAAGTGTTGGTTTATTTAGCCATATTTAGTCAAGGTAAAAGAAAAATTATCTTTAATAAAATGAGAACAATTGTGGCCTCTTGGAGCAACAGTAGGATGCCCACCAGATTGAACTGTAATAGCAAGGTTAGGGGTGGTTGAATGGGTCTGTTTGGGCCATTTAGTGGATTGGTTAACTTCTTCACAATAAAGGAGAGACTATTGGACACTAAGTCTGATTAGAGTGAGTTTAGTCATAATTTCTATTTTAAATGACTGATTTATGGAAGATAACCTAATGAAGATGTACAGAATCATGTCTTCATGATTAACGTGAGCTTAAGCTACTCTTAGATTTCTAACAAATGCCATGACTTCAAAGAGGTATTGAGCTTTTATTTTCATTTTTATGAAAATGTTATGTACCTCATTTATAAGTTGGATAAATTGTGATAGTTTTGAGGATTAGAGAGAGTTTTTTATAGTATGTAGAATACTAAAGCAGGAATTCAGATTAAAAACCTAAAGAAGTATTTGTGTGGTGATAGTAAAGTTGGTGTGGGATGGTAATGGATCATTTGTGGTAGCCTAATTGGTGGATGGGAACATTTCTAAAATGCTGAGAGATTGGACGACTTTGTTAGGATTTGATTTGAAGTGGTGTTTGAGTTATACAAGATATTAAGCTCAGCCAACACCAGCAGAATAATACCTTGAATAATAGAACCCCAAATATTAACACTTTGAACTTCTTCTCTCGAAGTGAAAATCTTATTAAAAAATAAAAAAAGTGTAGTGTGAGAAATCTACATGATATCTAGAATTTTTCAAAAAATTAAAAGTTTTTAAGTATTTTTTTGGTGAATTTCACTTAACCCTGGTCTTCGATAAAGAAAATAGGGTGACTGACTATATCAACACTTAGAATTGATTAACTTTAAATAATCTATGTAATACAAAATTTTGAAAGTAATGACAAAGGTTTATGAAATAATTCTAAAGATTTTCATGTAATTTTGAGGAGATGAAGTACACCAAACATTAGCAGCAACAAGTCTTAGTCAGTTCAGTTGTAGGCAAGTCTAGCTACTTCAAACACTAAAAAATAATCATTTTTTGTGGAAAGTAATAATGGGAATAATGCTGTAAGTTAAAGGAGGACTTCAAAAACACACCATTACAAAACTTTCATAGAAAACACGAGTTGATAATATTAGGACTACTCATGAAAGGAGCACTTTGGGGGCCAGCTACTCCATTTAATATTAATTAATCATAACTAAGTAATGAGTTAATAATGAACTTTAATAAAATTTAGTAGTTTTGTCCTTCTCATTTTCTAATATTACACCATTCATGATAATTAACATGAAATACACATGACTAGTATTGACATTTAACATGACATAAATGGACTACGTACACAATGCAACTTAGACATAAAATTAACACTTAGTTTTCAATGCTTCAAACTTTAATTTTCTCACATGGTACTCTTGGAATAATGAGTGATATTTTTTTTCTTTCAATTCCTATACCTTGGTGCTTGTACTTGAATCTTCTTATGATTGTGCTATTTGTGCTATATCAGGATATGTGGCAAAAGATAATGGCATGGTCAATTTAGGTGTATCTCATACCAAAGGGGTATATTCATGTGCTATGATAAAGATGAATCTGCCACCAAAAAGCTTTTCTTGTGAGAGGAACTTAAAGCATACCCAGAAGAAAGAAGTATTGTGAGAGGATTTGAAGTGAATACGTAAGTGTTAACAATCAAAATATAATGCTAGATTATATCTATCATCAAGGAAAATTTTTATTGAGATTCGGTGTACTTGGATAAACATGTGATGCCGTGGAAGTTTGGAGAGGCCAAATATAAGATGGTGGAGACCTTAGTGAAATGAGCACTATATATGTGCGGATCGAGGATTGTTTGGTGGAAGGTTGCAAGAGAGGGAGGTTGTTGCTAGAGTTTCATGAGATTAATATAAAAATTGAGTTTATTCATTAATTTTAGTTAAACTTGAATTTAATTTAATTCAATTCACTTCTCTATTGGTGTGATAAACCATCAATTTGGGATAGATCTTTAGGTCTTTTAATTAATCTAGTCATGAATAGATAAGATCCTAATGACATAAATATGTTTTTATCGTTGGGTCAATCTATTAATTTCTCACCTTTATATTAAAAATTGAAGTTAGATAAAGAAAGACTTATTAAACTTAAAATTTATAAAATGGTGAAAATATTTTGATATATGGTCATATGATGAATTAATTTGATCATTTAAATGTCCAATCCAATTAAACATTGTTATGTTCTCACACATTAATTTAATGTTTAATTATTTTGAATTTAGATATTATTAATCTTATTTCAGATGTCCTAAACTCAACTTGCATGGCGTTATATAGAAGAGGTAAATAAGATGATTGATGAAGATATAATGGAAGAATGTCCATAAACTTAGAAACAAAATAAACTTAAAAAAGAATAATAAAAAAGACATGCTTGAGAGAAGAATGAGAAGATACGGACAGATAAAAGAATAAGGAATATGAGAATTAATTCTTATTCTATCTTTTCATACTTTATTGTAATATGACAAAAAAAGACAATTTTTTTTAAAATTATAAAAATAATTTATTTTAATAAAAATAAGGAATATGAGAATTAATTCTTATTCTAAATAATTATCTCCATAGATTTAAAACTTTTTGAAACATAATTCATATTGCAGACTTTTATTTTGTCTTTCATTTTTATTTTCAACATCAAGACCTCCTTCGCCTTTAAAGTAAACTTTTCTTTTCATCAAAGGTTGACAATGATTAAAGCTAAGGAAATAGGTTTATTAAAGAAAAATTGATGCATTTATGTTCTTTGTCTTACTAATAATAGAATTTCATATATGCGATGTCCTTAATATTATATCTTAGGTACAAAATTTTTAATTTTCGTCTTTTCAGGAAGTTCTTTTCAAGAATTAGGACACATAACATTATGAAACTTAATTGACATATCATCAATTCCCATAACAAATCTTTAAAAAAATTACAACATTTCATAATAAGCTTACGATTTGCCAAATAGTCAAATAATCAACTTAATTAGCAGCAAATGTTGACATTAGGCCTTCACAAGCATGAAACAAACATGTTTCTTGTCAGCATCAGTAAAATCAGGGCGCCGAAACATCCAAATTGTCACATTATCTCCATTCTGCAAGTTGCTAAAAATATGCAGTAAATCCATCTCATTTCCCACAAGGTCAGTCTTCCCAAATTCCTCTGGGTTTCCTTTTTTGTTAAGTTTGCGCCTTAGTTTCAGCTCCACTCTCCACCCTCCTTGAACATAAACAGACACGTTTAGCCCACTTGAAATCGACCATGCTTTATTGATTTCATCGAGAGTGAGGTAAGGAATGAGCTTAGTTTGCACAGCATCTTCGTTGAAGCGAAAACGATTATAGTTCTTTGAAAGGTCTAAATTATCTATTTTTTTCTCCATAAAAAATATGAGGTCGATGGCTTCGTTAGCGTTAACCACATTTTGACCCCAATGTGGTAATACTGGTTCCACCATTATTATCTTTTTTAATTTCTTACAAAACACGCTTGGAGGCATAGGATATATATTACAAAGGAGGTATAGTTCTTCTGTAAATTAGGAAAATGATACTAATTTCCTGCCATAAAGATGCTGTCATTTAACGACCGGTTTGCATTCATGTGAATATTATAGAGATAAAATGAAAAAAGATAATTATTTTTAGATAATGGAATTTCAAAATAAACTGTTCAAATGCATGGATTGTGTGCAGGAATATTAAGAGGAGGAAGGAAGGATGAATCTCGATTTAAGAGTTTATGTAAACAAATAAAAAGGAAACCTAAATTTAGAAAATTTTAAAAATTAATTTGAAATTATTAAGTAAATAAATTTACATTTATTGATAAAATAATGTCAAAGATACATGCATATCTTAATATTAAAATGCATCCAAGTTTGTAGTTAAGCTATAGTTGATTTCAAATTAAATTGAATAATTACAAAAATGATTATGAATCATGGCAAAAGAAATCCATTGTTTGATCATGTTATAAAAGTGCTTGTTTTGCGAAAAATATTTTATAAATACATGTCTTCTTATATAGTAAAATTATGATAAATAATTTTTTTCTTGCATTGATAAAAATTATTAAATATAATTGGAAAATTAACTAAAAATAATTAATTGACCCAAGCTAGTTTGGATGCCAAAGTATAAGTAGTTGATTTTGCTTTAAGTTTATTTTCATGCTGCTCTTGTGAAGAAAAAGATGATGAATTGGAGTTCATATAAATTTGACAGTCCCAATTGGTATATAAATTAAAGTGATAAAATATATTACGTAATTTTAAATCTCATGCATAAATTTAATGATATAATATAGATGTCCATCTTAATAAATATATATATATATATATATATATATATATATATATATATATATATATAAAAAAGTGAATAACAATTTATCATCATGTCACACAAAAAATAAACCTAATAACAATTTATCATCTTAATGATATAATAGTCATTGTCTTAAATATTCATAAGTAAAAATAGAAATCAACCGGCATATCAAATATTTTAATCCTACTTCAACAATAATGTAAATATGCATCAAAAACTAAATTCTAGTGGCTCTAAATGTACACTTGACATTCCCCGAGCTGACTTCAAATATGGTCAATTCAACTAGAGGTGTGCTAATTAGATCAAAAGAAGCAAAGATGGTAGACTTATTGAGGATCCCAAAGTAGGTTCCAATGATCAAAATGAACTTCCCAAACCCATCAAGAACTCACAAAAATAAATAAATAAATAAAAATAAAAATAAAAAATTTTGATTGAGACATGGTCATAATAACTCACCCCATACAAAGGAACACTTCTCTCATCACAAGAGCCCCCTTTCAAGTCATTTTTAAAGGTTACTCACCACATCTTAATGGCTACTCACTAAATATTAAAGATCACTCACCCACTTTTGAGAACCAATCACCTAAATCTCTCTAAGTTTAAATACTTCATAAGATAGTTAATAGTTTCATCTATAGATTGGTGGCCAAATATGTTTGGCAAATAACTTGTTCCACTATCTTGTTAAGGCAGTTGCCTACATGTACTTATAAGAATTATAACCATTATTTCCACATCTTAACAATATTCTTGTCATATACATTTTACTTTTGTTTTTATAGGGTGAAGCTATAGTTTTTTTAAATATTGCATATAATCATATTAAGATTAGGATCAAGTATAATTTTTGCAGATTAGTTCTCTTCTAGGATTTGTTTTGCTAAAATTGTAAATCAGAATGCATCATTCTAGAAATTCTCTTTTATTTTTTATTTTTCTTTTCCAAATATAATTTGTATTTCTAGTTTCTATTCTATGAGATCTTACAAATTTTGTTAGTAGGGTCATGGCATTGCTAGAAACTAATCATGATCCATCATCTTAAAAAGTGTAGAAAGCTCACATTAATGTTAAAAAATTAAATAAAAAATATAGGAAGAGAAGTAACAAAATAGAGGAGGGCCTATGAAGAATGACAATAAAGAGCATCAAACAAAAAAATAGCTTAAATATATCAAGAAAAATTTTAAAAGGATGGGCTTAAGAGCTTTGAAACATTCTCTTAGAGCCATCTTATGTGTTAATATATTAGAAGGCTCTCAAAATCTATAATTCAAAAGTGATTATAATGCATTAGTGCATTTTCTTCTACATTAGCTATATATGAAAGCTACTACAAGACTAGTGATGAAGAAATCACTCCTCTTCTCTAGCTAGTTTTGAAACAAAACTCTTAGTTGATGAACATGTTCATAAGGAAATCACATAAGGAAAGCTACATCAAAGTTAAAGATACAATCCCATTGCTAGAATTTCATAGTGGTAAAATAGATCCCATCAATCATGTTTTTTATATGGAGTCAGCCATATCCTTGTTGAACATTAATAATACTCTAAAGTGTCAATTAATCTTCATCCCCACAAAAGAGGTACCCATTTATTGTTTATTTGACTAACTACAATAAATAGTTATCACTTTTCTCAAATTTAAAAGAAAGCTCATTTTCTTATTTACTAATGTCCATTGACCATTAAACAGCACATAGCCTTACTAGCAATAATGTTTGAGCCCAAGGAATTACTAGAAAATTTTTATTAAGAGATTTTAAAGAGAGATATCAATAGTCAGAGATCTAGAGGTTATAGTTACCAATTTTTAAGAGAATGCTTCAAGTTTTACAAAGTTTTACAAAAGAAAAAAAGAAAAGAGATTTAGACATATTTAATTATGAATTCATTTATTATCTTATTTAAATTATTGATAGAAAGTAATATCACTCAAAGTAGAGAAAATTTGAGGTAATAAGAGTTGATCGGTCTTCAAAAGGGATTAAGCATTTTAATTACACTTAAATACACCTCTTAAAGAAATTCTCAAAAAATAAAACATATCTTCTCTTCAATTTGCTTTGTTTATATAAAAAATTAGTATTCATGCCTAGAAAATCACCAAAACTAAGTGAGATGCTATCTCTATGCTTAGAAAGTTTATGTCCTAGCATCATTTTAATAATTAAGAAAATTTGTCATGGAATGGAAATGTGATGTGCTCAAGAACATAATTGGTGATGTTAAAATTGTAAAAGAAAAAAAAAGATTGAAATAATCTTGGGCAAGACTTCATGAGTCCCTAAATTTATGTTATTAAGTTAGTGAATCACTTCGATGTTAAGATAGCTAACCAAATTTTGTCATGAGATGCTTTATTGTTAATTATGAATTGCATGCGCCATGCAGAGTTAGAATTGCGAACCTAAATCTTAGAAGAAAAGTGAGAATTTATTGATATTCAAAATCATAGAAAAAGAAAAGAAATGTTGTAGGGCTATTTACAAAAGGGAAGAGAATGTGATAGCTTAGTTATACACAACTGGTGACTCTTAACTAATCTTATAAGCATGTCTAGGATAGGACATTTACTACTTATCATGCTAAGACCCTTAGGTAGATTAAATATCCATGGTAATATAAGAAGCTTTTTCCTTAAGAATCATGAAAAGTAATGCAAGTTGTTTATCTTTAAGTAAGAAATTCTTAATATGCATATAATTATGGTCATGTTATTTTAATAAACTAGTGCATAAGGGTTTTGATTGCTAGTTCACTTCATTTTATGAACAAAGATGATTAAATGATGACTAAAAAGCCTTTACCTTTTTTTATAAGATTAATTTTATGTTAATTAACAATTAATTAATGTTTGTTGAAAAAGGGTTTAACCTAAGAGCTATCATTTATAGCCAAGGTAAACACAATCATAAATAAAGTGAAGACATCATAATATATAAAATAAGACATATAAGTAATGAAATGCTATGTTGGATGTTTATAAAGAGGCTAAATTATAATATGTTATATTTCTAAAAGAAAATAGTTTAGTTTATATAAGAAATTTAGACAAATATCCTCTTCATAAGTGGAAGAATGATTCAAATGTTCAACATATGCTTATTTGAAAACCTTTCATGTACCTTCATATAGATATTTTATGAATGTAAATAAGTAAAAATAACTCATTATAGAATATCACATATATGATTTCATTTTGCATTTTGATCATATTGGTGCATGAGCCTTTCATAAAAAATAATAATAATAATAATACTTAATAATTTATTTTTATTTTTCTATAAAAAGCAGCCATAATAGATGTGTAACAATCAACCATCACAAATAAGGCTGTCAACTATATGTAATAGAAGTATCTCTAACAAATATTGACCTAGCAAACTACATACCACCTCTATAGTGAGTAACCAAAGAGAAGTGAACTATCACAGCATGTAAGTGTATAAAAGTGTCGAAAGGTCAACTCATATGACTATCTAAAAGCTTTAAAATCAAAAGAAGATTGAGCCTTCAATATATATATATATATATATATATATATATATATATATATATATATATATATATATATATATATATATATATATATATATATATATATATATATATATATATATATATATCCATCATATTAAAATTTTTATATAAATAAAAATAGTTCTACCATGAGCATTATTACTACTTAGAAGATAAAAGATTTTAAGATATGAAGAGAAATTTTAAAATAATTAGAGTCTGTGACATGCTTAGGGAAAAATAATTCACTTAAATAAAAAGAAAAAAGAAATGTGTATTTGTGTACACTTAATACCAAAACATCTAATCATGAGGAGTAATTAGATAACATAATAGTCAAGTTAGTTTCATTTGACATGGTTAAGAAAATAATTCACCCAAACTTAGCAGGGTTGAAGTCAAAGTAAAATACAGAAGGAAAGTAATAAAAATGATTGAAAATTAATTGCTTAAAAGTTGTTTAAAATACAGAAGGAAAGTAATAAAAATGAATGAAAATTAATTGCTTAAAACTTGTTTAACATGATAGGTGAAACTTGATATATTTTGAAGGCTTCTTAATTAGAAGATGATAAGAGACAAGAAACATAATAACTTAAATTTGACTATACTGATAGTAGACTTAGCTAATTTATATGATCAATTTATAAGATTCTTAGCTAATAGTAGGTGACTAAAAGGATTACAAAATATAATCAATCAAGATTGTAATTGAAGGTATGGGTATCTATGGTTGAATAGGTAAATAATCATAGAAGGATTAGGTAAGAATTCAAAGCCAAATAGTCAAAGTTGGCCATATATTTCTTTTGGTATTTTAAAACCAATGCTATTGCTAATCTTGTGTTAAAAACTAAGAGGTTAAGATTATTATTCTTAAAGACTCGTCATGATTATCATTAAAAGTGTAACCCCAAATTTGATTAGATTATCAACATTGATAAACAAATCAAATTGCTTAGAAGGAATAGTGTATAACCTAATCTTTTAAGCAAAATATATATCAATAAATTAAAATAAAAACAATTAACATACAAGTTCTAAAATGGGTGCAATGTCATTGTGATGTAAGGTTTTGAATAGGAGATCATATATGACCAAGTACTGACACATGCACTTGCAAAGTGTTCTAAGAAGATTTCCATCTCCTTGAGCTCATCCTTAAAGTTCATGAGAATGTGGTATTTTATTTTGTATTTTGTGTGTATGTGTGTGTGTGTGTGTGTGTGTGTGTGTGTGTGTGTGTGTGTGTGTGTGTGTTAGTAAATCTAGGATTTCATGCAAAAACACACAATATCCTTATAAAATTAAGATATTTTGATAACAATAACATTTTTTATTTATTAATTATATTATATGATGCTATGCCCAATTATAAGTAATGTGCTAATTTTGAAATTTTGATATTTTGACAAAAAATACAAATACTTTGCAAATGGTGCCATTAAATATTAAAACAAAAAATTGTAAACATGTATTTCTATTTTAGGAATGTCTGTAACTTTTATGAAAATTTCTAAAATTAATTTCATAAATGTAAAAAATTAACAGAAGTAAAGAAATATTACATTAAAATGTCTACATCCATTGGAAGCATTTCAAAAATTATTGAATAATTTGAGAAGATATATTAACATGCTAGATCACTTTAAAATTTTTCAAAACTTTTACAATTAAATTTTCATTATCATGATTTTGGTGTCTTAAGTTGCTCTATAAATTTAAGTTAATAAATTTAAGCTCATGATGATTGATAAGTATTGATTGAGTTAATATATCTTTTGATTTGTTAAATTTGTTTGACAAATTATTCAAATTAATTTACATTTGAATAAATTTAAGATGGTCATTAAGCTACAACTCAATATAGCTCTTTCTCCTCAATCCAAAAATAAGGTCAATACTTTTACCATAATATTTTTTCTCATTTGTTTTGATTTTGTTTTCATTTCTCTTTTCTATAGAAAGCATAAAGTCATCATCAATCAATATATTATACATGCACCCATAATATTACTAATTGATTACAATAAGATGGCTCACTTGCAAGTTACTTGGGAGAGCATCAGGCTATCTAGAGGAAAATTAATGTGCTACTTATCCCAAAGTACCTTTCCATTATTTATTATTATTATCACTTATCTTTAAATAAATGCACCTTAGCTCCATAATATAGCCTCAGTCATTGGTAAATTTTGTGCAATAATCAAATTGAGCTATGGTAAAGCATTATCCAATGAAACTTCATCTCATTAATGACAATAACTTTATTAGTGAGTGAATCTAGTAAGTTGGAACCCAATAAGTTGTTGGCTGGTCAGTATATTCTTCCATGGAAGTTTGGGTTGTTCATCTACATGGATTATAGTTATTACATATCAATTTTATTATAACTAATTTTTTATAACGTGTGCTTACTTCAATTGTGATTGAACAAACAAATTGTTTGGCCAACAATCACTACACATTTGCCAACCTCCATGTAAGTTACTTTAGGTACCATGTGAGTGAATGTTATTTACAAAAAATTTACCTAATTTATTCATCAATAAAGGAGCTTGAGCAATGAGTGCTATGATGCTCTATTAATCTTGAACTGTGGCTACTGGCCCTTTAGGAAACATCCTCTCACTAAGCTATTTAAAATTTTTTGTTACTATCTTTTTTAGTTATACATAATTAGTTTTTTGTACTTTTCTCTTTTTTGAGTACCATCAGATGGGGCATTTATCAATCTTCTACCTACTATAGCCATTTTAGAATATAATATCTACACTTCCATCTATTTAGAAAGCCTGTGATGAGAGTACTTTCTTAGTATGTCGTTAAATCTAACATATCATATAAAGTTTAGCCTTTCATCTATATAATTTTAAATCAGTTTTCTCATCATTATCATCTTAGCTAATGAGAAGTATTATGACAAAAGGTTTTGGGCCAAGTTGTTCTAGATTGTCATGAAGTTCCTCGATATGTAATTTAACCAACTATTTGTTTTATTTAAGAGTGAATATAAAATATTCTTCATCATTATAATTAATATCATATGATAGTTTCATAAGTTTAAGTTTGTCATAGCCCTCCATTATCACATAATATAAGGAATTTAACCGACTATTTGCTCTATTATACTTAAATGTGCAACATTCTCCAAGAAGTTAGATGTAGGGGTTAGCATATTTGTTATTAAGCCATTAGATTGATAACATCATAAGTTTAATATTAAAGTTTTTGGCTTATACTCCAAGCTTGATAATGGATAGAGTATATTGTGCACTATAGAGAGTGCATAATTATGTAGAATGTGAGCACTCATGGCTAAGCCATGAGTAGAATATTGTTCATCAAAAAACAAAGACTACTAATTGCCAAAATTATATATTTTTTAAACTATCTAAAAATAAATAATAATAATAATAGGGTGAAAATTTGAGATAAAAACCAAAAAAAGGATAATTATAAAAAGAACTAATGAAGAAAAAGATAATATTGTGGTTGTTATTAGTCAAGCTAAGTTGTAAGGATTAGATTTTGCCTAGATGATTTTATTGATTTATTTAGAATATTTTGAGTTAGAAAGATTCATTATAAATAGTTATGGTAAAACTTACATTTCTTTCAATAGCTTGGCATCAATATTTTCTTTTGTAGAACCTCCCTATGTCTTGGTCATAGATTCAATGCAAAGAAAATTTATTAAAAAGCATAAATGATGAAAATAGTAATACATAATTTTAACATAGTTATCTCTAACATATGATCAATGGTGATATTTCATAAATGATGTACTTGCTTTCCATCTTTAAATTTTTAATAGACCACTTGAATTATTAATTAGTAGCATATTAGTCAATTGTTATTAATGCTCAAGATGAAATAAGAGGTAAATACTGAAGCAAAAAATAATAATAAAAAAAAACTCCACAAGGATACTTTGTAAACAAAACCAATTACACCATTTAGTTATATCCAATCCTTTAAAAGAAATATTAGTTCAAGAAAAATAAAAGAAGAATACATGAACCTTGACATTATTAATAAAAAAGGATGAAGAAAGGGATAAAAAAAAATTTCAGTGTGGTAGGCTCTTGCCATGCTGCTTTCCTTCACCTTCTTATCTTAGCGTTCCTTTAAACTTCTACCAAAATCTATAGGAAATTTATTTTCACAAACCCTATCAAATACCACTTTGAAGTCCTCAAAATACACTTAAATAATCTACAAATTTTATATAAAAAAATTCAAATATTAGGTGAAAATAAGCAAAATTTAGATTGGTACCCTTGATACCAAGCTCTAAGTTATGGCTCTATAATGTACAAAATTTGAAAGCTTGGACACTTATATTTGGTACCTTGAAATCAGGTATATCGCTTAGGTACCAAGATTGACTGTCAGACACATTGTTTAGGCTCTGGTAAAATAAGGCCTGAGTGCTTGGCTTGGACACTAGGATTTAGTGCCTCCATGCCAATTGGAATGCCTAAACACTGAAGGTTACCATGTTACACTATTTGTGCTATTAGGTGCAATCTAGCAAAATTATTTCTTTATGACATAAAAAAAAATATACATTGGTGTGTTAGACTTTCTTATATAAAAAAAGAGAGAGAAAAAGAACGGAGAATCAATATCTAAGGCCGAAGAAATATGTGTAAAAATCACAAGCAACAAAGCTAACTTACACCCTTAAAGAAATGGAATACGTTAAGTGCCAGTATTCTGCATCTAAATCGAAGTTAAATAATGTATTATCAATGAAGGTGATACTCTTCATTTTTTCTGTTGACATAAATGCTAAATTCCGCAAATATCTCTATATAAGTCGTTAATTAAGTGCGATTCAACTGAATAAATTTGATCCCCAAGTAGAAATCAATTATGATGACAAGAAACTGAATCGCATTGAAGCCCAACCTATCTTTGCAAATAAGAAACATAGAATATTTGAGTATCAATTAAAAAAAAGTCTCAAAACTAAAAAAAAAATAAAGCTGCTTTAGGAGTGGAACAACTCAAGCAAAGATCAAGTTCTTGAAAGCTCAACTTGCTGATAGGAATAACTTGTTAGAAATGAATGCCAATTCATCTATGGTCCATGAGGCGTTTGTTGCAGAGTTCAAGACGACAGATTCCTATAGTTAGGTAATTGAGACATGACAAGGATTCGTTAATTGAGAATACTTGTCGCTTTAGGCATGTTATTGACACGATATAATTTTATATGATTTGTAAATAATAATGACTTCATTATTATAACCCATAATTACCATAAAGGTTATTTTAATTATTTGGGACAAATGAAAGATTTCATTCATTTAGCTTCATTTAAATTGTAGTGATATAGTTAATCATTAACAACTCATTCGATACTCTCTTGTTGGGGATTAAGAGTGATTCTTTAGTTCCTGTAGTTGGGTAGTGAATTTTTAAGGGAATTACAACTTTATATCCAACACTAGTGAAAATGGAGTTTCTCTAAAGACCGTTGATGAAAGTATTTTATCGGCCCATAAAATACCAAATTTCTTGAATTGCAAAATATTTTGATCTGTTATTGTCTCATAGAAAAATGATGGTTATGTTCTGGTACATGAAAATTCTTTGAATGATCCTTTCAGTCTACAAAACTTTCTAAAAATTTAGTTTTTCCATTTTTTTTTTTTTGTTAAACAAATTTAATGAAATCCCAAAGAGCTAGAACTCCTACATTTGAAATGGTTATAAAACAAATAAACAGTTTTACTCAAAATAATGAAAAATATATTGCATGAATCTTTGTGGAAGAAGATAAAATGAAAAGCATTGAGCTAAAAAAAATGAATAGAATGCTTTCAGAAAATTCTACAAAATCTTTACTCCATACAATTGTCATAAACAAATAACATGGATTCAAAAGAAGGAACAAATTTATAGTTTTCACAGTCGAACAAATCAAGATAAACTCACACTCATACTCTTCCATTCAAGAAATTATCATATCAAATCATTGTATCAACATGCTCTTCAATTAGAGCTGCTTCGAGTCTGAGCTAAAATATCACATCCATAAAGCGATTCCATGGGATTACTACCTAAGAATGCATGTTCACATACCAGATCAACTTGCAATCATTATTAGACGTCATTCAATTAAGTTGATTACTACCTAAGAATGCATGTTCACATATCATATCATGTCCTTGAAATAGAATTTCAAGCTCTAGATCAACAACAACTTTAGGCTCAATGTCATCAGCAATACTATCTTCACTTAAACTACTATTCATTGTTTCATTTCCCCTCATCCATAGATGCTAAATCGAGAATAGAGTAATTAAGCTGAAAATAATCATGGGTAAAAGTACTTGCTTTGTTGGGGTCTAAAGTACTTCAAACCCTAAAGTGTTATAAACATATTAGGGAAGATAAAGAATGGTGAAAAATAAATAAATAAAATGTGAAAGGATGAGATAGGTGAAAGAATGTCTGACATCATACTTTAACACATCAATATCAGATGAATTTTACCTCCAACAAACATAGACACAAATTCATTTGACAGAGCTAGATGGTTATCTAATCTAAGCATCAACAAAATGAATGATTAACTCAATTTTCTTTTGTGACTCTGTCAATCATATGGAAAAATTATTTAAATTGTTGAATAGGTCAAACTTATGTTGCATATATTTGAAAGTGAAAAAGTGAGAGTACAATTAATTTAAATATCACTTAATGAATACATAAAATAATTATGTCAAGAGAATAAAATAAAATAAAACTAAGCCAAACCTAAAGAGAACAAACTTAAACAAAATCCTATAACATGCAAATGCAAAATTGCTATCAAAATTTTTAAGAAGCATAACTAACCAATTTTGAAAGTGATGGTTGACTATTTTCATTGAGGAGTATTGGTTTGCATGTGAATTAAAAACTTCTTTTAGCAAAATAAAATACATTTTTTTTACCTCAACACTAGCCAAAAAATTGTAAAAATAGCTTTCTTTGAGAGAAGAAGGAAGAGAAGAAGAAGATGAAATAGAAGAAACAAGATTTAAAGAAAAATAGATTTGGAGGTGATTTGGGGGGATTTTATAAGAGCCAAATTGGGCATAACAACTAGCCTAATAGCTAGCCACAAAATTTAGAAAAAAAAACATATTGCCTTATTAGTGGTAATTTCTACCATGGTGGATTCTAGATTCGACAAAATCACCAACATAAAGTGATTGTGCCTATTTCTCCACTTATTTGGTTTTAGTACCATTTCCACAGATTAAATTTCTTAGCATTCCATTTTTTTTAAATTTGTCCAATATTTTTAAGGTACATAGTTTCTAAGTTTTTTACATTATGTAGAAATTATCACTTTTTTACTTTTATTCAAGTATCCTAACAAATTCTTAATGGAAACTTAACATAGAATATTCTAGGCTTATATAAAAATTAATAATATTTTCTAATATAACTAAAAATGTAGTTATATTTGTTAGTAGGAATTAGTGAAGACTTATAATGAACTTGCAAATACATGAACATCACACTAATAATCTATAGGTATTACTCATTCAAAGTGTCAACATTATATTGGTTGTCCAGTGGTTACAATTACATTGTGATGCCACCACAAGCTATGCTATATTAGCTATGCACTTCACTATGAAAAGTAAAAATATCAAACTATAAGGACCATAAAACCAATTATTGAAAATATTTATTTTATTAATGAACTTCAGTTTGTAAATACAAGTCTTATTGACTTGTTGAATTCAACACATTGCACAAGATTTTATAAGTCTTTAAGCCTTTTCCATTATCACCATTATTACAAAATGGATTTAGATTTCCCAAAAAAATTAGTATTCATCCATATTATTTTCTTTATTTTAAAAAATGCATAACTAAATAGCTCATTATGTACATGCTAACCACTGGGATCATTTGCTCAAGAACAATTCATTTCTCCTCTTTAATCCTACTTGTTAAACAAGAGGATAATACTCAATGTTCATGTTTTGAATATCACATAGTCAACCAAGTAATCATTCCAAGTTGATTTCCCATCGATGAGTTAATTGAAGGCTAAACATATTTCATGGTACAACCTCATTCTCTAGTTTTATCTGCAAGTTGGATGCCATCTATGGATGGCAACAAGAGACACTTCAAAAATGAGATTCTGAACATATCAAGATTGCTACAAATTTCTTGTAATTCCCTTTTAGTAAAAAAATGCAACCACAACCACTTAAAATATTGGAATAAAAATATTCCATCATATTTAACAAAAAATATCTTCTTGATAAAATCCTAATGAAATAGAAAAATTACAGATGCCCATGCATCTACATACTATTCTATCTTATCTTTATAATTAAGTGTTCTATCTTATGCATTCAAAGCACTTCATTGATCCACCAATTGAAGAGTGCCTCAAACATATCATTAGCTTTATAAAGGTAAGGTCAAAGGGTTGAATAATGATACCATTAGTTTAGAACAAACTAAAGGATTTACAAAAAATTCTAAGTTATTATCAAAAATATTTAAGCACTTAACTACCATCATTGCACAACCGACAACCTCCTTTAAAAGATGCCTTTTACTAGAATAATAAGGCACAAGCCTCTTTTTAATTCATGAAATAGGAGTTAGCACTTAGCCTAATAAAAATTTACTAACAAGTTTATAATTGAAATTGATACTTCAAATATCAACATTAGCCCTATGCACTACTAGGATGGTAGGCAGAATGCATAATAGAATAAATAGCTCAATCCATATATAACAATAATCCACCTAAGCCCACTAAATGTTTTTGTTAGAATCCATTACAAAGTGAAGATAATACCATTTATGTTTTACATTTATCATTCATATCGACTAAAGAAAGTCTTCAAAAAAATGGTACAAAAAATATATAAACCGAGATAAAAATATTTTTTATCAAGCTATTTGACTTTTATTTTAAAATTGTACTTAACATAAAGGTCAAAAATAAAATAGTTGATGCACTTTCTAACTTTTTAGAAGATCAAGAAAACTTCCCAAATCTCATATGTTAATGTTATTCACATCCTAATTCTATATTTGTAGTTAAAATAAGAGTTAAAAGGGTCAAATCCTGATAACTCATTCAATTACTAAATAATATAATAAAGGAAGCTAATAGCATTATTAATTACAACCTATGAGATGGACTAGTCCTCAAGAATAGAACTATAGTGACTATCATATATTTTAAGGTATACTTGATTAGCGAATATTATGAGAAGTGAATAAGTATTCACTAAAGAATTTGAAAACACTTCAGCATATCTTAAGCCATTTCACTTAGAAAAAAATTATGCAAGATATACAAAAATTTGTTTGATCATGTCCCATCTTTTAAGCATAGTGTCAACTTATAGCCAAGGAGTCCTTATACAATTATTATAATATTTTATTGCTACATGGGAAGACCTCTTAATGGATATCAATAGTAATTTGTCACCTTGATAAGAAAAATCTAGGTTCTAGTGGCATGCCATCATAATAAGCACATTTTTCTTCCTTATAAGATTAAAATATACTCTTAAAGATGGACATTATAATCATCATTGATGTGCATAAGCATTATTTCATTTTAAGTCTATAATCTTAGATTGTGACTAAAATTTCATGAGTGCCTTCTTTTAGGTTACAGTGCACATGTTACAAAAAACTTTTATAATATAATCCCAACCATAAAATTTATTTGCAATTGAAAAGGAAAACTTTTAAGTGGAAAAAAAAATCTAAGATGTTCATTATAAGCAAATTTATATAACTGACCACTCACTTGTCATTGGATTTGCCATCAAACCATAGCCTTAAATCTATTAATGATAAAATTCAACATCCAATTTACCAATATGTGACCAAAGATTTAGTAATAAATGAGGTGGATGAGGTATTAAATAGCTTGGGAATAGCATTGTTCAACACCGAAGCTAACCTTCTTTTAGCACGACAAAGGATGAAACATTAAGAAAACCAACACTCATGAACCATCAAATTTAATGTTTGTAAATTAGTTTCATCAAATTACAACAATCAAGTAATTATATTTTTCTCATTAGTCTTATAGATTGAATTTAAGAATAATTAAGTGTTTTATTAATGCATCAAATTTTGGTGGCCTCCCATAAGTTATGTTACTGTAAACCTTAAGGACTATTATGATTCTTTATCACTATAAATATTGACCTCCAAAAAAAATGATGACTAATGCTTTCTAACAAGGTGACTATTGATTGATGGCCATAAATATAAGCATTTGTAGTTGTGTAAGTAATAAGGTAGAAAGTTAGTCAACCTAAATAGACTAAGACAACCATGAAATGAATTTGGGTTAATTTTATTTTATTCAAATGATTAATAGAAGATGACAACTTCATATAAAATAATAATAATAATAATAATAATAATAATAATAATAATAATAATAATAATAATAATAAAAAACAAATAAATTACAAAATGATAGAGAGTTCTTAGGGTTGAATATCATCAAGATGATTTTAATTGGTGATTTTAATGAACTTTAGAGTTGAATATAAGCTATTGAATTTTGATATAAGGAAGAATCTACCCTTTTTTTTTTTTGAAAACCTAAGGTAATTATTTTTTTCTGCACAATCTCTCTACCACTTAGTAGAATATTCTACCCAAAGAAAATTTGTTGAACAACATAAATGATCAAAAACATTTAGGCAATTTTAGTTATCTAAAATCCAAAATCCATCATCATATTTCATCAATAACATGTATCTCCATACTCTTAAATTTTCTTTGAACCATCTAAACTATTAATTCATGGACAATCAAATTATATTCTTTAAAGCCCATGATAAAATACATAGTAAACAATAAAGCATAAAAACCCAATAAAATTCATTAAATACAAAAGCCAATAAAAAACATCTAGCTACATTCAATTCTTAAAAGCTATAATTTAGTTCATGATAAATTTAAAGAAAGCATAAATCTACATGATCATAAATAGGAATAAAGAAATGTTAATAAAAGGACTTACTCTAGTATGCTCCAACTTTACTTCATCTTATCATTGCCTAATCTTCATTCATTATCTACCTTTGAGACTCCTACAAAATTTTCCCACCAAAGTTTATAATAAAATCCTAGAAGCCATTGGTGATAGTCCACTTGATATCCTTTAAATAATTATTATCTTAATTCACCAAAATTTATTGATGATTTATTTAGCTTGTGCATTAAGTCACATCTTTTCTTAGTTTCTTCCATGCTTTATGTATGACCTGGATGTGGATTAGGCTCTTTAGGGAAAAATAAATCTTTTACCAAACTTAACAACTCAAATTAAAAATAAAAAACTCATAACCTCACCTAAAGCTTAGGTTTAAAATCAAGATAAAAAGAATTAGTAACCCCTTAGCTGGAAGAGTATTTCTTTTATAATATTATGCACAAATACATCTTATTTCACTCTTGATTGGAGGGCTTGCCCTTTGCTAGAGAAACTTGGCTTGACCTTTGAGAGCCATGGTGGAAACACACTTCCTCCATTCTCGTTGATTTTGGCCAATAACTTTATTTCTCATGCATTAGTCATATGAATCCTATTAGCCTGAGTCAAAAATAATTGCCCAAAAAATGAATTTGAATTGCATTAGATTTAGGTTATTTAAAGCATGTCTCTTTAGATGATCTAGTCACTTCAAGGAGTGAGTTTAAGGACTTAGTCTCTTTCTAAATAAATAATAGCCTTGCTATCTTACATAAGCATAATGACTTGCCTACATATATTTAAAATCATAGGAGGGGTTAGTTGGCTACCCTGCTTGTAAGTCCAGTCCGGGGTGGGTCTTCTCTTGTGAGGCAAACCAATATTTTAGCCTTAGATTTAGGTTGTGCTTTCACCCTCAAAAGCTCCCTAGATTTAGAATCGAGGTTACTTCTCCCCTTTGTGGTCCTAAGCTTAATTCCTCACCTCTTAGGCATTTCCTTAATCTTGTGCTAAGGAATCATAAGTCCTAAATTTTTAATAAAAGATTCAAGTTAAACAAACTAAATCAATTTCAAAAATGTAAAGCACAACTATAAGATAGTTTGCTGCTAGGTTTCCTAGCGTGCATCTCCTACTTATCTTTCATTTTTGCATCAATAATAACTCCCTCTCTTTGATCAATCCCATTCGAACTTCAATAATGAACTAATCGATTGATAGTACTTTCCTATTGAAATCTTTGAAGACAATGATCATTTACTTTAATCAAGAGTTTTAATAAGGAATCCCCATTCCTTAGGATCTAATTAACTATGGGGGCTTACCCTTATACGGATCTTAATGAACCCAATTTAAAATAAACAATGCTTTACATTTCCATATGAAGTAGGGGAAGAATCTCTAGTACATATGCAGACGCATTATTTTTAAGAGTCCTTATTTAGATGATTAGGTCCATTAAAGGGTAGTGACGTCTATCTTTCGAGATAGTATACTATTTCTTCATGACGTACTCGATCACCTGAATAAGTACATTTGTGGATCTACGTGTCATCCTAAAAAGATGAATTTCTATATGCTTGCCACTTCATTTCTCCCCACAGATTTGGAAGGCGACTCCCTATAGAAATTTTTAAACCAACAGATTTTTCTAGCCACTCCATTGGGGATGGTTCCTCTCTCAATCTTTAGTAAATGATCTTTGTCTTTGAGTATCGATAGTGGGTTTGTACTTTGGTATAAATTTGAGACTATCTTTCTTTCTGTTGGCACTTAGCTTATTTCATTCTTAAATTGAGTTAGCCAACATCTTTAGGTTTTATGACCGCGTTCCTTATTGGTCTTAAAACCCCCGTTGGATTCTCCAATGGGTAAAAATAAAAAGATCTAAATAAAAAAGAAAACATTTCCTCCTTATTAGTTTCATGATGAGGAAAGGTTCATCCTAAAATAATAAAGATAAAATAAATCTACTATAAAGAACTTTGATTTTTTTAAAAAGCACCTTTTCAAAAATTCACTTAATGAAATATTTTCCACAAAATTTTATCACCCTCATTTAACAATTCTCATATAGGGATTTTCAAAAATAAAACTAACAACATTTTCCAAAAGCACAAATGAACATCTTCCTTCAAATTCATTTTAAGGAGATTTCATTTTTGAAATAAAATAAACAATCATCTTTCCAAAAAATCAAAATCAAGAATTAAAGTTTTCCAAAAGCATACATGAATCTTCCCATTCAATACACTCACACATATTCAATGGAAGTTTCATTTTCAAATAAACCTAAACTTTCCAAAACCATATATGAACATCTTCATTTAATATGCTCAAATTATTAAATGAAGATTTCATTTCCAACTAAAAAATAAATATAATTTGGAAATACCACTTAAACATATCTCACATATGATTAAGTTGTTATTCCTCTCTTTCAAAAAGCAATAATCACACACAAAACAAAAAAAAAAATTTCACATTTCAAAAATAAGATTGATCTCCATTCTACATACCCAAATTTATTGAATGGAAGTTCTCTCTTTCAAAAATTAAACCTAACAATCATATTTTCAAAATTTTAACACATTTTGGAACTTCATTTAACATACCCAAATTTGTTAAGTGAAGTCTCCAAATCCAAAATCCAAAATTTTTTCAAACAATATTTTGGAATTTCACTTAACATACCCAAATTTGTTAAGTGGAGTTTCCAAATCGAAAATCCAAAAAATTTTCAAACACATTTGGGAACTTTATTTAACATACTCAAAATTGCTAAGTGAAACTTTCGAATCCAAAATCAAAAATCAACAATCATATTTTAAAATTTTCAAACACACTTTGGAACATCATTTAACATACCCAAATTTGTTAAGTGAAGTCTCCAAATCCAAAATCAAAACTTTTCAAACAACTTTTTGGAACTTCATTTTAACATACCCAAATTTGTTAAGTGATGTCCCCAAATCCAAAATTCAAAATTTTTCAAAACACATTTTGGAACTTCATTTAGCATACTCAAATTTTCTAAGTGAAGTTTCCAAATCCAAAATCAAAATCAACAAACATATTTCAAAAAAAAAAATATTTAAACAACTCTTTGGAACCTCATTTAACATACTCAAATTTGCTAAGTGAAGTTTCCCAAGTCAAAACCAAAAATTCTCAGACACCTTTGGGACTTCTTTCCTTAGCATACCAAATTTCTTAGGAGAAGTTTCCATTCTCAAAATAAAAAAGAAATCAAACACTTTGAACACATCCTTCAGAATTTCATTTAGCATATTCAAATTTTCTAAGTGAAATTTTCATATCACAAAACTAAGTGGGACTTCATCTTTAGCATATCAAATTTACTGAAGTAAAGTCTTCACTTTCAATCAAATCAAAACAAATGAAACACCTTAGGATTTCTTTAGCATACCTAAATTTTCTAAGGATCTACCTTTTCAAAAATCAAATCATCAAAATAAAATTGAAACACTTAGGATTTCCTTTGCATACTTAAATTTGCTAAGAATCCTATTTTAAAAAATTAACTAAAACACACTTGGATTCTTCACTTAGCACACCTAAGTTTGCTAAATGAGAATTCCAAAATTTTCAAAATCAGAACAAAATTCATAAAAAGAAACAATCATTCTCAAACACTTCACTTAGCATACCTAAATTTGCTAAATAAGTGAAATTCCAAAACAATCAAAAAAAATTCAATTTGATCCTTACTTTAACATACCCAAATTTGTTAATGGAAAGGGTCCTCCAAATCAAAAATTCAAATTCAAAAAACATGAACCTATGGAAGCATCCTTCTTAAAATTTTGAATCCATCTTTCAACATACCCAAATTTGAGAAGATGACTTGTTGGGAGACTTAGCTAGAGTCTGCATGGTTGACACTAGAGGATCTCTTCTTAGGGAACAACAAGCCATGGAAGGTGATGAGGTTGATCAGGAAGACACAGTAGATTTAGCCCAGCACGTTTGATATAAATTGAGGCAGAAGGATGAGTAGATAGATAGGATGGAATGACAATTACAAGACTTGTTAGCAGCAGTTTCAATGCTGAAATAAGCCCCTTTAGTTCATCCTACTACCGACATCGAGAGTTAGCATGTCTGGACCCAAAGAAAGACTCTACCTCCCGTTAAGCAAGGTAACACTAGCCTGTATAGGAAGGTAGTGGAAAGTACCTCCATAAAAGAAAAAGACATAAAATCTATGTTGAGCAGCAGGTGAAGGAAGCTTTGGCTCAATCCCAGGGAGGATCATCAGTTCCAAAGGGTAGACACTACTTAGAGGAATTCAATGCTATCCAATATCCCAAGGGTTTCGTGCCTCCTTCCATCAAAAGCTTTGATGGCGGTGGAAATCCAAGGCAGCACATAGCACAATTGAGCTTGTTGCAATGCGTGCAATGACACTTTTTTTTTTGCCTTTTGTTAGTAGCAGGGTATTGCTTTTGATTGGTATCGAACTACTAATAGTTCAAGAAAACATTTTCGAGTTAGAGCAACTCTTCATCAAGAGGTTTGTTGGAGCTCAGTAAAAGGCTACTGTAGGTGATCTCGTTGTAGCACAACAACACCCCGGTGAGTCCCTTATTGATTATATTCTTTGATGGCGCAACTTGAGTATGAAGTGTGAACTGCAGCTGTCTGAACAACATGCCATTGAGATTCTTTGAAGAATATCCATGGCGATCACTTTCATGCTTAAGGGTTTCACTACCAAGACATTTGAGAAGCTAATCAATAAGGCAGCTAGTCTATAAGGAGAGGCCAAATAGTTGCCTTTTCAAGATCATTTTCCTAAAGCTATAGAAGGTCTATGAGAAGAAGCCAGGGGCAGTAGCATTAGTTGACAAGGGGAAGTAGCTAGCTAGAGATCGGTTGAGAGACCATGACCTCAGCAGCCTCCACCTCCATTGCCACCACCAAGGCAGCCATACCGAGCTCCAACGTAACCTCCACAACCAGCACAACCACCGCCTCAGCCATACCACCAGCAATAGTGGCATGCATACCCGCCACCAAGTAGATATGGTCCACCTACTCTTTTAGATAAGTTAAACAAACCTTATTCTTTTAAGAGGAAGGTAATCAGAAAGATCTTTAAGAATCTATTAAAGAAACGACTTTCAACTACCCAAGTTTAGGAGACTTGAGAAAGTAGGAAAAAGTCATGATCCAAATTTTTACCCTTACCACCAAATGCTAGGCCACATTTTATAAGATTGCTTCACATTTAAGGACTGGCTTGAACATAGTTTCAAGATCGGTGATGTAGTTATCCTAAAGGAATGCCTTGTGGAACAACCTTCCAGTTCCATTAAGGTAATCCTTGGGGATACATGTGATCCTACCAAAACTAAAGAAGGTTGGGATATTTCTTTATCAAAAACCTCTAAGAAGATCATCCAAAAGATCAAGAAGCTTTCCTTGTAGATGTTTGAGTCAGCTCAAACCTCCAACATCAAGGAAGGTTTGCAAGTTTCCAGTGCCAACTCTAGGAAATGGGGAACTCAATAGCAGCAGCATGTGTCAGCCTGAGATAGCCCTTTAGCATAGCCACCAACTGTGTCCAGCCTCCAGCCTCTAGATATAGCTTCCACACCGGTGACTTCTTCCATTTCAACTAGCTCTTCTATTTCTTCTACTAGTAGAACTCTTATCTCTGGATAAGGGCATCAAATCCCTTACTCCACTCACTTTACCTAATTTCTACTTTGTACCTCCAAATAATTCCAAGAAATTGAAGAATAAAGCTAGTTTGAATTACATCTGTGTCACTTCTGATGGGTTTTCTTCTTCTATTTCTAATGATAACACTTCAAGTCAAAATAACTATAACAATTTTGATCTTCCTCTTTCTGATTCAGAGTTGGACTTTCCAACTCTGATTACTATGGGTTCACCTCTTGAGATAGACATGAAATTATCCGATTTTTAGGGTCCCATAGGAGAAGCTGCATATGAGCTTGAAGTGTAGGTAGAACCTTCCACCACTTTTTCTCAAGAGATCATCAAAGTCAACCTCCGTAGTGGCAAGGTTCTACCTCCTAGGGTAGCACCTCTAGATAAAGGGAAACAAGTCATTCGTATTGAAGATCGAGAAGCCTTTCCACAGGATGCTCCACCCTTGGATGTTCTTATGGAAGACTAGCCGAGGTGGACTACAATGTCCTTTCTTATCTAAGAAAGTTTTCATCTAAGCTAAGCCTATATGTTGCCCTTGCCTTATCCAAAGAGATGAGGGAATCACTAATCAAGTCCCTCATTGATCTTGAAATATGCTTAGCTCAGCTAACCGCTATAGGTGAGGAAGCATATTATACAAAAGAATCCCAAGGGATCACCTTAGATGACGACCCTCTTTTGGGGACTTGGAGCACAACCGTCCCCTCTACATCACAGTCGACATGGACAGGTTCAGACTTGCTAAGGTTCTCATGGATTCGGGTGCATTGATAAACATTATGAGTCTAAAGACCCTTGCTATTTGAAGATCGACATCTCCACACTCCGAGGAGATCGGATGATGTTGAGAGGATTCAATGATCAAGATGAGTGGCTTTAGGTTTTATAGTGTTACCTTTGGAGATAGGTGACTAGACGAAACCAGGTTCTACATCATTGATTCGAATACTTCATTCACTACTTTGCTCGGTAGGCCATGGATACATTAGAATAAGATCATTCCATCCTCCCTCTATCAGTGTATCAAGTTTAGAAAAGATGGGATTGAATACCGTGTCAATGGAGATGAAAAGCCATTTTCAGTTAGAGGTTGAGATTTATGAGGATGCGACCTACTATCTTCCTCAAAACACCCTTTCTCGTGAACTTTGACAAAATTCAAACTCAAAATCAAAAGAAATAGAAGATGAATAAAAAGAAAATTCAAAAGAAAAATGAAAATCTAAGTGAACAAGAAAGGGGAATTGAAGAAGAAATAGATCTGCATATCAAATCCCACCCACAGTTCATTCCATCATATGGACATGTGGGTAGGATGGCTCAACCTCCACCAGGCAGAGGCAAAGGTAGAAATAGAGGCTGCTCCAGAGGTGAAAGACCCCCTGGTTGGCCATCAGCCCATAGAGGTCATGTTCTAGTTCATAGGAGTACCCCTACTATTCACAAAGACTTGGAATCCAACTCGGAGGATGAGTCTAATGTGATTAGTCTACTAGCCAACCCCTCTGGTGGGTTCCATTGGAGATGACTTTCAATTTAGATAGAGACGAGGACCAAGCCTCTAGACAAAGCAAAGTATTCAAATCAGTTTATGTGAGACTATTAGGAAGTAGCTAGAACCTTAGTTCTAACCTCACTTACATCTCAAAAAGTTGAAGGTTTGGCAGTTAAGAAAGTCCTTTAGTCTTCCAGTGACATGAAATCGAAGAGATTCATTTTGGGATCATCATCCTCAAGTCCTGAAGTTGATGTAGAACTTGAGGAGGATACATTTAATGAATTAATGGAATTACCATTTGACTTTTACTTTCCTTGTGTTCATAATCTTATACAGAAAGGTTTAGTTCCTCATACATGGTCCAAGCATAGTTCAGAGTATTTTAAAAGGCTATGGAACAATATAGGCAGGGAAGTACAATCAAGAGTAGGACTAGGATTCAGTATAGTGGGTCCAGTCAATGATGAAGATTACTGCTTAGTTGTTACCAATCATTTAGAATCTAATAGTTTCTTCTCACACATCCCCAACTCTTATGAGAATGTGTGTTTAAAAATCTCAGATAATCCAGATGATCTCCAAGTCAAAGAAGCACTGCCAAAATTTGAAGAGAAGATTCATTCAATAATCAACAAGCTTAAAGAAATCAACCTCAAGATAGAAAAAACTTCATGCCTGAAATACATCAGCTCATTGTTGAATGAAGAAGAAACCAATGACTTAGTTAGGCTATTGAATGAGTTTAAGGACTACTTTGCATGGAGTTATGAAGAGATGCCCGATTTATCTCCTGCCGTAGTACTCCACAAGCTAGCAATGCTACCCCTAATAAGCAAGCTCCTAGATGCATGTGATTAAAAATTAAAAAATAGGTCATTTATAAAGTCAATAAATTGATTGATGGTTTCATTCGGGAAGATCAAATACCCTACCTGGTTAGCTAGTGTCATCCCAGTTAAGAAGAAGAATGGCCAAATCCACATTTTCATTGATTTTAGGGACTTAAATTAGGCATGTCTAAGGATGAGTTTCCTCTTCCTATACCAGAATTAATGGTGGACATCGCCTCATCTCATGCAATCTTCTCTTTCATGGATGGGTCATCTAGCTATAACCAAATTAAGATGTCTCCTGAAGATGAAAGAAACACTACTTTCCAAACCTCAATCAGAATCTTCTATTATAGGGGCATGCCTTTGACCTTCAAAATGCTGAATCTGGTATGTTGGATCTACATACCAACAGGCCATGACTTAGATCTTCAATGAACTCATCCATCATTAGGTTGAGTGCAATGTTGATGATCTAGTAATCAAGGTCAGAGAAAAGAAAGACCACCTCTTTGACTTGAGAGTAGTTTTTGAACGGTTAAGATAATATAATCTCAAAATGAATCCCCTGAAGTGTGCATTTGGAGTTTTGGAAATTCCTTAGGTTTGTTGTTTGACATTGGGGAATAGAAATAGATCTTGAAAAGATCAAAGATATCTTAGAAATGCCACCTCCTAAGAGTTTAACTCAACTCAGATCCTTTCAAGGATGGTTGGCATATTTAAGGCGCTTTATCTCAAACCTATCGGGGAGATGCAAACCATTCTAAGCACTTGTCAAAAAGGATGTCAAGTTCAAGTGGGATGATAAATATCAACATACTTTCAAATACATCAAAGAATATTTGGTGAAGCTGCTAGTTCTTGTTCTAGCAGCCCCTATCTTAGGTAGGCCACTCATCCTCTACACTGCTGCATTGGATGACTCTCTCGGTGCACTATTGGCCCAAGCTAACGACAAAGGGATGTAAAGCGCTCTATTACCTCAGTCGTTATCTGATTCCTGCTAAATCAAATGATCCATATATTGAGAAACATTACCTAGCCTTGATCTTTGCTTCCCAAAAGCTACGACATTATATCCTTTCTCATAAGGTGAACTTGATCTCTCGAACAAATCCACTTCAGTACCTCATGACACGGCTAACGCTATCCATACATTTGGGTCACTAGTCCATGATACTCTCACAGTTTGATATCACATTTGTACCCCTCTGTGCGGTAATAGTACTGAATTTCTTAGCATCACACCCACTTTCTACTGATTCTTTGCTTAGTGACGATCTCCCGATGAACAAATCATGAACTTAGGGGAGGCTGGCAACTGCCGATGGGAGATGTATTTTGATGGTGCTGCTTCTTTTCTTAAAGGTGAAGCACCACGATCTATTCTCCCAAGAATGACAGGGTAAGAATAATTCTTCTAACTCCAAACTATGATGTGATGAGATTCTCATACTACCTATCCAACCCATGTTCTAATAACGAAGCTGAGTTTGAGGCTTTGATTACCGGTCTAGAGTTAGCCATAATTATCAGTGTCACGAGCATCAACATCTTTGGGGATTCTCAGTTGGTCATCAACCAGATTACCGAGTCCTACCAGGTCCTCAAACCCCAAGCTTCGTCATTATTATGAGTATACCATGAAGCTATTGGCCCAGATTCTCGAAGTCACTATCTACAAGGTTCCCCGTGCAGAGAATGTAGTAGCAGATGCCTTGGCCAAACTTTCCAAAGAATTGGCATGTCTCGAAGATGAGTCTATTTCAATAAGGATCCAAAATAGACAAGTTCTATCCCTTATTGATGTTGAATTCATCGAGAGACTTTCTCTTGAAGGGGAGGTTGTCATTGCCAAAATGGACAAGGAGATGGATCGGAGGAAACTGTTCATAGATTACTTAAACATCGACAAACTACCTCAAGAAAGGTCAGAAGCCCATCAAGTGAAACAGAGAGCTCTCTCCTATGCTCTTTTTGATGACACATTGTACCACCAATCCTTTGACCAATTGTGGTTATGTTGTTTAGACAAACATGAAGCCCATGGAATTATAACTAAGGTACATTCAAGTCTATGCGAAGTGCACCAATCCAGTCCAAAGATGAAGACAAAGATCAAGTGACTTGGATACTACTAGCCTTCAATTATTATAGACTGCATGGATGTAGCTTGGAGATGTCATCAGTGTCAGGTGCACGGTGTGGTCCTCCATCAACCACCCAACATTCTACACCCTACTATGGCTTCATGGCTATTTGAGTGTTAAAATTTAACATTGTAGGTTCAATCGATCCTCCTTCTTCCAAGGGGCATCGATTCATCTTAGCCGCCATCGACTACTTTTCCAAGTGTAAGCCATCCCACTCAAAAGAAGATGTACCATGTGCTTCAAACCATATCGTATATAGATTTTAAAAATTTCACAATATATATATCATGGTATTCAAAAAGCATGAAGATCAATTGCTTTAAGTCATGATGATAGAGATACTCCACCATCTACTACCCTAGAGCAAATGGCTTAGCAGAAGCATTCAATAAAACTCTCATCCAGATATTGAAGAAAACTCTTGATGATAATAAATGACAGGGGAACGAGCAGTTGATTGAAGCTTTGTGGGCCTACCACACCACATACCAAACTCCAACTCAGTCTACACCATTTTCTTAGTATATGGGTCTGAAGCCATTCTTCCTTTAGAAGTTCAACTCCCATCACTAAGGATAGCATTGGGTAACAAGGTCACTATAGAGCATAATGTAAATATGTGGTTAGAAGAGCTCGAAGGTTTGGAGGAGAGTTGCCTATCGGCATGCCAGAACCTCGAGTTGTACAATGCCAAAATGATTCAAGCTCACAACAAGCTGGTCCGCCCTAGGTCTTTCCGAGTAGGAGAACTTGTGTTAGTCCTAAGGAGACCAATTTTGCCTGTCGAAAGATGGGAGGCAAGTTTGAACCCACTTGGGAAGGCCCCTATGTCATAGAGAAGGCCTACCAAGGAGGATCTTATTAGCTTATTTATTGTAAAGGGGAACACCCGATGATTACAATTAACGGGCTCTATCTAAAGAAGTATTACCAATGAAACATATCATGTTTGAAAATAATCATTAATAAAAAGAACATAAATTTGATTCCATTCATCAAATCTTCTCTTCTTTCGAAGCATTGTTTATCTGTCTTGCAAATCCACCGTGACGTGTCTAGGATAGGTGTAAGAGTCCCCTAGTGACATCCTATCCCACTTTCACAACACAAACACAATCTCCTGATGCTATTAGGATAGATGTAAGAGAACCCAAGAGGCTTTCTATTTCAATTTGCATAACTAAGATAGGTGTGAGAGAACCCAAGTGACATCCTTTCTTAGTAAGAATCCTTTTGCCATCTGTGGCACCATTTTATTAAACCCATAGTGTGTTTAAGATAGGTGTAAGAGTCCCCCAGAGGCATCCTATTCCTTTTAACACATGCACAACAACAACCATAAATCTTTTATCTCGAGCTACTTTGATGTGGGAGCAAACCCCCTGTGGCACTCACTCATTAGCTATAATAGGTCAGGTTTACATGCTACCTCACTAATATGTCACCCCAGTGGTCACATGTTGGAGGATGTGAGTCCTCATGCTTTCTTCCTAACTTGATCATTGCTACATACCAACGAGCACCTTGTCAGTATGGTAGTCTTCACTGCCCAACCAGTAAGCTACCTCATGTTGACTTTATTTAAGAAGATGTGAGTCCCCATGCTTTCTTCTTGAACTAGTCATCATGCTCTAACTAGGTCAAGTATATTTTAGGTCTAGGATAAGTCCCCCAGAGGCTCCTTCCCTCTTGACTACTTTTGAGTTGATATAAATCCTCCAGTGGCATTCACTCAATATTCGCCCTAGGTTGGATAGCACCTATTGAGTCGAAGATAGACTATCCCAGCGATCAGTTTTGCTGTAGGATGATGTGAGTCCCTGAGCTTTTTTTCCTAGGCTGATTGTTTCAAACTAACGGGTACCTTAGGTTGGTTGATGTTCGTTAAGCTGAAAGTGACTCACCTGATGGTTACACCACTCTTAGTAGATATGAGTCCCCACACTTTCTCCTTGAGTTGGACACCAAATACCTATTGCATATGATTAGCCATGCCATCTTTTCCAGGGGGTTGACTTAAGCCTTTAACAACCCATACCCTATGAGCACTCCATATGGATCAAGTGCTTTACGACCCCATTTAGATACTACTCGGGTTACTTTTGGATTGGACAGTCCCCCTTTCCTAGTAGCCACCCCTGTGGTTAGAGAATTTGTTCGGTGGATGCATAGATTCTCCCTTTATTCAATAAATTTAAGGTAGGTCTAGGCTAATATAAGATTCTTCTTAGTTTGATCCCTCACAAGCTAACATGGTCCATGAATAAATAACCAAATAAAATAAATAAAATTAATTCGCTTGTGGATTAGGAATTCAAGCCCCCAAAGGGCCCCTTTTCCCAAGTAGGCATCCTATCTTTAGGCAAGCAGAGCTCCCATACAAATTGCCTAACTCCCGAGTTGAGATAAATCTGTGATTACCCGTAGTCACCCTTAGGTCGGGTTCAATCTATTTTTCCACAAGTAGGTTACCCCAACAATCATTCTTTGAAAGATGTAAGACTATGATGCATTCTTTCTAGCATGATTGTTGCAAACTGATGGGCAGCCCTAGGTCTAGTTCGATTTGTTGCCCAAAGAAATCGATCACCGAAGTGGTCTTTTCTAGTGAAAGATGTGAGTCCCCAAGTTTTCTTCCCTTCAATTGTTCATTGCAAACTGAAAGGCACTCCTTTGGTTGGATAGTTCTCCCATCAGCCGAGAAGCTACTCCCTTTAGTTCAGTAAATCTGAGTTAGGTCTAAGCTTCTATAAGCTCCTTCTCAGTTTGATCCATCACAAACCAACAAAATCCATCAAAACAAAATAAAAATGAAATTAATCTTGGACTATCCTTAAGCTGATTTAAGTCCCCTAGTGGCATTCACTCAATAGTCAGCCCTAGGTCGGGTTTTGTTGCCCAAAGCAACTGATCACCCCAATGATTTCTTATTTCTAGAAGATGTGATTCCCACGCATTCTTCTTAAGATATGGCCATTGTATATAATGGCACCCCTTTGGTTGAATAGTCCTATCTTGTGGTTAGTAGACTACTCCCTTTGAATTGGTAAATCTGAGTTAGGTTTAGGCTTCCATGGCCCCAACTTAGTGCAATTCATTGCAAACCTATGAGATCCATCATAATCAAAATAAACAAATCTAAAAAAATGAAATTAATCCTTGACTATCTTTGAGTTGATCTAAGTCCCCCAGCGATATTCACTCAATAGTCACTCTTACCCAATCTGTCTTGCCATTACCCCAAAGAATTGGTCTCAACTTTGAGGATGTAAGTCTACTATGCAACAGCCGCATACTAAAGACATCCCTTTGGTGCTTATTTGACTATCCCTTAGGATTGGTAAATCTGAGCTAGGTCTTGGCCTCCATGGCTCTTACTCAGTGCAATCTATTGCAAACCAACAGGGTTCATCTCAAAAATTTAAACCTAACAAAAAAATTGAAACATTCAACCCTCTTCCCCAGTGGAACTTGAACAAATATTTTTCTCCTTAGTGAGATTCAAATTAAATCAAATCTCTATCCCCTTATGGATGACTTAAACCTGCTTCCCTAGTGGAAGGTTCACACTCTATCCTTAGTAGATTCTTCTCTCTCTCTTATATCTCAGACATAAGTAGAGTCACATTGCACTAAGCTTTGGATTCTATCTACACCTTGGGTTAAGGATAGAATGTTTCTATTAATGCTTATGATCTTTCAGTGTTGATCAGTTCGGTCAACACCAATACGTGCAGTGTTCCTTGTCAGTCACACCACACCTATTAGCGCCCTTTGTTGACCTCATTTTTAGAATGAGCTCTCAACCCCTTTGTTGTCATCATTTTTAGAGTGAGCTCTCAACCCCTCCATCTTAGACATAAGACTTCTCTTAGGCTTTAAGAGCTCATTAGTCTTAAGTCACATCTAGTGATTAGGTGGACACTCAACCTATAGCCCTAGAGACTTTAGAAGAGTTAGTCATAGGAATAGGTCATGCCTTAGGGGTGTTAGGAAATTTTCCTATCCTTAGCTTAAACCATTCAACCCTTTCCTTCTTTCAAGTCAAACTCCAAATCAATTCTATTTGATTTTCTCCAAACTCAAATCAATTCCATGATTAAAACCAATGACCAAAATCCATAAAAATTTCTAAGTCCAAATCTTGCAAAGTCCTTAAGTTTCTCTTAAGGACTTAACCAAAATCATGATCTAAACAAAATCAAATCTTTGAGATTTTCCCATAATTCATTTGTATCCTCAGTTATATTCACATATATAAATGAAATATAAATTCCAATCGATCAAACTAAACTCAAAATTCCAAATCAATTCATGAAAATTTCCTAAGTCCCTTAATTTTCTATTAATGGACTTAGGCTAAATCATGATCAAATCAATTAAAACTCATGGATTTTCTCATAACTCATTTATATTCTCATTTATATTCATAAATATAAATGAAATATAAATATAAATAAATCAAACCAAATTCAAAAATTCAAATCCCTACTGAAAAATTTCTTAAGTCCTTTAAATCCCTCTTAATGGACTTAGCCCAAATCATGATTAAACCACTTAAAATCCTTGAAATTTTCTCATGATCCATTTATATTCTAATTGAAATTCACATATTTAAATGAAATATAAATTCAAACAATCCAAACCAATTCCAAAAATCAAACTCAAATCCACTCAAAATCCAATTTAAGCCTTTCAAGTCAAAATCTTGAACTTAGCCAAATCAATTTCAAATCAAGCCAAACTCTTGATTTTTCATCATGATAATCAACTCTACAATCATGAATTCATATATAAATACAAACTTCAATCACCAAATCAAAATCCAATTCAAAAATCAAACCCAAAATCCCTTCACATTCTTTCTTTGAATATGAAATTGTCAAATGAATCAAAACCTATTTGACTTCAAACCACTTCTAAATGGATTTATACTTCAATCATAAGTCCATATACAAGTTCAATCAAACTCAAATCAAGCTTTGACCAAGCCATTTGACCCACTTAGGCTCACTTGACCCAAAGTGACTTAAAGTGCCCTTATGAGCCAAATTCTAATCCTAACTAAATTGGATTAAACAAAACTCATATATGCCTCTCATCATGATCAACAATCATCATGGGATGATCAATCAATCAAATTGGGTCAAACCAAATCAAACCTAAGGGTTGACCAAGTCAACACTTAGCCCAAAATGAAACCTAACATTGCCAAATTCCACCATAGGCCAAATTTTTTGAAACCATTAATCTAAGTTCATTCATGACCTATGTTTGAACTTGACCAAGCCAATATTTGAGCCTAAGCTAGCTCAATTGACCACTTGACCCAAGTTGACCAAACTTGATCAAAAAATTCAAAGTGTGTCAAACTTGATCTAAGCCAAATTGATTCAAACTAATGGGTCAAGTTCATTTCAAATCACTTATTGAACTTCACCAAAGCCTCAATTGGTCAACTAAACCTAACCTAGCCCAGTTGACCTTAGACCCAACTTGATCTAAAGGGATCATGTTGAGCCAAATTTAAACTTAACCAAAATTGATTGGAAATAAAGATACCAATCCACTCCATATGACTTACCTAACCTAAACCTACCCTTGACCTACCTCAAATAGGACAAATGGGTCAAATAGGTCAACTTGACCCATTTGACCTAAATGAAGTCATATGAGCCAAATTCAAAACTATACCAAATTGAGTCAAACCAAAACCACCAAATCATTTCAAATGGTCATATGAACTTGACCCAACCCTTGGTTTGAACCAATTTGACCAATTGGTCAACTTGACCCAAGCAGACTTATTTTGACCTAAATGGGTCAACATGAGCTAAACCTTATTAAATGATTTCCAAATCCCATGAAACTTTGCCAAACTTAGTTTCTCCACATACCCAACATATCCAAATTGAAAAATTAGCAAAATGACCATTCTACTCCTAGCCATAGAACAAATTTTAGCTTAATCCATGGGTAATTTGGTCATACCCTCTTCATATCCACTTGATGCCTTCCATAATAGCTCAAGGGGACCTAATGAAGAGTGGTGTACCCAACCCAATTGGCCCAAAGGCCAAACTCGACCATGGGTCAAATTGGCTCATTTCAAATCCCTCTTCCACTCAATTTCAAGCACATGGGAGGTTGGAAATCCACTCAAGGCCTCAAGCCGACCATGTGCAAACATCTAACAACCAAAACAAACTCTCCATTGTGATCAATTGGATCAAAATTACAAGATAGCTTGTGGTCGTCCGATCCTTCAAGGGGGAGATATACTTCCCTAATTCAATTCAAAACCATCATTCCTCAATTCAATCAAGCCCTAGAGAGCATTAAGAAAGATCAGAGAGCCTTCCTAGGCATTCTAAGAGGGATTTGAATTTGAGATTTCTCGATTTTTGCCATTAGAAAATAGGGAAGCTCACATGAACTTCCAACTTTCTCTACACTCAAAATTGCTTCAATTCCTCTTGTACACTTCCTCTAAGGATCAATCGAGCACACTCAAGCATCCACTTCGGTTCCCACAGCAAGGAGAGAAGTAATTGGATCATAGCCACAATAGACATCAAGTGGTCTTGATCCATAGAGCAAACCACTCAACCCCAAGGCCTAAGAATTTCAACAGGGCTTCATCTCCACTAGACGAAGCTACCTCATCGATCTCGAGCACCGATGATCACCTCTGGTGAGGTATGGAATTTTCTGACCACCTAGCATAGGAGGTGTTGGTATTTTGTGAAAGAAATTTTCAATTCAAGCAAATTCCACTGTTGGATGTGTTTTTTATTAGCTTTAGATGGTATGGGTAAAGTTTTGTTTCAATCCAAGCCCAATCGAGCTTGGATCTTCCCCTGGACCATGGATGATCTCTATTGAGCTAAGGGAAAGAACTAGGGAGATCTTGGCCGTCCATCCATGAGTTTTGGATGGATCGAGATTATTCCCATGTTTAGAATTTCTTTTATCCCTTTTAAAACTGCAGGGAGATCCCTGGCTATCCGATCTTTGATTGGACAATAGAGATCAAAGTGTGTCCCACCACCGCGCCGCCTTTCGATGTGATTTTAAGTAAGCGGCTCATGGCGCGACGCGTGTAAAGCGTGCTGACCACCACCGCCACGCATCGTGCTGTGAGTTGAGGGATTAGTTAGGATTCTTAATTAGTTCTAATTAATCTCCTAATCTTTTAAAAATCATAAATCTCTCAAAAAATTCAGAAAAATATGAAATAAATTTTTATGGAAAGATAATTTAACCTAGAATATTTTAAAAATAATTTCAATGAATTTTAAATTATGCTTTTCTCTCATTTTGGGTTTTATTAGAAATTTTATTTTGCTAATTACCTCTTATTAAGCCTCTAATTAATCCCAAACTTCTTGGGTATATTTTAGGAGATGACCTCTACCTCCTCTAATTTTCTTGTGATTTATTGAAGGTTTAATTAGAGGAATTGCAAATATGTTTTCTAATTACTCCTTTAATCTAATTAAGGATAATTATAGTGTGATCAGTGGTTCTAATACATGATTAGAGTTGATTAAAGTTAGATCCAGTAGAAAAAAAGTTTAGGGAATAATTTTGGGGAATTTTCCCTAAGTAATTCCCTAAGCATAAACATTAGAATACTAAGTCACCACTTATAGTGCTAAGTTAGGGTGTTGTATGTATGATGATGTATTTTTTAGTGATGTAATATTTTAGACTGGATGTTAGGGTGCAAGCCTCGTAGACTGGATGGTAGGTCGTGATTAGCCTAATCATATTTTTTATAGGGAGCTATACTTAAGGGCCAACTGTAATAAAAATATAAATGCTTTTGATGTGCAGGTTACTTAGCCCCAAGCATAACCCATGTTAGGACAGGTAGGCTTGGTTACCCATGTATGGAGTGCTAAGTCCAAATTATTTATATAACTACTTGAGTTGTATGGTGTGTTGAGATAACATTTGTTTTGTAGGTGAAACTATATTTACTTTTCCTATTTTTAATATAATTTTGCATTAGAAATTAAGATTAGTGTATGGGGGATTAGGATGAGCAGTGGCCATAAGGCTTAGTCCTGGGTTAGGGGTGTGTGTTTGATTGATTTGGATGGATTGGATGATAAATTTTTAAAACCGATTGGTTTTGGATTCCTAAAAATATTGAACCAAACCGACCAAATAAAATGCAAAACCAAACAAACCAAATAATAATTTGGTTCGGTTATTTTGGTTTGGTTTTGGATAAACCGAAGTTGGTTACATTTAAAAATTATTTGCATACTTTTTTATTATATAATGAATAAGCAATTAATTACTTCTGCGCTAAAAATATTTAAAACTAATTTTTACTTACCTGAATGATGTTTTTGAACTTAGAAGTTGATGGAACCATATTACCATATTATGAGACCAAAATATATTAAAAATTGGATAATGGTCCTCCAAAAAAGTACCTACTAAGTATTCAAAAATAAATAAAAATAAGTGTATAATAGATAAGCCTATTATACATAAATTAATAATACTATATTACATATAACTACTTTTGTTTATTTAGTTCCATTCAAAATTTTATTTGATAAATCGATCCAAAAACCAAAAACCAAAGTTTTCATTAATTAAAACCAAAATCCAAATTACTAAGTTCAATACCGAACCAAATTACTCAAAAACTTTGGTTTGATTTGGTTTTTTGGTTAAAACCAAATAATGCACACCCCTACCTGGGGTGCCCTGTGATGCCTTTGGAGCAAATCAAATCAAAAGGAAGAGAAGGAAGAAATGAAGAAAAGAAGACCCCCATAGTATGTATTATTTTTGTAATTTGTGTTATATAAGGGTAGAGCTCGGCTACACATCTTTTTTCCTCTTTTCGGGGTGTACGGAACTCTACGGCATTGGCCTTTATTCTTTTATGATAGTCTATAAAATAGTTTGATGTTGTGTTTAGATTGCGCACTAGAATGATATGCTTTCATAGTTTCTTCATGTTTGATGTTTGAATGTGTGGCCTGGATGCAGTAGGCTCCTAGGATAAAATTAAATTTTCTATCCCACTAACAACTCATAACTAAAATTTTAAAATAACTCATAATCTCACATAAAATCCTAGGAATTAAATCCAGATAATAAAAATTTTAGCAACCCCTTAGCTAGATGAATGAATGTATAATATCATGCATATCATATTATTCCACTCTTGTTAAGAGGGGGCTTTCATATGTGCTAGAGAATAAAGGCTTAACCTGTGAGAGCCTTTGATGGAAGAACACCCCTTTCTCTCTTAATTTGGCCCATAATCAAGTTCTCATGCATTTAGACATATAAAATCTCATAGCCTATGTTGAAATAAAAATTCCAAAAGAATAAAACAAATTTGACAAAATTTGCATTAGATTAAGTCAAGAATTCATACCGCTCATGCTCTAGTCCCTTAGAGAGTGAGTTTAAGGACTTAGGCTCCTTACTAAATAAATAATAGCTTAGCCATCTTGCAAAAGCATATGATTTGCCTACATGGATTTAAAGCATTGGAGGAGTTAGATGATTGTCACTCTAGGTAGTAATAAGTCCAATTGTCAGATGATTTATTCTCTCTTATGGAGGTAAACCATATACATCCTAGTATTTCCACAAAGCTCCCTAGCTTAGGATCTGAGGTGGCTATTTTCTCGGATTATAAGTCCTAGTATTCTAATAAAATGTCAACTCAAATAATTAACTCTCTTTAATTTCAAAAATATAAATCCCAACCATAGGATAGATTGGATTGCTCACTAGGCTTCCTAGTATCATGAGCATTCCCTACCCATGTCCCTTTGACTTCCAATAATACGTCTTCTCCTTGATCTATCTCATTTGATTTTCTAAAAATAGTCAATCCTTTGATAGTCTTAACCTTGAAATCTTTCTAGACTCTAATTGTCTACTTTACTCGAGAGTATTCTTAAGGAATTTCCATTCCTTAGGATGTAATTAACTATGGGGCTTATCTCCATATGAAACTTAATGAACTCGGCTTAAATAAACCCTACTTTACTTTTTCAGGTAAAGTAGAGGAAAGATCTCTGGTATATTTGAAGACCCATCATGCCTTAGGAGTCCTTATTAAGTGATTACATCCATTATAGGGTGGTGATTTTTATCTTTTGAGATAGTGCATCATTCCTTAATATCACACCCGATCATTTCAATAAGTACCCCCTAAGATCTATGTGGTGTTCCACATCTCAAAAAATAAACACCACAAGAAGATAGTTAACCTAACTTAATTATAAAATTCTTTATCAGTAATCATGACTTGCATCTTTCACTGTTAATCTCATGTCCTTAAACTCAGGAAGGAAATCTTAGAGTTTCTAAGTAGAGGAATTCTTAAGAAAGGTTGAAAAAATGAAGAACTTACAATCTTTAATTTTTTAAAGAAGTGTTCGTAAGTAATAGAAAATAGGATAACATAATAATATATAATTTGTGCCACTCAACTTTGAAGTTACCATCTTGTTGGAGCCACATAACTACTTCTTGGAATATTAAAAGTCATTAGTCATAATTAAAACCATGCAAAGGAAAGGATTAATCTTAAGTGATATGATATGCAATATAAGTTATCTATCTTTAAGTGATACTTAATTATGCATGACTGACTTAGCCATATTATGGAGATGCTCTAATGCTTGTTGATTTTAATCATCTATTGGCTTGCTTCACCTTATATCTCTTCCAACATATATAATAGAGCCTAAGATAAAATATTTACTAGAGAGTGCCTTAGCCTTAGCTTTAAGATAATTATTTATTCATTTTATGGTTGTTTGCCATATTATTAAAGTTGATATAAAATATTTATAAGTCAAGTTTATATCCTTAAAAGTCAAATTATGGTAAAAATTAAAAACATGCAAACATAATAAACATATTAAATTACTATGATGTGATGGATATAAATGAATAGGTAATATGCTACTACAACGAAATAATATGCTTATATATACTCAAAATAACAATTGGAGACAGTAACAAATTTCTACTAAAATAAGTTTAGGTAATTTTAAATAAAGTATAAGTAACAATTTTCCTCTATTGTTGGTGCTTTCTCTTAGTATTAAAAAATAGTGAAATGATATGACCATTAATATTAAAAGCTTTATAATAAAATAATTCAAATATGATATATTTTAATTATTAAAATTAAAAAATATTAATTAAATTTTAGTAAATTGATTTAAGAATTAATCATTAATACACACTTCTTGGATGCATGCCATTACTATGAGAAGATGAGTGTCAAAATAAATAATTCTTTGAATAGAATATTTTTGCTTTAATAACTAAATTTCATGCACAAAAAACATATTAAGTATAAAATTTAATGAACGGTACTTAGGCCTAAGTATTTTTTAAAATTATTGATTTGTTATTATATATACAAATCTCTAAAATCAATATAGTATAAATAATTATTTTAATTAATCAAGCATATTAAATATTTTTCAATGATTACCATAAAACTTGAAAATTTGTGTAACCATACAAGTATTATTTCCTGAAATTTCTTGAATTTTTAGATTAATGTTGTAATAATTAGCAACTTTAAATGATGAACTTAACCATTGGAAAATTTAGATATTACATTTAATAGTTGTTATGGATTTATTTTTTTAAAGGTTGATGCTTCTATAAATCTCTTTTAGTAAGCTAGAAAGTTTTTTCAATTATTTGATACATTAATCAATTAAAATAGATAAAAGAAATCTTTTTTAAAATTTTAAATGGATGAGCTTTTCGAAAATGATATTTTTTGTAGAAATCATTTTGTGAAATTATTCTTTGCTTTAAAATTTCATCTAACTTCATTTAAAAATCAAGCTATAATAAAAATCAAAAGATGATGACTATAAATAGTAAAGTTTAAATCATACTTTCCATTAATTTGAAATCAATGGATATGATTTTATATTATTCATCTTCTAGAGCCCATATAATGTCATGCATAATAGAGAAAATTTACTCCCTATAGAGGACCAATTTAGGAAAACACATTTGAAATAGATTAAGGAGATTAAGGGAATCACATTTATAGGTTAGGTTCTTATTATCATGCCACCAACCTACAAAAGACCAAAGTTTTAGGATGGGAGAAGAGGGTTTGAGATTCTCACCATACTAGGTTATAAAGCTTGCTTTTATTAATCAAACATCTTAATGGGATTAGATGAGAAATTGTGCCATTTGAATTGGCTTGAAGTGGCTCTAATTAAAATGTTGATCAAATAATTCTTACTTCACAAATAAATTTAATGGTTGAGCTCATTTGATTACTATGGGAGTGTGGAGAAGAAATGGTTAGGCTTCATTGAATTTAGAAAGCTATCCTAGTTCCCTATTTTGAATGATAAAATTTATAGCTATTTATAACAAAAATGGTCAAATTTCACCATGGATTAACCATGGTTAAAGCAAACCACTTGGAATAGTGAGCTCAAGATGTAGACAACTGGGGAGCAATAGTGCTAACCATAGGAGAAGTGAGAATGGCAAGTTGTGTTTAGATATGAAGTACACAAAGGGCCTATAACCCATTTGATAAAATTAACCCACTTGAAGTAATCAAAATGATTTGGGTTGAGCTATGAATTTGTTGTTAATAATCATGACTGAAAGTGTTTCATATGACTTAGGAATTTGATGGATTTAATTAATTCATGAAAAAAAATCCTCATTCAAGCCTTAAAATGACTATATGACATTCAATCAAATTAACTAGTTTAGAGAGGTAAAATTAATGTCGGTTAAACTAAGAATTTTTCAATGACATACTTGAAAATATTAACTCTTAAAAATTTGATTGGATATCATGGTTAGCTTGGTTCAAACAACAAACAAAGAAAGGTGTTGGCCTTATTAAGAGAATTACATATTTTAGCCAATTAGGCAAAATCCATAACACCATTAAACTTATAGAACTTGGAGCATAAATAAGATATTGAATTTGAAATGTTAAAAGGTCTGATCATCATGTCTAATTGGTCAAATTAGCTCAATTGAATTGATTTACATTTAATTGACCTAATTGATGAATCAATTATTCTTATTGAAGTAATTTTTAAATATTAAAATAATTCAAGGCCCATGTGATTTAATTTCAACTTAGAGCTTAAGCTGACCTAGATTGAACTTGATTTGACTTTCTGATATTAGGGTCGGCCAAGCATCTATCAATGGGTTATAATTGTCTTTTGAGTGATCCATACTATAATATCACGGTTGAATGTCTAGGGTGATTGGTAAATTTGGCTAGGTGAGGTAATCAACTAGCTAAGAGCTCAACTAAGATAAGGTTGCTTCAATGCATCTAATTTAGTCAAAAGTTGAATTCCACATATTAATTTAGAAAACTTTCAATCCAATCATCAAAATCCCATAGTCAATTATTCATGTAATTAAATAATTGCGTTAAAGTGATAATGTAAATCCAACAAGTGCATTCACTAGAAAACTGTTGAACTCATGCAATGAAATAGGTCTACCTTTTGTTGGCTAGCATCAAACCTTTAAAGTAAAAAATGTTTGCAAATGATCCTTCTACATTAGTCTCTCATGAGTTTCATTAAGTTCAACCTAATGGATTAGATTAAGTTGGGGCATAATATTTTACAAGCATATTGGTTTAAAATTTGACTATTTTTTTTATGTCAATAGTATGATCAATTGTACATGATACATTTATTGTCAAACTTAATTATTTTTTAAATAATTATGGCCATTAAATGCATCAAAGAATTTCAAAAGTTTTTTATGCATTCATTTCTATTTTTAGACTCGGGATCTCATCGGTTCTAAAATAAAACTTTTTCATGGCACCATGTATTTTTTTCTTTTTACTCCTATAATGTTATACCATAAGCTTATGGATTCCAAGGAGTAACGATATAATCTAATGAAAATAATTCCAAGGACAATTTTCATACAAGTTTTTCAAGAAATTCTTTTATAAATTACAACATGAAATGTTTAAAAATTTAACTTTCTCATAAATAACAAACAAAAATAAATTTTTATGTCATAACAAACCCATATTAGTAGGCCATAATCATTGAAAAAAATATTACAACATATTAACAAATTAAATGAACAATTGTTACCATTTTATAATATGATAGTGCTTCCCCAGATAATCAAATGATCGACAAAAGTATCATAAAAATGTCAACAATAGATCTTCACAAGCATGAAACAATTTTTTTTTATTATTATTTTTTTATCATAATCAAGACGCTTAAACATCCAAATTGCCAGATCATCTCCCTCTCTCAAGTTACTAAAAATTCACAAAAGCTCCATTTCATTTCCATTGAGGATAGTCATATCTCTTCAAGTGAGGGCATTAGTCTTTTCTCTTCTGAGTGTATTAGTAGTAACTCCACCCTCCACCCACATTGTACATAAACTGACACATTTAGCCCACCTGAAATATCCCATGCTTTTTCCCTCTCATCGTTAGTGAGGTAAGGTATGAGGAAGTCTTCCACAGCATCTTCATCGAGGTTGAAGAGGTAATGATTCTTTGAAAGGTAAAAAAAAAAATCTATTTTCTTCACTGTTAAAAACATGAGATTGATTGGATTGTTCTCATTAATCACATTTTTACCCCAATTGGGAATGATGAGGCCTCCATTATTGTAATTTCACACAACTCCCATTCAGAGGGCTTCAGATATATAATATAAAAGAGGTATAGTTCTTTAAAACATTAAGAAAATAATACTTATTTTCTATTTTAAAGATACATGAAATCTAAAATGTACATGCTTGTGAAAATTATGGAGATTTATTCAAATTGGTTATTATTTTTTAGATTAAAAAGAATGCAAAGGCTTTGTGGGTATATTGTATAATAAGGAAAGGATATGTTGTCATTTAAGATTTTATATTCAGCTTTTTATTTAGAATGAAATACTAAATTTAAAACTTAATAAAATTAATTTGGAATTAAGAAGGAAATAGAGTTACCATTATTGATATAATATTATCAAAGATACATGCTTATCTTAATTTTGAAATTCAATAAATACCGTAGTTGAGCTATCAAAAAATTATGAATCAAAACTAATATTTTACATGAAACTTACTAGGCATTGAGAAATTTTTTTAAAGAGAGAAATCATTTAATTATTCTTCTTATGAAATAGCATGTTTAAGGAAATCCATTCTAGAAATGTACATATTTTACATCAATACATGAGATATAATTATCATTGTCTTTAACATCCCTAAGCAAATAGGAATAAAATATATAAAACTATGAAATATGTTAATAATCCTTCAACCATAAAGATAGTCTTTATCATAGTATGAATTACCACTATTGTAGATGTATACATAAATATGCTTAAGACCAAGTTTGGCTAGGGCCAATTTTACTTAAGTTGAGTTGATAAGATCAGTGTTAAAGATGACAAACTTGTCAGGATATAGGCACGACAATCCATGAATCACAATATAATCACCAAAAGCTATCATAAACTTAATGAAAAATTTTTTTTGCCATGGGACTTAGTTAGGCCAACACACCCTGTATTTTTCGAGGGTCTATCACCCCTTTACATGGGTCATTCACTGTCACTTGGAGTTCATTCACCCCCTTATAAATCATTTACCCAATTTTAGATATCAATCACCATATTTTCAAAACTATGCTCTTACATGTCTCTAATGTCCATGGACTTTACATTAGGTAGTAATACCATCAATGGACCTCATTTGCCTAGCCGATGACTCCTTCCGTTAACTTGTTGTGGTAGATACCCATATGTAGTGATTTTTACTACACTAATATCTAATTATCAAATTTGTAGACATTCAACAGATACCAACATTGTTATTAACATCATCTTTAGAGGGTTTTTTAATATAATGAATTTTCTTACTACGCAACTAACCTTATCAGGTGTTTTATTATTTGGGATCTCTATAGAATAGAGAAAGATAAAAGACATGCATTCTCTCACTAATTTTGTAATGCATTTTGGTATCTAATGTGTCACATCATCATCTACCATTCAAAAAACTAAAGGGTGATTTTGCATGGAAAGCTTGCCCATCTTTTCATCTACCTAAGAACATTAGAAGGTAATAAAATCAATTAATTACATTAGTAGGTCGTTATTTCTCTAGCACATATTTCCTCCTCAATATAAAATTTCCAAAATCCTAACTCCAAGCTTTTTCTATCTAATAAATCAAAGTTACTCACACCATTGGAAGCTACTACTCTCTCACTTCACTTATATACCTTTTCTAGCTAAGGCTTGTAAGGAAGAGTTTGTAAGAGAAGGCATACAATAAATTTTTTACTCATCTCTCCTTTTTTTTCAAGGTTTATCTTTCTAATATACTTTATATATCTCCTCTCATTCCACATCACACATCAAAAAAATTATTTATGAAGGGGAGAAAAACCCTCAAACCTTTGAAATTAGATTTATTCTAATAATTAAATGCTTCATTGAGGATAATATACTATTTTAAAAGATAAAGATACTATTTGCAATAAAATTAAAAAGCTAAAATAAAGAGGTATCCTTATTATCATACATAAAAACAACATAGAGAATATATATTATCTCAAGAGATAGAAGTATCATTCTACTATAGATTTGGGTACCATAATTACATCTTAAGAACATCAGTCCTTATGAAAACTCTTGAATGAAGTAATTGAAAACAACTAAATGATTTATTCAAATTGTAAATTCAACAATTTGATTATCTTAGAAGTTCAAAAGGTAGGGTGCATACAATATTGAAAAACTTAGAAACAATCCAAACTATCTAAAAGTTAGGATTTACATTTGTGTTTGAATTCATTTAGATTAACTTGATCATATTATCAAAAGTTGATGCTTATGATTCATTAGCATTAAACTATAAATGTAATCAAGAGGTGAGGACTTTCGATGTAGTCCTATAAAAATAGTCTTTAAATCTACAATAAATTGAAAATTACAGACGTAGTTACTTAAAACTAGTCGAATGATATGGAATGGGGCTTAGAAATTTCAGCTTCACTTGAAGTTGAAATATGCCTGACTCTTCTAGAATTATAATCCTATCTAGGTGGGCTACCAAATAACCCACCTATTCACTTTAAAACCATGAGGTCTAATCACATGTACACATAAGATATGCTAAACCTATCATTTATTTGGAAGAAACATAGTCTTAAATTTAGCCAATAAGTCAAAAAATATGTTGGTATATAATGCTCCTAACCTAAATTGATTAATGATTTATTTGAAGATTATTAATTATAAGTAGTATGGCTATCATTACATTAAATAAAATAATAATATTCTCATATCTAAGTCAAAATATTTATAAATTTAAACTAATTAAAGTAAATAAAATCTTTATGTACAATTCATATATAATATGCACTCTTGGAAGGTATATATTCTGAACAATCGGAAGAGTAGGGTTAGAAGGCATATACCTAGGTGGCCCTATGGTGTTGGAGGGTTCGTGATTTGAAAGATCAAGTGAAGATGAAAACCCGATGACTTGTTTTAATTTCATTCATGTAATTATATCTAGGCTATATAAAGGTTAAGCTTGACAACAAACATTTTTTCTTTTCTAGGGTGTGTAGCAGAATCCAACAACATTGTCCTTTTATTATTCTTTTAATTTGATTGAATGTTTGATATGTTTACTTTATTTGTACAATAAAAATAGAATATTCTTTTTAGGTTTCTTTAAGTGTGATGATTGTTGTATGTGGCTTGGATTTTAGTAGGCTCTTTAAGATCTAAATTTTATACCCCAATTTAAAATCAACTTTGACTAAACATAGTACACTCATAATCTCATCTTAAATCCTATGAATTAATCAGCTAAAAGATTTAAAATCTCGGTCTATGATAAATGTGGATAAGCATGCATTTTATCTTTTATTTTTGAATATAGGAGATCTTTACTCATTACATGATAAGGGGTGTGTAGGATCATTGATAAAAACCCCTTTTGTGAAAAAGACCCTTTTCAAAGATTTAGCCCATTCACTTATTTCATCATGCATATAGGCATAATCACCCACATTGCTCGAGTCAAATTGATGAGTCAAAAAAATATTTGTTGTATTCATCAAGGACATGATTTCATACTAGTCATAATTTAGATATTAGGGAGTGCGCTTTATATTTTAGATTTCATTCCTAATAAATAATTGCCTAACAATCTTGCATTTATAAGGCATAACTATATGATTTTAAAGTATATGAGGTGTTAGCTGGTAGTCACTCTTCATAATTGTAAGTCCAGAAGAATTAGAATATGTTTACTCTCTCTAGTGAAAGTGAACCAACATATCTCATATTTATTCAAATAGAATTAAGTTGAGCTTTTAGTTTGTGCTAGAGCACTTAGACACAAGTTCAAAAGTAGCTCATTTGTCTTTTTCTATGGATATAAATTTTTACCTCTAAGGCATTTTCACAATCATGTGCTATTGGCATATAAGTTTTAGTTTTATAATAAAATTATCAGCTTAAATGATAATAATTCTCAATTTCAAAAATATAAAGCCCCACCAAAGTATAGGTTGAAGTGCTCACTAGGCTTTTTAGTATCATGGGTGCTTTCTACTTATCTTTCCTTAGATTCTATTAAGAATTCTTCCAGCTTGAGCTCTCCCACTTGTTTTAAAATTACCAATCCTTTGATATCAAGCTTTAAAATCCATAGAGAAGTTAGCCTATCACTTTAATCGAGAGTTTTCTTAGGAGATTTATATCCCTTTAGATGTAATTAACTATGAACCTTGCAATAATTGAAAACTTAATGAAGTCGGCTTTAAAATAAACCCTACCTTACTTCATCCATTTAAGGAAGGAAAAATCTTTAATACATGTAGATCCATCAACCTAAGAAGTTCTTATTAAGTGATTAAGCTCACCGCAATATCAAATCTCTAACTTTTGAACTAGTATATTATTCATTGATGACTTACTCGATAATTTTAATAAGTACCCTCTATGATTTGTATTCTATCCCATAATATTTTTAAACATCACAAATTTATATACACAATAAAGAGAATGTTTACCCATCAAATATTTACTTTCATAGAAAGAGACCACTAGATCTCTTTCTAAAATTCCACCAAAGTTTAGAAGAGAGAACATGTATTAAGTCTATTAAAGACTTGAATCCAAGACCTCCTTCCTAGATGACTCCACAACATTTATGCCACAAAGACTAATGTATGTATTTATTGGAACTAGAAGAACCCCAAAAAATTTATAAAATGTCTCTCTAATCGATTAATAACTAAAATTGTAGGTTGAATAGTTTAAAGAAGATGAATAGGAATTGAATAAAGAATATTCTTAAAGTTAGTCAGCCACCTAAAAATAAAACAAATTAAATTCCTTAGCTTTAAGATTTTTTTTAAAAATAGTCTAAAATAGTCCATCAAAGAGGTGAGATTGTTTTTTCCTTTATAAAGAGGAGTGCTCAAGTGCTAAAATATTTAACAAACAATTTCTAATTATTAAAACTAGTAAGACTAATAGTATGATTAATCTTGTGTGGTGTAATAGAATTCAATGTAATAAAATAGCTGTTAGCACTATTTATATTAAGACCACTCTCACCTTGAAAATGGGCAATGATTCTTATGCATTTTAATATGTTGGATAGAACCATTAGAAAAAGATAATAATAAAATCATCAACAAAGCTTAAATGTGAGATCAAAAACCACCACTTAATTTAAAAAGCATGTTAGGGTAATTGATCAACAATTTATCTTAATCATCTAGATAAATATTTAACAATAGTAATAAAATGGCTTGGAGATAAGGGATGTGAAATAGAAGTTCACGATTTAAGGCTCTGCGAGGATGTGAAATAGACATAAGATGATCCACTTATTATAATTGAGAATACACAAAATTCAATGTTGTTTTTAGATAATTAATAAAAGGATAATAAAACTTAAAGAGTTTTAAAATATTAAATAAAAAAGTTCAAGAAAGATTGTCATAAACTTTGGCTATACCTAACTTCAAAGTAATATTACCACCAATGACATTATATTCTAAATAAAAAATCAACAATTATGCAAGAAGTACATTATTTGAGATTGTTCATCCTTTAACAAATCCTATTTGATTGGGAAGATATAATTTTTTGGAAGCAAATAGCCCAATTTAAGTAGCATATATTTTAGTAATAAGTTTATTTAAGAAAGTGCAAAGACTAATAAGATGAAAATCGTTTCCCAACTAAAGATTTTTATTTTTGTGAATAAGAACTATGGAAGTGTTGGAGAAAATTTTAGGAAAGGTGGTCCTATAGAAATAATCAATGACATCTTCTATAATATCATTTTTAATATAGATCAATGATTTTTGAAAAGATAGACATAAGCATATTCATCAAAACTTGTAACCAAATCAACATACATATTAACAATAGTATCCCAAATCTCTTGTCAGAGGGAATAACCATAAGCATTATATTATCCGCTTTATTGATAAGTATAGAGATAATGGATGAGGGTTTAAATTTTCATTTAAGATTCCTTTAAAATAATTGACAAAAAAAATTAAAAAGTGCATTATCATAATACCAGGAACAAACTTTAAGTTTAATTTTGTGAATGTGATTGATTACTCACATTTTATTGACTAAAGCATGAAAATACATGGCATTTCTATCCACATATATTTTATATTTACTTGCAATTTTTTTTCTAAATTGTTTCTTCCATATCTTGAAGTTGAGTAAGTCAATTTTAACTTCATTTAGTTGTTCACTTTCTTTTGAAGGATCAATCATAAAAATTTTTCTAATTGATACACATTGTTTTCTACATTAATAATGTTACTAAAATTTTTTTTGAAACAACACTTGCTCTACAATTTAAGCATTGTTTGATCCTTTTAAGTTTAAGCTAAAGCTTTTCCATAGTTCTAAAAGAGTTATCAGCTAAAGATTTCAAAAAAGTCCTTATCCTCATGCCACATATTTTGGAATCAGATATTGAAGGATATCTTTCCAAGTTTGTTTTATTAAAAATAAGAAATGGAGCAAGATTAGATAGAGACCTACTTAAATGCTCAACAGAAGTCAAGGACCATTGCTCAATCAAAAAGTGATTAAACAAAGCTTGCTCACATCTTTACCAAAGCCTCGGCTTATTTCAAGAATAATTGTAACCTAATAGACAAATATCTACTAGAATATAATCAAGAATCATGTTATTAAAATAATCCATAGAGTTCCAATAAGAGAGACAACCACCATTCCTTTCTTAACCAGAAGAAATAGAGTTAAAATCACGCCCAATAATCCATGATCCATTGATTGATGAAGCAAAGTTTTTTAATTGATCCTATAGTATTCTCTTAATTGATCTACTACAAGCTGCATAGACAAAAGAGAAAAAAGTAGATTGATTTTTCAAAGACATATGAATATTAAGAACTTAAGGAAAGCCATTAATAATAGAAATGCTTAAGGTGTTATTCCAAAAAAAATCATATCTTATTACTTTTGTTATTAAAATAATTACTAAAACCCATCATCCTAGCCATCAAAAGAAGTTTATCGATAGAAATCATAAGCTTTAAAATGACAATAAAATTAATATTATGAATTCTACAAAGATTTCTAATTCTATTTCCAGTGAAACAGGAATCAATCTCTCACATTCCAAATAATAAAATTAATCATTAAGAAGATGGTAAAATATTGTTGGATGTAGTACACTTAGGTATGTTAGAGAAAAAAATTACTATTTTTTCTTTTACACATAATTTTGAAGTCATTAGCCATATCTATTTGATCCCCATCAAAAAGGGATCTAGTAATAATATAAGATAGAGAGGAAGGATTCACAAAGGTAGGACATAAAATTTATTCCCCTTCTTCTCGTACATTGTTGAAAAATTATTCACTATTAAAAGAAGAAGAGGCCATAGATGCTACAATAATGGTCTTAGTAATTTAACAGTTACTGTGAGTTAGAGCATCAACAACAACCACTTGTTCAATTCTCCTATTGTCCTCTTTATCATCATGAGGAACCAATAAGTGGTACTTTTTGATATCAAGAAGATCATTATCATTCGCCTCTTCTTGATTTAAAATAGGAGGAGATGGTAGATTATGTAGTTTAGAATATCCATTAGCTCTATCAATATTTGCATCAAGACTAGAACCCAAGCAATTTTTATTTTAATTAGTAAAATCCCCATGTCAAGTGTCATGCAATGATCCATAAATTTGTAGTTTCTTATTTTTGTCTTGATTCAAAACATTGACAATGGTTCCTAGAATGGTTACACTAACTTCTTTATTTTGACTAATTGGTTTATCCATCTTAGGTAGATATTTTTTTTCAAATAGGGATGTGCAATAAAATAATCATCAAAAGAATGACCATGTATTTTATAATGGTTATAGAAATTGAGAAAATTCTCAAAATCAACCTTTTAGAAATAACCATACTTCTTCGAATCAATGTTGATATCCTTGGAAAAAATTTAGTGATGTCCAACTCGACAAAAATTGTCACAATTGATGGTCTTATTTTAGCGATAGTCACATGATCCTTTTGTAAAGGGTGCCCAAAAATTCAACCAAGTCCATTGGGAGGTTTTCCATATGGATTTACACTAGTCAAAGCAATAAAGAAAAGACCCCAAGCCCTAATTAGGGTGCCAACGTCGAATGCCATATAGATCACCCAAAATTCAAGCAAAATCAAGGAGAAATCACAAAAAAAAGATCAAGAAATGAGGTGGTTGTCAATGGAATCACAAAATCACCAAAGCCCGAAATAACTATATTGACAAGGTTAACCTTGACGTTTTAATTTTAGTTTATGTTTGAGTTTTGAATTTAGTTTAAGTTTGGTTTAATTTTGGATTTTGAATTTTGTTTAATTATAGCATTGGGTCCAATGCTTCTTAGCCAATAAATACCCTAAAGGTCTTGGTGAAGAAATACCTAGTATAAGATTAAACCTTATGTGCTAGAAGGCGAACTGCTAGTAACCTCATTAAAAATAAGATCAACATTATCATTTTACTCTGTTGTGATTTAGTTGCAAATAATGATCCTTAGTGAGTGGAGCTATACTTCTAAAGGGATAATAACCTATAAACTAAAGAAAACATGTTGGACTGAGTTGGATTCCTATATATAATATGGTAAGCCCATAAAACATCAATTAGCTTTTTGTGCCACTACTAGTTGTTCTCATCAAGTGTCTTATTTAGGATTTAGATAGAGTCTCATTGAAGGCCTTAACCAAACCATTAGCTTGAAGGTAAAAGTTGATTAAGTACCAGCAGTCTATGTTGAGCCACTTAGCAAAGTTGTTGATTTTCATTCACTTGAAGGAAATACCATTATTGAATATGATTCATTGAGGCATGTTGAATCTATCTAAGATATGGTTCTTAAATAACTATAGATCATTGTGGGCCTTCGCCACTCTCAAATGAATTATTTCACCCACTTGAAAAGTAGTCACTCATCATTAGGATGAATCTATGGCCCTTTAAGGAAGGTGGATCAATCGTGTCAACAATATTTATACCCCAACTCTCGAATGGTCATTAAGTAATTAGGTTGAGGATGTTGGGTGATTTGATGTAAGACCATCACATGTACTTGACATTAGTTGTAGTGATAGGTAACGTCAATGTTTGTGATCATTGGAGGCCAATAGTACCTAAGTCTCTTGATTTAAGCCTTCATTTTTGGACCCTATTGAGCACGAAACTTTTAAAAGTATGACAATAAAGGCATGCTTGTGAGAAGAATGAGAAAATATTAAGAAAGGATTAAAAAACTAAGAAGGAAAATGAAAATGAAGAAAATAAACATTTAATACAAGTAGAATAAAAATAAGCTAAAAGAGAAGAACACTATTTAGCATTAATTGCCCGTTCTATCTCCAAGAACATTGTAGACGTAAATTGATATATGTATGGCAGGTTGGCTAAAGCTTTAGAAGAATAATACCATCAGTTTCAAAGATTTAAAAGAGTAATATTCTTATAAAGAAAGAGTCTAAATATTATAGAGTATTGATTCCTTCAAAATGACAGAAATGGTCAATAATTATATAAAAATTACAAAGAGTATCTTAAAAAATGAGGAGTATGAGAATTAATTTATATCCAAAACAATCATCTTTTATAGAGTTTATATAATTAATAGTTTATTAGAATATTAGTTCATATTATGAACATGTATTTTAGCATTCATTTTCATTTTCAATATCAAGCCCTCCAAAAGATTGACAGCGAAAGCTAAGCGACTGTTTAAAATAGTCAAAACATTTATTTTAAAAAAAATTAAAATACGTAAAAAAACACATCAAATAAATATGTTTTTAAAAATAGTATAAAAAAACAGAAAACAAAAAAAAATAGTCAAAACATTTATTTAAATTAAAGAAAATAATTATTCCATTTATTTACTCGGAAAAAATTCTTTGTGAGATTGGTTTTTCATATTTTCAAGAAGTTCTTTTTCATGAATAAGACACATAACAATCTGAAACTTAATTGACTTATAAACATCTCTCCTAAATTTCTAAGTTATAACGAAGTCAGATTAGAAGCCAAATATGAATCTTAAAAGATTACAACATATAAATGAACCAAAAGAACAACCATCAGTATTTTCTAATAAGTTTACGCACTGCCAAATAATCAAATGACTAAAGATCAATCGACACATCAAACATCGAAAACATATAGAAATCAAGTGCTTATCTGCTGCCATTCCAAGAGGAACACAATCGTGTATGATGTTATATGGTGCAGTAAATAAGACAGATCTAACCACTAATTCCACTTAAAATTAAATATCTACTTCTCAAAATACTTAGTAGCACCAAATTTCCCAAGAATAAAACAAAGATTATTTTTGTTATTATCAACACTATCATGGCGTCGAAACATCCAAATTGCCACATCATCTCCATACTGCAAGTTGCTAAAAATTCGCAATTTATCCAACTCATTTCCCTCAAGGTTAGAATTTTTTATTTCTTTTGAGTTTGGTCCTCTGTAAATTCTAAGCCGTAGTAGCAGCTCCAATCTCCACCCACCTTGAACATAAACTGACACATTTAGCCCGCCTGAAGTTGACCTTGCTTTTTCCATCTCCTCGAAAGTAAGGTAAGGAACGAGCAAGGTTTTCACAGCATCTTCATCGAGGCGAAAGAGATTATAGCTCTGTGCAAGGTCTAACTTACGAATTTTCTTCTCCATGAAAAACATGACATTCCTTGCATCGTTGTTTTTAATCACATTTAGGGCCCATGGTGGTAATCCTTGGCCCTCCATTATTATCATCTGAATTTCTGACAAAAGGCATTTGGGGGCATTGCATATATATTACTGAGGAGGAATAGTTCTGTAAATTAAGAAAATAGTACTTATTTCCCGCAGTTTAATAAAGATCTCTCATTTAATGGATTGTTTGCATGCATGTGATTAATATTGAGATACATTAAAAATTGATAATTATTTTCTAGATTATGGAAGTTAATATTAAAATGTGCAAATGCAATGATTGTGTGCAGGAAGGATGAATCTCGATTTAAGAGTTTATGCAAAACATTTTAAATAGAAGGAAAACATAAATTTAGAAAATTTCAACATATAATTTGAAATTAATGAGTAAATACATTTACATTTATTGATAAATTTCAACACAACATTTGCCGGTCCCAAGTCCGGATGTAAAAAGTGGAGGGTTATGATAGACAGTCGACAGCCAGCATAACACTTGTCGAAATAATCATGACATGAATTCTTTAAAACATTGTGTTAATGCTAGGGCGTCCCTCGAAATGACGCACTGTACGACCTGAATGCAGTGAAAAGTGTGTAAGGGCCACTGCATCGGCGCCTGGGTGTAGTGTTAAATAAGCAAGGGTTCCCATATTATATGGATGGATATGGGCAAATAAGTTAGTTCATGAAACTAGAATTAGGTTAGGAACTTGGAATATAAGTACTCTTACAGGTAAATTAATGGAATTAATAGATATTATGGTTCATAGAAAGATAAATATTTTATGTTCCGAAGAAACTAAATGGGTTGGGGAGAAGGCTAAGGAGATTGATAGTTTAGGTTTTAAATGTTAGTATTCAGGTAGAAGTAGAATTTGAAATGACATAGGTGTGATTATAGATAAAAGTTTGAATGATAATGTTATAAATATTAATAGATGTGGAGATAAGTTATAGCTTTAAAGATTATTGTTGATACTAAGATTATCAATGCTATAAGTGTTTATGCTCCTCAAGTAGGTTTGGATGTAGGCTCAAAAGAAAAATTTTAGAATGAATTAAAGGAATTAATACAAAAGATACCTCTTGCAGAAAAAAAATTTATTTGAGGAGATTTAAATGGACATTTTGGTAGAGTGGTAGAAGATTTTAAAAGTATTCATGGTAACTATGGATTTGGAGTGACTAATGAAGAAGGTAGGTCTATATTAGATTTTGCTTTAGTCTATGATTTTGTAGTTGCTAATACTCTATTTAAGAAAAGAGATGAACATATTATTACTTATAAAAATGGATATAGTAAAACACTGATTGATTATTTTCTGATAAGGAAAATAGATTGTTTAGATTGTAAAGAATATAAGGCCATTCCAAGTGAAAGTTTAATTACTCAACATCGACTGTTAATTTTAGATTTTAAGATGAAAGATATGAAGATAAAAAATAAATCAAATTATTATGCTAAGATTAGATGGGGCATTTTAAGAACACTAATAAAAATATTTTTAACTGCAAGCTATAAGAGCATAGAATTTGGGATGTTCATAAGGAAGCCAATGTTATGTGAGAAAAACTAGCAAGTGAAATTAACTAAGTTGTAAAATATGTGCATAGGGAATCAAAAGGAAAAGCTTATTTTAATAAAAATAGTTGGTGGTGGAGTCAGAATATGAAAGAAAAGATAAGAAAGAAAAAGCATCGTTATGAAACTTAGTTTAGATGTAAAAACTAAGAGAATTGGGAAAGATATAAAGTGACCCGTAGAGATTCTAAGAAAGCAATATATGATGCAAAAAATTTAGCTTTTAGTGATTTATATAATAGATTGGATATCAAAGAAGGTGAAAGATGTATGTATAAGTTAGCCAACCAAAGAGATAGGAGAAGTAAAGATCTAGTTCAAGTGAGGTGTATTAAGGGAAAAAATCATAAAGTGCTTTTCTAAGAAATGGATATTGAAAATAGATGGATGAGGTGTTTTAATAAACTTTTAAATGAAAGATTTGAAAATAAGATTGATTTTAGCAACCTTAATATCCTAAACAAAAATAGAGAATTTTATTTTTTTCGTCGTATTATTAAATTTGAAGTTAGAGAAGCTTTAAAGAAAATGAAATGTGGAAAACCAGAAGGACTTGATGATATTCTAATAGAAGTATGGAAATGTTTAGGATATCAAGGAATTTCTTGGCTTGAAATTTTTTTTAATATTATTTTAAAGACTAAAAAGATGTTAGATGAATGGAGAAAGAGTTTATTGGTTCCTATATTTAAGAATAAAGGTGATGAACAAGAGTGTGCAAATTATAGAGTAATTAAGTTAGTGTGTCATACATTAAAATTATGGGAGAGAGTAATTAAGCATAGGTTATGATGTGATACAAAAGTTTCTCACAATCAGTTTGGTTTCATGCCAGGTAGATCTACTATGGATGTTATACATTTGTTAAGATGTTTGATGGAGAAGTACAAAGAAAGTAAAAAAGATCTACATAGGATTTCTATTGATTTAGAGAAAGCTTATGATAAATTTGCAAGAGATGTTCTTTGAAGAGTTCTTGAAAAGAAAGGAGTTAATATTGGTTATATTCAAGTCATTAAGGATATGTATACTAGAGCTGTTATTTGTGTCCAAACACAAGGAGGATTGACAAAATATTTTCCTATTTCAGTTGGATTACATCAAGGATTAGCTTTAAGCCCTTATGTTTTTGCTTTAGTTATGGATGTTCTTACTATGCATTTATAAGAAGATGTACCTTGGTGTATGTTTTTAGCTGATGACATTCTTCTTATTGATAAGACTAGAGAGGGAGTCCAAGAGAAACTTGAATTATGGAGGTCAGCCTTAAAGTCTAAAGGTTTTCATTTAAGTAGATCTAAAACTGAATATATGGAGTGTAATTTTAGTTGTAGAAGTTCTAGTGGTAGTGTTGTGACATTATGTGAACAAGCCATTAAAAAGAGTGAATGATTCAGATATCTAGTCTCTATTGTTCAAAATGATGGTGTAATAGTTGGAGATGTTTTTAGTAGAATTCAAGTTGGATGGTTGAAGTGGAGGAATGCATCTGGCCTGTTGTGCGATAGAAAAGTACCATTTAAACTTAAGGGAAAATTTCATAAGATGGTGGTAAGATCTACAATGATTTATGGTGCAAAAAGTTGTCTAATAAAAGAGAACATAAGACTAAGTTAAGTATTGCAGAGATGAGGATGCTTAGGTGGATGAGTGGCTTTACTCTTAGAGATAAAATGCAAAATGAGTATGTTCGGAAAAAAAATGGAGTAGCTCTAGTGGCAGATAAGATTAGAGAGAGTCGCCTTAGATGGTTTGGCCACGTAAAGCGTCGGCCGTCTGATGACACGGTTAAGAGGGTAGATGCATTAGATTTTCCATATGTTAAGAAAGGTAAAGGTAGAACTAAAAAGGCTTGGTTAAGATGTATAAAGAATGACCTTAGTATACTTGGATTAAATGAGAATTTGACACATAATAGGACACAATGGAGACAAAGGATTCATGTAGCCGACCCCACTTAGTGGGATAAAAGATTGTTGTTGTTGTTGATAAAATTTTATTGAAGGTCCATCTTGATTGATATAATGTAAAGGTCCATCTTAATCAAGAATTATACTTAAAATGTGAATAACAATTTATCATCATGCCACTAATAAAAAATAATCATAATGAAAGTACCTTAAAGGAGCAGTGGATGGAAGAGGTCCTAGTTATAGCGAAGTATTGATCTAATTATTAGAATATCTCAAAACATGAGATATAATAGTCATTGTCTCAAATATTCATAAGGAAGAAGAAATGTAATTCAATATATATATATATATATATATATATATAATGGAAATGTGATGGTCTCAAGAGAATAATTAGTGATGATATAATGATAAAAAAGGAAAACATAAAAATAACCTTAGTTAAGACTTCATGAGTCCCTCACTCTAGGTTATTAAGTTTGTGAATCACTAAGAAGTGATGATAGTCAACCAAACTCTGTCATGAGATGCTCAATTATTATAAATCAATTACATCATCCATAGTGAACTTTGCGATCTTTAATCATATAAGAAAAATTGAGAATTCTTCTATATACAATATCATAGAAAATGAAAATAAATGATGACAGACTACTTAGGAAAGGAAAGAGAGTGATATAACCTTGTTAACGCAACTAGTTCCACTTAACCATAATTATAATCACATCTACATTAGGATAACTACTGCTTAGCATAGTAAAACACTTAGTTAGATTAAATATTTATGCCTATATAAGAAGCTTGTTCCTAAGGAATCATGAAATGTGAAGCAAGTTATCTATCCTTAAGTATGTGCTTCTCTATTTGCATATAATTTTGGTCATGCCATATCAATGAATTAGTGCATAGAGGTTTTAATTGCTAGTTTGCTCTATTTTATGAACAAAGATGATTAAATGATGACTAAAAGGAAAACTTTTATGGTTTTATTTCTTGTAATTAATTTTATGTTAATTATCAATGTATTAAATTTTGTAGAAAAAAATAATCTAAGAGTCTAATGTGGTATCATTTATAACCAAGGTAAACACAATCTTAAAAAATCGAGGACATCACAACATATGTTAGAGAAGCCATAGAAAAAATGAAATGCAATGTAGTGTTGATAGTGTTGGTATATGATCAATGTCCACACCATGATAATGTTATATTGATTTATGATCATCGACATAATTGTAATCTCATACATTGGATGAAATCATTGGATTATCATTAGAATCAAAGGTAGGAGAGAGGGTTCCAGTGCAGTGTCCATGAGATGAGGGGTTTGGGGTGGTAGCCCCTATAGGGGTATGGGGCAATGCCACTGAGTGTGGTCTGTGGCCATAGACTTAACAGGGGAATTCAAGGACTACGAGTAGGCCCCGACTCAGATGGCATAGCCTATAAAGTAATTAGAAGCTTAGTTTATGTGAAAAAAAGGTGAACAGAAAAACTTGCTAGCCGTCGTCTTTGACAGTAGTCAGCCGCCATCTTTGACAATGACCAACCACAATTATGGACATAGAGAATGTTGAAAAATTCTATAAATAATGACCTTTCCATCATCACTTTCCATAGGTTGAGTTTTCTCCTGTAACCATTTAGTTGTTCTTCCCTTTTTTTACATGTCTTGTGGCCATTAAAGCTCTTCTTAGGGTGAACAACTGAGAACATCTATTATTGTAATATTGTTTATTGTGATTATTAATAAACTGCTTATAATCTATGTTACTTTTCTTAGAAATTATAAATGAAAATAAAAATGCTAGTGCAATTGTAAAATATTTTTATTATTGCCTAGAGGTAAAAAAAGATAGTTAAGCTCTAAATATAAATACTGAGAAAATCCTAATTCTAGAAAATGACAAAGTGTAAGTTTCATGTTTTCTTCGATCATGGTCCTTGCAATTTGGTTCAAGTATGCACTTGCTCAATTGGAAGTGAGAAGGATTCTTTAAATGTTAAATATATGATTATTTTAAAACCTTTTCTTATACCTTATCATATTAAAAAAACTCTCCACACTAAATCAAGTGCAAAAATGTAAATAAGGAGCTATAATAACACAATGAGTGATGCCAAAAATAGCTCATCATATAATATCACATATATTATTTGAATTAACTTTTTGATCATATTTTTGCATGACCCTTTTATAAATAAAATAAATAATAATACCATTAGGTTTAGTACTTAATAGATAATTTAATTTTATATAATAAAACAACCATAATAAATGTGTGCGAATCATCCATCACAAACAAGGTTAAAAGGATTTTATAATAAACATTGACCTAACTACACCCTAGCTTTATAGGGAGTGAAATATCATACATCTAAGTGTATCAAAGTTGTAAAAAGGCCAATTCATAAACTATCTAAAAGCTCTAAAAGAAAAATATCTTAATATCTAGAATAAAGTAATGCTTAAATAGAACAATGATAGTGCAGTTGAAGTGAAATTAGATACATAGGCTATCTTCTACAATTAAATGATATATTTTACCTAATACATGTAAATCAGAAAGTATATAAGAAAAAAAATAGATAAGGGATAAAAACTTGCCCTATTATAATTTTTTATATTTCCCAAACTTATTCTTTATGTTGCTCTAGAGTTATTCTTCTCTTTTTCCTATCTAAAGAAATCCAAAGTCAAAATTAAAATTTCAAATAATTTGATACATAAATTATAAGGTTAGAAAAGTTGTGTTGCCTTCCAATAAGTAGTTTCTCTAAACATCCTTAGCTTAATGTTTTTTGTTAGCATGATAAAAATATTTTGGTCCATTAATAAGATTATTACAATGGATTATTATCCATCTTTCCTACAATAAGGTTTCAACTAGTGTCTGTTAACATTGAAACACCCTTTTTCTCATGATTAATGTTCATTGCTATATAAAAGTACAATTGATTCATTAAAAATTGGCTTGACCATCTTAGTATCTATGGAGTGATTTTAATCTTAAATTATATATTAGTACTTTTTTGGCAAGATATGAACTCCTTTGTCATTATGTGCTTATCATGCCATGCATCTAATTGCTTTCTTTTTAACTTGGCTTTCTCATATGAATTAATGTCTTTCCTCTTGTAGCTTGAATGTAACATTTGAGATTTTAGGTTAACCAAAATTCTTTGATCTTTAAGACTATTGTTAGGTGACATGCTATTTAAAAAACCAATGCAATGTGAGGTCATTTTTATTGCTATCATATAGCTTATTTTGCAAGTGCAATGTGCATTGTTTGTCTCATTTTTGGATGAGGTTAATATCAGCCCTGATCTTAGTAATTAGGACACTTGATCATAGATTAGGAGTTTCCTAATTAAGCACTTAGGATACTATACTTGGTGACCTAGTGAATCCTTAGGAGATTTGACCTAACCACCCAATAGGATTAAGTGAACCCAAACTAAACTCAAATTTTAAATGAAACACATTTTAATTAAAATCTAAAATTTAATTGAGCTTAAACCAAGGCAATTAGAGTGGTCAACCCAATTAACCTACTTAAGCTCAAAATTACCTAAACCAAAAGAAATTCAAATAAAATTAAAACAAATTGAAATCTAAAAAAAAGCATAAAATCAATACATGAACATAAATGAACCAAGAAATAAATACAAATAAGGTTCAAGATGGTTAATCATGCCATTTGACTTATGGTTGACCAATGTGGGTCCCACTAAGTCAATGATCAACTCACTTAAATTTGACCAAATAAAATCATTCTAAAGACTTAAAATATTCAAATGAATTTGTGTAAAAATAAATTAAAATGAATATAGAGTTAATAAGGTCTCAAATGGGTTAATTAGATCATTTGATCCAATGAGCCTTATTGAAATCTAAATTAAAATAAAATGAAATTAATTTGAACCAAATATCTAAATCATTTTAAAATCATAATTAAGAATGATTCAACCAATTATTGAGATTAATTTGATTAATTTGGTCATTTAACCAAATTAAATCCATGTTGACCCATTAAATCCAATTTGGATCAAAGTGGGTTTAAATTCAAAATCAACCTTAAATGAAATGAAATTAATTGATCTAAATCTTCTTAAACACTTGATTAAATCCAATTTAAGGTCAATTACATTTTGATTATGTCAAATTGTCCAATTGAACTCAAACAAACCCAAGTTAACCTAAGATGGGTTCAAATGGTTCAAAATTAAAATTCACTCCAAATCCAACAAAATTAAACAATTGGAAACATAATGAATGACCAATTGAACATGATTAAGTTTAAATTGAAATCCTAAAATGGCCTAATAGGCTAGGAGATTAAATTTGACCCATTTAGGTCAAATGGATCAAATTAACCTAAATTACATCAAACATTCATATAATATGGATCAATTGATCCATAAATCATTTAATGAACAATTAATAATGATTGAAACCCAAGGCTAAAGCAAACCAAGAAATCAAGTTAATTCAAATCAATTTAACCAAAGCTAAACCTAAATGCCATGAAATCAAACACATAAACCAATTCTAATCCAAATAGACTTAACCCAACCCTTAGTCCACATTAGATGGTTTGACTTGGGGAGGCAATTATCCATTTGAAGAAGGCTATATGAGGTGGAATCATAAGAGATAATGTCGAAGCAATGTGAGAGTAGAAACCAAAACCCATGCAAAAAATTTAAATCCCACTTCCCATCCTCTATACCTTAGCCACCTCTTCACCTTAATTGATTTGGACCCTCTCCAATCAATTGACCACCACTTGGAGGAAGCCTCTGAGAGTTCTAATCACAATGGCTAACCATAGTTTACTTCCCCCTCCATGAAGAAATTCCATATTTTTTAGTTTTCTCCATGAGAGCTCACGACCAAGCTAAGAAAAAAAAAAGAAAAAAGAGAGAGGAAGAAGTAACCTTCCTTTCTCGGTTCCATCTATCCACATAAGTTTCTGATGTGAAGAGTGATCAGGTCGACCCCTTACCCCAAGCTCTCACTGGTGGCCAGATTTCGGCCACGCCAAATCCTCCCCATTGACGTAGCTCTCTGCTAGCTAAGAAGAGAGGAAGAGAGAGAGCATCTCTCTCAATCTAAGGAGCTTCAACACATTCAAGAGATGAAAAGAAGGAGAATCAAAGCCTCGCCTGAGTCTCTCACCACCAGCAAGTTGGAAATTGACCAATGTTAGAGGCAAAGAGTTCCTCCAAATATGAAAATGGGGAAGGACCAATCCTTCCCCATAATTGATTCTCTTCATACCCTCAAGGAGCAAAGGCAAACTCAATCGAGCCTTTCCCCGACCATTGTCATCGCTAGCGAGCTAGAGTTTGATCAAACACATAGGCAACATGGTGGAGCTTGGCCTCTATGTTAATCCTGAGGGAGGGGAGGCATAAAATCACGTCCATAGCTTTATCGTGTTGAGGCAAAGGTGCTCGAACCACTAAGGAACAACGCCAGAGTATGGGTTTCAAACACCACCAACCCCTATTGTGTGATGGTCCTTTGTGAAACAAACTTGATCTCAATTAAGATAAAGCCATATGGATTGAAGGAAAATTCATCCTTAATCATTTTGCAATCAAAATCATCCACCTCCACCACTTAGAATGCCAAAAATCAACTCCGAAGAGCTGATGACTCTCAGTTCTCCTACGAGAGGTAGGGGAAGAAATCTCCCCCATCTATTCCTTTTATTAGAAATGGACGCCAAGATCTAGTCAAATGCTTTGATTAAAACTCCTATAACAATCCCAAATGAAATCATGATTATTCGATCTTTGATTAGACGGCCAAAATGAATCCCACATTCACCGTTGCCTTTCAAGTTGGATCAAAGTAGATCCAAGTAGCCAAGTGGCACTGTACCATGTGCAAGGTGGTGCCCAATCAACATCGTGTAGGCTCTGACTAGATTACGTAGGAAAATCAAATTTTTTTTAAAAAAATTTAAAACTGTTAAAAATGAACAAAACTTCAAAAAAATCATTAAAATTAAAATAACCAACCAAAAAGCACAAATGAGAGCTCTATGGATTCATCTCAGTGAGAGGAATCAATTAAACACAAAATCCCCAAATTTTATTAGATATATTTGGGTTAATTTGGCTTTGATTGAAATAATCGAACTTAAATTAAGCTCAAAATATTAATCTAATCAATTTGAAACTTTGAAGAATTAAAAATAAGGTTAAAGAACACATTAGATGAAAATATAGGGATTTATTGATGTTAGAATCAAAAGATATAAAATTTTGAATTTTTAAACCTTAGTTTAAATAAATAAATTAATAATAATTCAAGAAAATATGAAAAATCATGGAATTTATCTAAAACACCGTAATAAACATCAATTAACCCAAGAAAAAATAATAAAGCCTACTAAAATTTAATAAATCTTAAAATGACCTTAATTAAGGATTAAATAAGTTAATTTATTCAATTAATTATTTTGAACTCTAAAAAAATTATAATAAATTAACCAAAACTCAAAAATTTCTAAATGAACCATCTATAGATTCATCTTCTAATGAGGAACTAAGAAAAATTAAAATTCTTAGTTAATTCATTTTAATTAAGTTCTAATTTAAAGTTTATTAAAATAGTTAATATCTTAATTAATCCTAAAATATATATCTTAATTGGCAAGGAATACTACTTGCCATAAAAATTTTAAGGCCAAATAACCTCTGGATCATAAGTTGTAGAATTTCCAATCCCTATGTCAATTTAAATGAAATAATAAATTAGAATATTTTATGAAATCAACTTAAAACACTTTCATTAACATCATACCATCTAAGAAACATTTCTTAAACTTATGAAAATAAAGAATCCTAATTGATATGGCACTTAAAATATCACTAGTCGAAGTACGAATCTTGATGTCAAAAGCAAGTTGATCCTAAGATGAAACTGGTCGAGATCAAACACTTATAATATAATTGGAAATTTTGGTATATCAATTAAATCCCTAAATAGCTCTTAAACATAGAGTGTTTATAGTCAAATCGAGCGTCTCGACGAGCCGGATCTAACAAACCCAAGCATTCAAATACTTAAAATACATCAAATGATCAAAGGAATCATTTTCATTTTGAGTGGCGGGTGTTTGCATGTATTTACAGAAATGTCACTCCTCCAATCTATAAATAGCCCCTCATTCTTCACTTGAGGGGAGCACAAGCAAAGGAGAGAAGAGAGCTCTAAACCTTGAAATCCTCCAAGTCGTGCACCACGACTTTATCGACCACGCCGGTTAACCACCGCGCCACCATCCGCCGCCATCTAATCTCGCTGTTGCCAATCTCCGGTTGCTTGCCACCGCGAAATCTGCCGCTCATCGCCGTGGTCGTGCCAACCATCGTGGATCAGCTGACCACCGACGCTGCCGACGCTTTACCGTACATTGCGTCACCGCCGACCATCGTCGGCCACCCTCGCCGGTCACCACCACCAACTATCTTCGCTGCCACTGCCGTGCCACCGCCACCGTCTGGTCATGCCACCATCATCACCTCGCCGGTCACCATCACGATGACCTTCATCGTTACCCTCGTTTCACCATCATCTACTAAGAAGCAGCAACGAACGCGGACTAAATAGCTATTGTTGTTCGATTTAGTATTCCCATTGTCAACCCTTCTCATACATGTAATCCGTTATCGGAAGATTTTGTACTCAAATAGATACATAGTGGAATATTTTACTTAGCGTGATTTTCCCTCTTTCGAGGTTTTCCATGTAAAATTAGTTATCTTATTAATATCTGTGTGGATTCGCAACAAAGCGTAAACTTTTCTTCTACCGCAACTAATTTTCTAGCACGCAACACTAATAATCATATACTTAGGTGATAAACATTAATTAAAAGCATAATATTGGCTTAACATTAAAGTTTAAATTGATATTTTAAAAAAAATTAATTAATGAATTTTAGTCAAATGGACTAGTCAAACTAAGTCAAACAAATCAAATTAATTGAAGCAACTAAGTAAATATCAAACTAAATCAAATAATCTTAATGATCAACATATAAATCAAATAACTAAATCCAACAAATCAAATGATCAGACATTTAACTAAAATTTAAATAAAAGATCACATTAACTCCAATTAAATCATAAGTTAATGAAATTTAAAATATATTAACCAATCCAAACCATGTTTAAATGAAATGATAAAATCAATAAATCTAAACAACATTGAAATGATCTAATCAATACAAATCATATAAAACTAAATCTTCAAAGTGAAACCCAGAAAGAAAAGAATTAAATATTAATTCAAAGGATATTAAATGAGTTATTAAAATTCAATTAAATCAAACAAAAACCAAATAAATTTAAGATTAATATCAATAATCAAAACTCATAAAGATAAACAAACTTAAACTTCAAAATATTGACCATATCAAACTAAATCCAATTTAATTAGATCATCCAAATAAATTCAAATCACTTAATTAATTCAAGAAATAATTTAATTAATTAATTTAAAACCCAAAAAATTCCAAATTTCCATCTTAAAGCCTTAAATCACTTAATAAATAGAGAGAATCATAAAAACTTTCAATTATAGAAGTCACTCTCATTAAGCTTAATTACATTCTTAATTAATTAATCCACTAACTTTAGAATTTTATAAATGATTTAAGCTAAGTTCAAATGATTTTATAATCTTATGATCAATCTTAGAATTAGTGAATATCCTTAGAAGAATCTCCATGACATTTTGAGATAAAATAACATATTTTGAAATTATATTTAAGAATGATTATTTAAGTGGTATTTAAAATTAATAAAATTATATAAATCATATAAATTAGTTTATAAATTGGTCAAGGTGCCTCTCTTGATGTCCTTGATCTAAAGAAATATTTTATATATTTTTATTAAATAAATTTAATATTATCCATTTTTATAAGCAATAATTAATTAAATCAATTAATTATTAAACATTAAATAATTTCAAAATTTTTCCATACCCGAATGGAATGTTCTCGAGGTCCCCATGATCTTAAGAAATAATCCCATAATGTCTGGAGTTGGTTAAATTAAATAAATTTAATTCCAATGTATGTGTACCTATTTTAAGTTAAAATTTATATAAATTGCCATTAGATTTAAAGTTTTCACAATAAATGGAATATAAATAAAAAATTGCTATATTTTTATTATATATTTTATAATACATAAGAAAAGTAAAGTTTACTTATTTTTAATACTACAATATTTTATATAATTTAATTATCAAATAAATCAATTAAATAATGAAAAAAAAATCCAATTAAGCCCTAAATGACATGAAAGTTTTATAGGAGTCTTAGGACTTCATTCTCAACACCTTTGTAAAGTTTCATAATTTTAGTAGCTTTATTTAAATTTAAATATTTCTTAGGCCTTATAATTGTATAATAAGTAAGAAAAATTCATGTTAATTAAGATTAACCCCAAATTCCTTATAGAATGCTTATCTGAAGTTTCTCAATTCTAGAAATAAAGTTTACATAAATTTTTAGAGGCATTTTGACATTAATTTAAAATCTTATTCACATGTAATTATTAAAAAATTTAAAACTAAATAATTTGAAGTGTTTCGTAAGGTACTTCCCTAACTTAAAGGTATACTTGACAAGACTATCAAATTATTTGAACATATCTAAACCACAACTTAAAACATAATTAAAACTCAATGGTATCAGCCAAATTAATCAAAATTCATAAAACTCACCCTTAGTTTAGACTCTATGAGGAGTAGGCTGTATGGAGGAGTGGCCTATAACTTGAGTAGGGTCCACTATTCCTCACGCTCTTTAAAATATTAAATATAATTCAGAAATGAATAAAATTATAATTTAAAATCTATCTTTATGTCATTGATCTCTTAAATTAAAATGTTCAGGAAAATTTTTCTACTGCATGTTCTTCAATCATTTTAAGATGCTAAAGCTATTGGATTTAAACTGGGTGATAATTTTTATAGGAATAACTATGTTAAGATAAATTAAATGCTCACTAAAATGAAATAAATCATTCATTCATTTAAAAATAATTTATTTTAGAATTGTTTATAAAGCCTACATCTCATAATTTCAATTATTCTTCAAATTATTCATTTTGGATAATGTAAACTAAATGCATAAACTTTGTTCCATTTATTGTGGTTTTATGCAGGTTAAATTAAGTTCACATTTCATTAAATTATTTCCATGCTTATCATGTTCATTATCCATTTATTTAATGAATGAATCTAAATTATTCAAAAATTATTCATTGCATTATTTCTCTCTCCTATTATCCTAGTTTTCTCTCTCCTATCCTATCTCTCATCCTAAACCTTTTTGACAAAAATTTTTCATGATTGTTTGCTAAATCATGTGAGAGCTATTCAAATTATTTCCATAATTATTCCATCTTTTTCTAAATTAAAAAGTTGTTTATTTGAATTATTTTGAATTCAAATTAAATATTCTCTTGCTTACATGTGCAAGTTTGAACTAAACCCTTTTTGGAATATTTTTTGGCTGATCATATGCTATTTAATTAATTTGCATCTATTTGAGTTAATTCAAATTCAATTAAAATAAGCCATGGAATTATCTACTTTCTTTTTATATAAATTCTATATTTGGAAAGTTCACACAACCGGCCATATCTTTATTTAAATTCAAATTAATCACATGATGAATATTGATTTGAATTCTCCTAAGAACTGATTCATCATGATTTAATTTGAATTAAGTATATTAAAATAAATTTAATCTATTTTTGGAAGGTAGCTTGGCCAAATTTTAATATTTCCATTAGATTTAATTTTAAAATGTTATAGAATAATATCTTTCCTTCTTTCATTCAATCAAGAGAATTGATTGAATATCCCATGATATTGCATTTAATCATAATTGACTCGCTTCATGGAAACCTCCTTTATGGACTCCATCACATGTAATTAAATTAATAAAAATTTGAATTAATTCCTTTTTACTTAGCAAATTAATTAGAGTCATGATATATATGCAAAATTTTAAAACTCGCCTCTCTTTTCTCTCTTGGCTGACCCTCATGTTCATTAATTTTTTAATTTGATTAGAGATCTTGTCATGTGATGAATTGATTCAAATTGAATCTCTTTCCAAATTAATTTCTCCTCCACGTCCATTTTGACCAATTTTTTTCATGCTAAATTAATTTAATTTAATTGATTCAAATTGAACCACTTACTAATTAAATATTCCCTCCAAGTTTACTTGGTTGAGCTCTCCCCACCATGCAAATTGAAATTCAATGTGCTTAAGTCAAATCAAACCCTCTTAGAAATTAGGATTTCCCTTTTCTTTGCCTTGGCTGAACCATTCATCATGCAAATTGATTTTATTTTGATTGGGTTAAGTTAAATTGCTTCCTAAAGTATTCTTCCCTCCTATTTTCCCTCTTCTTGACTGACCCCCTTGATTCTTTTTCTTATTTATAATGTTCTTAAGACTAGGTTATTCCCTCTTAGATCTTTCTCAAGTGGCTAAACCCTTGCTAAATAATTTCTTGGAGATTTCTCTTGTTGAATCAAGTGCTAACATATTCATCATCCTTCCTCTTCTTTCTACAAGTGATTGCTTTGAGGATTGCCCAAAGAAGTCGAAGGAGTGGTGCAAGTCCCTTTTGCTGAAAGCTATTCAAGGGTTCCTTTGATTTAATTTTTGTTATTTTTGTGTGTTGACCTTGATCTCTTTCTTGGATTAAGGTTTCTTATAGTTTGGTCAACTTGTTTTGTGCTTAACTAATCTATTCATACATCTTTTCAAGTTGTTAGAAAGCTTTGATTATGTTTGGATGAAGTTTTGTACTCACAAATCTTTCTCTCTTCTTTATTCTAACATATCCGTAAGTGAGAATAATTTTGTGTTAATTATTTTGTAAAGGATACTTGTGAGTAGCAAGTTTTATTTCCTTTTAAGTTGTCTCATATTTTTCATATGTGATAGTTCCTTTAGAATATCCTTCAATTGAGTTTTGTGCTTTAATATTGCATATTCATTTGATCTTTTCAAAACTCAAGTATTCACCTAAAAGTTGATTGGTTTAGTTTCCAAATTACTATTGTGTCACACATTAGATCATTAACTAAATCATTTTCCTTTCAAGTTCTTATATTTTATTCAAACATTTTAAAGATTCACCTGCATCATACATCTTCCATGTTATATCATTGCATTCAATTTTAAATACAAATTAAAGTGATCTCTCTTTCTTACTTTAGTTTTCAATTACCTTAATATTATTGTAGTTGAGTTATGAGAGAAAGATACTTTTAAATCAAGATTTAAATACTTTCATATTTCTATTTCTTATTTTTTTGTTGGGTTGTACTTGCCCGTTAAAGAAAGTATAATGTTCAGTTGTACTTGCTCGTGAAGGAGAGTCGGAGATTTGTTATAATCTTAAGTTTGATTTAGTGAATTCCTAGCATAGGTGGATAGGTTGGCTAGGCGTGGATGTAGACCAATATTTGCGGTTTGACAAAACAATATAAAAATCTCTGTGTTCTCTTTATTTATTTTCTACACCTGATTTTTCTACAATTGTTGATTGTTGTTTTATTTCTCTAAAACTTTATCATTAAATATTTAAGCTTTATACAAATGTTTAAAATTAAGTTTTCTGAAATTATTTTTTAAACACCCAATTCACTCTCCCTACCCTGCCCCTCTCTCTCTCTCCTTTGGGTGCTATAACTGAATAACATGCTTGCATTCATAAGATGTAGAACCTAGATCTAAATAAACCCTAATATAATGTTAGGGGAGATCTAGTTAATTATATATCAATGTACCTCATGAAGAATATACTCATACCCATTCCAATAAAGATGGCGGAGAGTTCCCAAAAGAGTTTTTACTGAGCAATCATATATCCAAGCCTTACAAAATAAATTTTGTGTATAAAATATATAAAATTAAAAATTTATTATATTAGTTAAAAGCATTTTCATACTAGTCATGATCTTAGAGATTAGGTTCTTAAATATCTTTCTTAATTAATAATAACTTAACTATCATACAAGCCATATAGATTTAGAGCATAGGCAGTGTTTAGCTAATTGCTTATATAAATGAGCAATAAGTTCAGTAGGGATAAGTTCACATTGCTTAGGGTGAGTGAGCCAATACAACTTAAGTTTCTTGTATTAGACTAGGTAAAACTTCTAGTATGTGTTGAAGCACCTTGACTTTACGATCCATGGATATCTATTGATTTCTATGATATGGGTATAAGGCCTCTCCTCACAAGTATTCTAATAGTTACACAACCATGATATAAGTTTTAGCATTTTAATAAAATTTTTACTCAAAATAAAAATAAATTTCAGTCTTAAAATATAAATTCCAACCATAAAATAGGCTTAAGTGCCTATTAGGACTTCCATTATTTAGGCTCTTCCTACTAATCTTTCTTTGGAGTCCAAAAGAAATGTTCTAAGTGATCTATCCTATTTGACCTCTAATTTTAGCAAACCTTAATTATAACTTTGAATTTTATTAAGATAATAGCTTTCTACTTTAATCAAGAGTTTTCTTAAAAGATTTATATCTTCTAGGATGTAAGCTTGTCCCCATAAAAAACTTGTAGCCCATATAATCTCCATAAAAAACTTGTAGCCCATAAAAAACTTGTCCCCATAAAAAACTTATACCCGTAAAATAAACCCTATCTTACTTCAACCTTGTAAGGATGAAGAAAAATCTTCAGTACATATTGTCTCATTATCCTTAGGAGTCCTTATTAATCAACTAAATGCATTGTATGGTAATATTTATACTTATCATGGTAGTATATTATTCTTTGATTTCATGTTCAATCACCTAAATAAGTACCCCAAAACTTTGTGTAGTGTCTAATATATTTCTAATAACCACATGCGAAATGGAATCCTAAATTTTTAATGGCAATCTTGTATGTTTGTAGCAAGGAATTATGCCTCTAAAATGTAGCATCTATGATGGACATAAACTTGGCGGTAGTTATTTTTAATTGTGCTAAGGCTTTTTTTAATGATGGTACAAATTTTTGTTTTTGAATGCTTGGTTATGAAGTGAAACCAAGTAACTAGTATCCTTCATGTTGATGAATTTTAAGTGGTTTATGACAACCACTAAAATATTTTCCCATTAAGTATTCTTCCATTAAAAGTTAGGGTGACTTCTTCACCCATGATTGTTCATGTTGGAGTAAGGATTGTCAGCCTGTTAGTTCCTTAAAGTTCAACTACTACAAGTAAGTTGAGCGAAGGGATTATAGGCATGGAGTTCTACACTATTATGACCACCTATACAATGGTTATAGTAAAAGACAAGAGCTTATATCACAGTTGTTATGACAGTATTAAGTTGCTTTGCCAATAAAGTAACTTATGTGGTGAGGATTACAATGGAATTTGACTATTACATTATTTCTATGGGAGTCTTCAACATAATCCATTCACATGTTTACTAGTAACTGCTCATGGCCAAGCTTCCTTTTCCTTTTGAATTTTTCATTGCATATGCTTCAATCTCGTCAACTTCTAATTTTTTCATGAGTCTTCTTAAGTAGTTTTTTTTTTAATTTTTAGGTCTTCAAGAAGTAATAGTATACCGTTAAACTTGTGCAAGCAGAAAAATCAACATATAAAACAAACTAGATAAAAATAAGGAATTAAAATATAAGTAGTATTGTTGCATGCTAGAAAACCAGTTGTGGTAGAGTGAAAGTTTATTCCTTAGCCTTGTTATAAAATCCAGCACACACATAGGTATTTAAAGAGTGAACAAGAAAACTCCAAAAAATTTTACGTGGAAAGACCTTGAAAAGAGGGAAAAAAACCACGGGGCCTAGACCAACAAAAATCTTCCACTATGTATCTATTTCAGAGTACAAAATTTTTCCCGATAACGGGATTACAGAATTGTATATGAGAAGGAAACAACAACTATGTAGTCACATTCAGGTGGTAACAGTTGCTAGTGATAGCAGATGATGGTGAATAGAGAGGTACATCGACTGACGATGAAGGCCGCCATGATGGAGACCACGAGATTGACTGACACGTCCGACGGGCAGGTCAAAGTGGATAATCACCGAAAGTCAGTGCATGATTATGCTTGGCGGATCTTCAAGTTTTAGAGCTCTCTCCTCTCTCTTGCTTGGGCTCCCCTCATATGAGTAATGAGGGGCTATTTATAGATTGGAGGAGTGGTGTCTCTGTAAATACATGCAAAATCCAAACCACTCCACTTCATCGGATGGCTTAGAATGATTCCTTTGATCATTTGATGTATTTTAAGTATTTGAATGCTCAAACGAAGTCAAAATTATAAGATCTTGGGCTTGTTAGATTCAGCTCATCAAGATGCTCGATTTAATGATAAACACTTCATGCTTAAGAGCTATTTATGGATTTAACTGATATCCCAAAGTTTCCAAGGATATTTTAAGTGCTTGATCTCGACTAGTTTCAACTGAGGATCAACTTACTTTTGACATCAAGATTTATGCTTTGACTAGTAGAATTTTCAGTGTCATATCAGTTTCTCCCTATTTTTGGATGACATTATCTCAACCATCCAAAAATATTTATGCCATATATTTGAAAATAGCAAATTCTTCAATGAAATTTACAGGTCCATTAACCATACATTTTGAGAGAGCAGATCTTCATGTGAGTACAAGAATATGATCACAGAAGCGGATGCAAGGCCGCGGTTGTGTGCGAGTACGCATGGATGCAAGATTTCAGGGTTATGGACCCATCCGGCACTTAGTATCCGTGGTGCTCCGCGCATCCAGCGAGTGGCGTGCCAAGACGTACGTACATGGGCGCTCCTGCGCGCCACGGGGAGAGCATGAGGGAGGGCGTGCGGGTGGGCGCGCAGGCAAGCGAGAATTGTCATGGGCGCAAGCGGGTGAGCGCGGGCGTGGTCGAGCGCGAAGAGTGCCGCTGGCACGGTGTGTCGCGGCGGAGTCATGCGCGGCGTTTTGTTGCAGCGGCATAGCTCAAACCGCACCGATGAGTGTATTTTCATCCATTTTTGTCCATTTTCCACGGTTTTGAGCAGTTTTAAGCCATTTTTCTTGAATTTTTAACCTTTTTGCCCCTATAGAGGGTTTATAAAAATCCCCCTAGGGCCAAGGGAGAAGGCACACTTCTCATGTGCTCTACTGCTTCTTTTCTTCTTGAGTGAAGGTCGTTTGGAGACGATCAAGACCCGTAGCTCTACAACAAGGCTCCAATTTTCCCTCGAAAGAGGTGTCAACTGACCTCGTCGAACCGACCGAGTTTGGAGGCGATCAAGACCCATAGTTCATATGGCAAGACTCTAGTTTTCCCTCAAAAGAGGTGTTAACTGACCTCGTCGGACCGACCGGGTTTGGAGGCGATCAAGACCCGTAGTTCATACGGCAAGGCTCCGCCCTCAAAGAGGTGTCAACGACCTCCTGACCGACCGATTAGAGATGATCAAGGCCCGTAGTTCATACGAGGCTCCGCCTTGAAAGAGGCCTTGACCGCCTTGTTGCCGAGGCCGGCGGGCGATCAAGGCGTTCGAGTTCTTTCTTTTGTAGGAAATTAGATTTCTTGAAACTTCAATGGATAGTTCAAGTTGATAACCGCCAAGCGGCGAGAAGCGTTAGCTAGGAACCATCGTTGAATGACTCAGAAAGTTTGGCAGGTAATTTCGGAGCATCATTAGAGGGGAGTATCTTCTCTCTCTCTCTTCTTTTTTTTCTCATATGTATGTGTATCTTTTTAGTCAGATCCTAGGCAAAAAATTTTATCCCAAGCTATCCGTGAGTGAGAGAGTCAAAAAGATACACCCAAGTATTGGGGTAAGTAAGCTGCTTCACAAAATTTCTAGATTTTTATCATTTCTTCCTCTTTATTTATCATGTATTTTCACAGGGTGATGGCCAGAAGAAAACCCATAACATGATGGCTATAGATGATATATCATCTACTATCACATCAGATAGTTTAATGGTATTCCACAGAAAATTTTACTTCCCTAATAAGTTGGTGGCCATTGTTGCAAAAAGTCCCGATCAAGCCGTTCACCTCCACCATGGTACTTTCTTTTGAGATGATCTTCTGTGGGACTACTTCCCTTTGGCTCCTGATTGAGATCTTCAAAATATGTGGTGTATCATGTCACGAGCTTTAATGGTCATCGTTCATTTGACTATCTTCTTTAGAGAGTGTGGTGTTACTTTGAACATCAAATACTTGTGCTGAATGTGTAGATTCACATGTGATACTTAGGGACGTGTTTCTTATTGGACTATAAAGAATTAGATAGAATTTTTAGCATGGGATCCTCTAAAAATTGGTCTACTGGATTCTTTTTTGTGAAAAATGAGTGGGGCCTTCCTGAGAGATGGGGAAGATTGAATGACCTTCCAAATCCATTGCTTATTACAGAGAATGAGATCTTGGGAACTCTTAATGTTCTTAATGTAGAAAGCTTACAACATGAGTTACGTCACATTAGAAAATATATAGTTGAAGATAGAATGTTCAAGGTTGGCCTTTCCATCCATGTAGGGAGATCTCATTCTTTTCCACTAAAGAGGTCAAGTAAAGGTGATGAAAGGTCTCCTCATATTCATAGGGTTCTTTCAAGAAGCCCGTCACAAAATTAGGGTGGTGGCAATGTTTTTTCCCTAAAGAAAAAGAAGACATGCGCTGAAGTGACTACGTCAGATATCTGCAAAGAAGATGTTTGCCCCATTCTCCCTCGAGAGTTTACCGCTTCAACTCATGATGGGGAGTTCTCAAGTCGCACATTCCTGAAGAGGTGTTAAATCACATATGCACTGGGCATCAACGAGCAGATGAATTGGTACGTTGTCTTCCCTTCTTTCTTCTTTTCTTCTTTTCCACCTTCTTTTCTTTTGTGTAATATTTGTGATGGTTTTTTTCTTTATAGGTAACTCAAATATTAGGGCTGATGGCTCATTTGAGTGTCTCTTTAGATGAGTGGAATATTAAATTTGTGAAGGTAAAATATCTGCAAGGAGAGTATGAGAGAAAGATGTGTGTTAAGGCTAAAGAAGTGGCGACTTTGGAGGATCAGCTAACCGGGAGCAGAATTGAGCTAGTGAACATCTCGACTTCTCTTTCTCTCCAGTGTCAGGAGGTCGAGTGCACTTGTGATGAGCTGATGGAGGTGAGGACAGAGACTCACCAGAAAGAGAAAAGACTCAAGGAACTTGCAGCGGAGAAGAGAGCTCTCGAACTGGAGAAGAAAGCATTACAAGATTGTCCTTCTGAGAAGGAGCATATAATGTCAGAAGCGAAAGCAAATGAAATCTCCTTGAAGGTAGTGGAAGGCTTTAAGAACTCCTTGGCTTATCATGGTAAAATCAAAGACCATGTCCAGGAAGCTCATAATCATATTCTTGATGTTGAAGTGAAGGATTTTTAGCACCAATGTTTAGAGGAGGGCTTCATCGAGGGTTCCTAAAAGGAATCGCAAACAGAGCTGAGAATCTATCTCCCAGCTAAAGACTCTTCATCCAGATGATGAAGGAGTTGAGAGTCCAAGGGAGCATCTCCTGAGGAGGAGGACATTGATATCACCAACTGATATGATGTAGCATCACTGAGGATGCATTTTTTTATCTATGTATTATTATTAGTGTATTAGAATCTTGATTCTTCATATCATCATGTTAATGTTATGAAATTTTTTTTAGATGATACTTTATTTTTACCTATCAGATAATTGGTCAAATATTATTCGATGACGCTAACCTATATGGATGAGGTTGAATTGAATCCATTTTTTTTTATTTGTCAAAGTGTTACTGACGCTTCACGTATGGAAGAGGGATGTCCACCAAAGACCTTTTGACCGTGACCAAAGTGTTACATGGCGTAAAGTATGATGTCCACGGTCCTTCAATCCTATCCACGCAATGTGTTACTGACTTACCAGATGGAAGAGTCAAGTCCCTCGGATTGATTATGCCCGATTGAGATACAACGTGAGTTGTATATTTCTCAAGTAGGAGGATTAAATGAAGAAGAAATAAGCTTGTAAGGAAAAAGCTATAAACTCATTACTCTGATAAGTTCGGTGATACAATCATAAGACAATTTTAACACGGATATGAGTTTCAAGAAGAAATGATGACACCAATAATAAGTCTTTATCCCACTAAGTGGGGTCGGCTACATGAAGAGGAAATGACAAACGAGACAAAATAAAAGTTGCAATAATTATGCAGTAGGAATTACTGATAATATTTTTAGAGATTCTCAGTGTTCCAAGTTCGAGGTAAAGTTTTTCCTCTAGATCCTTGAGCTTGAATGTTCCTGGCTTTACCATAGTTATAACCACATATGGGCCATCCCAAAGAGGTGAGAGTTTATTGTGTTGAGGGCCTTTGCCTGCAGCTTCGAGACATCGCAGAACCAAGCCACCGATAGATATGGGACAGGGTTTTACTCTACTATTGAAGTGACGAGCTACTCTTTGGTGATAGGAAGCAGTCCAAAATAGGGCCATGTCACAAGTTTCGGGGAGTAAGTCCAAGTGCTGTTGGAGTTTTTTTGCATTACAATCACGATCGAATAATTGAACTCTTGGACTTAGAACTCTGATATCTACTTGGTATAATAGCTTCTGTGCCGAAACACAAGTTATATGGTGTCTCATTAGTCGGGGTTCGTGATGTAGTACGGTAAGCCCAAAGAACATTAGAAAGCTCATCAACCCATTACCCCCCAGCCTTCTCAGGATGTGTTTTTAGTCCTTTGAGTATAGTCCTATTGGTAGTTTCTACTGCCGTTAGTTTGAGGATGTGCTACAGCCGTATGCAACAGCTGAATGTGAAGATCTTTACAAAAGGACGTAAAGACTTTTCCAGTAAATTGGGTTCTGTTGTCAGTGATGATCTTTGCAGGAAGACCGAATCGACATACTATGTTTTTCCAAACAAATTATTTAGCATTTGACTTCGTGATTTTAGCGAGTGGTTCGGCTTCCACCCATTTAGTGTAGTAGTCGATGACTAAAATGATAAACCTTCGCTGTTGATGTTATTAAAAGGCCCCATGATATCAATCCCCATCGAGCAAAAGGCCAGGGCTTTGAATGGATGAGCTCAGAGGCATGTGAGGGAGGTTAGAGTGCAACTGACAACTTGCATATTTTTTTTTGAACTCCAAGGCGTCTTACTTCATCGTAGGCCAATGGAACCCTTGCCTTATAATTTTAAGGGCTAGCGCCCTTCCTCCTAAGTGTTCTCCACATATCCTGAGTGAACCTCTCTTAATGCATAATCGGCCTCTGAAGGTGAGAGGCATTTGAGGTATGATCCAGAGAAAGCTTGTTTGTATAGTTCACCTCCGATAATAGTAAAGTTTGAAGCTTATCTTTGGAGATGAGTTGCAGAAGTTGGGTCTTCAGGAAGGGTTCCTTCAGAAAAGAGGATGGGGTCCATCCACGAATGTTCCTTTATCTCATTAATTGCTTGAATTACCCATGACCCTTGGATACTAGGAAAATATATTTCTTCAACATGCCTTCTCTTAAATAGATCCCTAGTAGTAGATGTAGCAAGCTTAGTGAGAGCGTCAGCTCAAGTATTCTTCTCTCACAGTATGTGAATGATTTGATGTATCTTGAAATGGGAAAGAAGAGACTTTACCAAGTGGAGGTATTGTGCAAGCTGAGGATTATGAGTATTAAAGTTTCCCTCAACTTGGGAGGCAACAAGTTGAGAGTTAGTGTGTATCACTAAGTTTTGAGCTTCACAGTCAATGACGAGTCTCAACCATGCGATAAGAGGCTCATATTCAGCCATATTATTAGTTGCAGGAAATTTTAGGCGAAGTCCATACTCTAAGGTATTACGGGGAATATAAGATTCCCGACCAAAGACTAGTACTTCTTGAAGCTCTATCAACATATTGATGAGATGAAAGGCATGTAGTAGATAGCTCCTCTAGAGTTGGGACAGTGCATTCCTCTATAAAGTCTACGAGTACTTGAGACTTGTGAGGTAGAAAGTTTATATCAAACTCTCCCAATTCTATGAATTTTGATTAACCTCGGATGTTTTAGTTTTGTAGGATGGCCCTTAATGGTAAATGAGTGTAAATGCCGATAGTGTGAGCTTGGAAGCAATTTTCGCACTGAGAAAACTAAAGCCAGAGCCACCTTATCTGCAAGTGGATAACTACTTTATATGTCAAGGAGAATTTTGCTGACATAGTAAATTGGTCATTGTGTCCCATTTTCTTCTCGCACTAAAACTGAGCTTATCGCGTGGGAAGAGACTGCGAGATATAAGTATAGCATCTCTCCTTGAATAGGCTTGGATAGTAAGGGTGGAGATGCTAAATACTCCCTTAGTTGCTCAAAAGTAGGCTGACATTCATCAGTCTATTGGAAATTATTATTTTTAGCTGCCTTTAATATTTTAAAGAATGGCAAGTATTTATCCCCATAACGGGCTTGGAAGCGAGATAATAAAGAAATTCATCCATTCAAATGTTAAACTTCTTGGATATTCTTCAGAGGAGTCATATCTTTGAGAGCTTTGATTTTATTAGGTTTAGCCTTTATCCCACGGTGGGTTACCATAAATCCAAGAAATTTTCCCGACGTAACCCTAAAAGCACACTTGGTTAGGTTAAGTCGCATGTTATAACGTGAAGAAGGTTAAAAGCATATTTCTAAGTCGAAATATGATGTGATTCTTCCAAGATTTTACTAACATGTCATCCACATATACCTCCATTGTGCGCCTAATAGGTCTTTAAAAATCTTATTCATAAGCATTGATAGGTAGGATTTTTAACCCAAATGGCATAACTTGGTAACAGTATAAACCTTTATATGTTTGAAATGCTGTAGCTTCTTCATTCATTGGGTCCATTTTTATTTGATTGTAACTAGAGTAAGCATCCAAAAAAATTGAGCATTTGATTTCCAGATGTAGCATCAACCAATTGATCAATTCGAGGAAGAGGAAAACTATCTTTTAGGCAAGCTTTGTTGAGGTCAGTGTAATCAATACACATTCTCCATGTTCCATTTTTTTTCTTAACCATGACAATATTTGCTAGCCATGTAGGGTAATGTACCTCGATGAATCCCGCTTCTAGATTGTTAACTTCTTGCTCAATAGTCTGGAGGTAATCAGGTGCAAAACTTCGCTTCTTCTGGATGATCGGTTTGAATGTCGGATCAATTTTGAGGGAGTGAATGATCACATTGGGATCGACTCCCGGCATGTCCGAACTCCAAGTGAAGATGTCTTGATTTCTATGCAAGAAGTCTATGTATTTTTCCCTTTGTTCGCCTGAGAGCAGAGATCCAGCTTGCACTATTCGTAATGGTTGGTCATCTGATAATGCAACAGAGAGCAAGTCTTCGATGGGGAAGCTTTCCAGGGTACTCCTTCATCTCAAAAATTAAAATCTTTGATGCTGACGGTCACAGAAAGGCATGGTTGAGCTTGTCTGAGGTAGCATGATTGCGCTATCTATTGATTTCCACAGATCACCCTAACTCCAACAAGGGTTGGAAATTTTATCTTGAGATGAGATACTGAAGTGACTGCACCGAAAATTGATTGGAAGGGCCTTCCAAAGATAGCGTTATATGCTGAATCTGACTTGACCACCATGAATTGGATTAAATGAGTCACTTATCAAGAAAATTCACCAAGGACAATAGGAAGGGTGATTGTCCCCTCTACTAGCACAGGGTGATTATCAAATCCATATAATGGTCTTACAGTGGGTTGGAGCTTTTCCCTAACTAGGCCCATGCTAAGAAATGTGGAGTAAAATAAGACATCAACATAACGCCCATTGTCAATCAAAATTCTCTTAACAACATGGGTCACCATCCGTCGATGATAAGTGGATCTTGATGAGAACATGGACTCCTTCTAAGTTGAAGTGATGGAATGATCACGAGACTTCTTTAACTCTCTTCGAGGTGGTAATGAGAACTTGATTAGATAGTATTGGTCCTCCTACGATTGTTTCAATTTCCCCAATTATTTGATGATTATTTTGTTATTTTTGTGATGACTGTCCTAGTTGCCCCCCAGTTGGAGGTATGTTTCTTTGATTCGATTGATTCTTCACAAATCAATGTAGATATCCTTATTCAATGAGCCTCTCGATTTCTTCTTTGAGTTATTTGCATGTCTCAGTAGTATGTCCACGACTTCAATGGAAGTGACAATATTGCTCCTGATTTCCTGAATTTGGTTTCAGTAGATGCGGCCACTTGATGTTTTCTTCATCTCGAATAGCCATCAGGAAGTTGACACGAGATGTGTAGCGTGTCCTTTTCTGATCGTGGTTCACGCCACTAGGGGCCATGGAGGGAGATCACGGTTGCCTTGTTGCTTCTTTTGATGGGACATCCGCATTCCCTGGGGTGCTCTTATGTTTTCCTATAGATTGTTCAACTTGCTTGCGATGGGCATTAATAGCCTCATCAGAAGAGATTTGTGCTTCCACATGATGAACTAAGTCGGCATATGAATGGACAGTGTCTCACATTAGTGTCGAGTAAAAAGGCCCTGGATGGAGTCTTCTAAGGAAAACTCCTCTTAATAGTTCAGGGTCTACTCCAGGTATTTGGCGAGCTTCTAAGGAGAACCTCTGGAAGTATTTCTTAAGTGATTCACCCTCATTTTGACAAATGTCGGAGAGATGGGAGGAATCTTTAATGATCCTCCTATTTGCAATGAACTGTTCCACAAAAATCTTGGCGAGTTCGTCAGAGGTATAGATGGATCCCCTTGGAAGGGATTAGAACCAAGTTCGAGCTTGCCCCTTGAGGGTAACGAGAAAGACCTAACAAAGCAGTGTGTCAGGAGCTCATTGGATATGCATGATAGTCCTGTAATGGTCGATGCGTTCATGTGGGTTTGTCGCCCCATCATAGGAATCAATGCTCTGAAGCTTGAAACCCATGAGAATATGATCTTAAAGAATATCTTCAGCTAAAGGTGAGGATTCCTCATAGCCGCAGTGAGGGGGAAGATGATTTCTATCTTGAAGGTGAAATTCATCTTGCATTAAACGTCATAATTCTGCATGTATAACATGATGAGTGGGGTGAACTGGATGAGAATATGTCAAGCTACCAGCAATAATTGGTGGATTAGTAGTTGAGCTGCACATGATGAATAAGTAGAACTAGAAGTGTCAAGGAGATCAGCATCATGGTCTCTATGCAGAGTAACTTCAGTGTCAAGGAGATTAACATTTTGACCTCCACTGAGATCAATCTTGGGGGAGATGAGTTTTCTGCGGTAGTGGATGTTGTGTTCCTCGCAAAAGTCGGATCATCTCATTTTGAGACTCTTCCATTCGGTACGGACACAATATTCTAAAGAGATTCTATCTCGCCTTCATCGATAAAGTCACACCTATCAGGGGGGAGTGAGGCAGAAGCTTGACATCCTTGGTTCAAGGATTGGTTTCTAGAGTGACGGGAGTTGGAGCAGGAGGCTCCATTGTTACAAGTGTTGTGCCTATTGTCCATAACAAGGGTGTTCACAAAAATTGTGATTGAAGGGTTCTCTTCCCACAGACGGTGCCAAACTGTTGTGTGCTAGAAAACTAGTTATGGTAGAGTGAAAGTTTATGCCTTAGCCTTGTTATAAAATTCAGCACACACACAAGTATTTAAAGAGTGAACAAGAAAACTCCAAAAATTTTTACGTGGAAAAATCTCAAAAAGAGGGAAAAACCACAGGTCTTAGCCCAGTAAAAATCTACCACTATGTATCTGTTTCAGAGTACAAAATTTTTCTCGATAACGGGATTACAAAATTGTATATGAAAAGGGAACAACAACTATGTAGTCACGTTCAGGTGATAATAGTTGCTAGTGGTAGCAGATGATGGTGAACAATGAGGGACATCGACTGATGATGAAGGTCTCCATGATGGAGACCGACAGAGATTGACGACAGCGAGGATCAGTGGCGGCGGCTGACAGCGGCGGGTTGACGACCGTCGAGTGGTGGCATGATTGTGCTTGGAGGATCTTCAAGATTTAGAGCTCTCTCCTCTCTCTTGCTTGGGCTCCCATCATATGAGGAATGAGGGGCTATTTATAGATTGGAGGAGTGGCTTCTCTGTAAATATATTCAAAATCCGAACCACTCCACTTCATCGGACGGCTCAGAATGATTCCTTTGATCATTTGATATATTTTAAGTATTTGAATTCTCAAACGAAGTCATAATTATGAGATCTTGGGCTTGTTAGATTTGGCTCGTCAAGATGCTCGATTTGACTATAAACACTTCATGCATAAGAGTTATTTATGGATTTAACAGATATCCCAAAGTTTCTAAGGATATTTTAAGTGCTTGATCTCAACTAGATTCAACTGAGGATCAACTTGCTTTTGACATCAAGATTCATTCTTTGACTAGTAGAATTTTCAGTGTCATATCAAGTATAAAAAAGTTAAAAATACAAATCAACTTGGTATTAATATTGATAGTGTTGCGCCTCAATAACAGTTACAAAAAATTAAAGCGGTGCAAGATAAAGTAGATGTGGAAGAGTAGCACATGGTTACATCAAATAATAAAGTTTGAGTAAAATATCATTCTTGTAAGGATTGCACTTCAAGTACTAAAATTAAGTTGATTATTTATTATTTGGATGATAAGAAATGAGTGTCAAGGAAAAAACTACAAACTACACTTAAGTTACCAAAATGTTTAACTTATTAACAGGAATAAAAATTTGTGAGGTTGATCTTACTATGATTATATATTGGGACTAAGTTCCACCAATGATCTATTTTGTGTTTAAGATTTAGATAAAGTGAGAATTTGATTTCACCAAAATATTATCAAGGTGGTCACTACCTTTGTCTCAAAAGCATAGGGTCCTCATTTTTCTCACACAATTTACCTACATCTCAACGATAATTCACTGCAAGAAAAATTTATTAAAGCCTTTTGGATCTTGAAAAGAACTATATAGCTTCATTGCAGTTGTCTCTAACCATGTTAAGTTTGTTTTTCGTGTCTCAGTTCCATGAACATTGGAATCAATTGAAAATGATGGCTAGTCAATTCTATAACTGAAAATTCTCAAAATTAAATACTTGGTTATTAAGAGAACCAAAACTCCAATTTTTCACCAAAATCAAAGTATACATAAATTCAACATTTCTACACCCTTATTTCAAGAAGAAATAAAACATAGAAGTTTGATAAATGAACAAGATCACAATATATAAAAAAGAATGGAAAAAACAACTCTAATGAAGCATATTGAGAACTCCTTCTTTGTCCCATTGTCTATATTCCCTTGAGATATTTTAATAACTTCTCTAAGAACTTTGAAGAAGCCTCCATAAAATCTTTGTTTGGACTCTATACTCAAAAAGTCCACAAATTTATCCTTATGTTTATCCAACCATTTGTTTTCCTTCTATTCTACCTTATGGATGACGGGAAGAAGCATCAAAAGATGTGGGGGGAGCCGGGTGGAAACTCAAATGCTCTGCACCTTAAGAATTTCCACGTAATCCAACTTCACACTGAACCACCCAAAAATTCTCTTTCTTCATCAAAAGGTAGGCTCTAGTAGAAGATGGATGATTGCCACCTGAGTTGGAAATGAAAAGGGCATTCAAAAAAGGAAAGAGTCTTATAAAGAATTAGAGCTATTTGTAATAACCAACATGACAGTAATTGACAGCTAGGGTATAGCAGCTAAGAATCATGCTCTCTATTTACATGCATTGGAATTTTTTATTCTATCGCTAAAGCACTAGAATTGGGAACATATGTGCTAGACACATTGTGTTGGACTACACTAAGAATCATACTCTAGTGCCATGATGCAATGAGTTTGTACTTAGGCACCAATTTCTCTAAATGGTTCTTGACACTTAGGTAACAACCTAAGCTCCATCAATCAATAGTGCCTTAGATTGCATCGTTCATTCCAAAATTTGTTCCAAATGATTCTCCATATGATTTTACTATTAATGATAAAATTTTACTTCTTCTTTGTAAATCAATACAAAAATAAAAATCAAAAAGTAAGTACTACAAAAATCCTAAAGCATGTTAAAACACATGATAAATTCATTGTTTATAAAACAAATCATGTAAATAACACTTCTATCAAACTCCCTCACACTTAGACTTTTGGTCATCTTCAAGTAAACTTAAAGACATAAAAAAAGATAAGCAAAATTGCTGGCAAGGTATATCCTTGCATAGTTCACCAAGTGTTGTGTGGTATTAATTATAATATCTATTCAATTAAAATATTATCTATTAAGCTTAATTAGTTGTTAGAAGGTTCTTTAGTTAAATACTATTGAAAACACTCAATTAAGCTATATGCCACACACTAATTTATCCTATGTTATGGCACATTGATGCATATTTATTACAAACTAATGCAAATTATCTAAAATCAAGTTTATCACTAAGTGGATAACCTTTCAACAAGATTAACTCCATACTTACATCTATGTCTTGAAAATTTTCTTATTTTGGAGAATAAAGTTAAATGAATTTATATAAATAATATAGTAAATATAAATGCTTTATAATGAGTGCATATTCAAGCCTTTAAGCATCGTCATTATTTCTACATTTTGTGGACATAGATTTATGTCCTTTTTTCACTTCTTTGTTGAGATTCATAACCTTTTTTATTTTATTGTTTATTTTATAATACTCAAAATGCCAAATTCACTTTACCTTTTTCTCTATCAATTCTTACTATTATGATTATCTTTGCATAAGACCTAATAAATTGAAAATTTTAATTTATGTCATGAGTTTTAAAGTACATCTGCTACTAAGTCTCAACTTAGCTTATTTTTATATGCAATGTATATAGTTGCACATAAATATGATCAATTATACTATAACAAGTCTAATTTATTACACAATATATAACCCAAACAAATTATTTAGCATAACAAATTAACCCAATAGCATTATAACAATAATTTCAATTTGAAGACTTCACATTTATTCATAAAATGATAAATATATATTTCTAGCAAAGTACATATTTCATAAGAAAGCTTAATATAATAATTAGCCTCAGTGTCTTGCCTATAAACAACTAAAACTATAAATTATAATCTAATATTAAATTGTTAAATATTAAAATCTAAACATGAAATTGAAGGCAATATTATGAAGACATAATTATGTACGTCATCATGATACATTCAAATTTTTCTTTGGTGTACACATATTGCTTCATGTGTTTTTTTTATTGTTTTAAAGTTGTATTTGGGTACTTTGAACAACTGTGTACTTTGTTTTAGCTAAAATTTTAGCTTTTTCTTTAAGTCTGCTCAAAATAACACTATGCACACACTATGTATTGATGTTTAAAGTGCCCCTTAAATCTTAAGCAAAAAAAAAAAGAAATGGTGTACACACTGTTATGTACACTAGTACTTAGCAAAAATCCAGACGTAGCTCTACGTTTGGACTCCAATATAATGTATGTAGGCTATGTAAAAATTGAATCCTGTGCATACATATGCACTGTACATATTAAGTTATTTCAATTTTTGTTGTGTACACCTACATATAGTAAGTACATATGTTATTGTCATTATAATAACTACATGTAGATACAGTTATAAATGACATATACACATGATATCTACATCTAAATTGTACATTCCACAAATGATACCAAAATAATTAGGAATGAATTGACCTTATCAAAGGAATCTAAAATGCATATACAGATAAAATAAGTAACTTGCAGTAGACCATGCAGTTTAACCAAAAAAGTTAACATATTATAAATGAATAAGTTATCTATGTTTAGCTAAAGAAATAATGTTCATCATCAATCTTGTGAACATGATAGTTAGTTGCATATTTGATGGGCCACTGAGGAATTCTTTATTAAGAATTGGAGGATGTGACATAATCTAAACTGTCTTGCAGATGATATTCCTTGCCCAGAACTGCAGCAGTATCAACCTTCCCTATAAATTTAAATAAGTTAGCAACATCAACATTTGCTTAAATTTAAAAATCAGTATATTAGTTGTAAGCGAGATATAACTTACTCTTAACCCTTCTTTTCCTCTTCTAATGCCCCTTTATCCTTACATTAGAGATGACCTTAGGTCTACACTTTGGAGGATGTTTGACTTTTAAATCCTCATTATTAATGTTTCTAATAAAATTTCTAGTCATTGTTTATTACTTGTGTCTCTAGTTGGTAGGGACTTGATAATTATTGATCTAAATCATTCCCAAATCCAAATTAATTGAAATCAACACCTACAATAATCTTCAAATCATCAATTGAAACTAAAACCAACCCTTAACCCCACCCAATTTGGCCAATTTGACAAATTGATCAACTTAGCCTATTTGACCCATTTGAACTCATATGAGCCAAAATCAAATCTACTTAAAATCAAATCAAATAAATTAAGCCTAAACATCCGAAACCATCATTTGAAGATGACCCAACCATTTGTTTGACCCAATTTGACCCATGGGTCAACCTAGCCCAATTGAACCTATTTGACCTACATGGGTCAAGTTGAGCCAAACCAAACCAAATCAACTCCAAGCCCTACCAAACTTGGCATGACCCATCCTTGGGTCACCATGGGTCAGCCCAAATCAACCCCAACCTATCTTGACCCAAATTAGGTAAAAACCCAATGGGTAAACCCTCCAAATGGGACAAAATCACCATTTTGATGGTCTTACCTATCCCTTAGCGCTTGGAAACCACCCTAAGCTCAATGAAGACACTTGAACCATTGGTTGACTTGATTCAAAGTTGATTGGGTCAGCCATGGCTCAAGTGTAAGTGAGCTAACCCAAGCCACTCCATTGGAACACTTGGAGGAGTAGCCACACACCACCTCAGCCCATCCTAGACCTTCACCCACTCAAGATGCACCACTTTAGCCGATCACTGACGTCTCTGGCCGCTACGCCAGCCAGACACTTGCCAAAGGATGAATTGATCCAAAATGTTGTATCAATTGGGGAGGAGAGTATACTTCTCCCCATCACATTTCAAACCACACATAGAGAGCTTCAATGAGTCGAGATGAGCTTACCCACAGCCTTCTTGAGTTCCCTTATGCTTCCCATAGCCGATGGCACCAAACTCAAGCAAAATTGAGCCTCCTCTCTATCCAACCTCACCTAAACTCCATAAATCCATATTAACTTCACTGACACCTTCATTAAGCTCCGACTATCCAAAATGAATCAATTCGAGCACCAAAGACCACCCCTAGACCAACTCCGGTGATGGTTATGGTGGGGTTTGGTCCACGAGCCACCGGTGAGGAGGCGCGTGAGGTTCTCAATAGGGCTTCATCTCTTCAAGATGAAGTTACTACCTCATCACCAATCTTGAGCTCTAATGAGGTAAATTTTAGTGAACCATAAAAATCCTTCTAGGTGATGATGTTTTGTGAAAGGTTTTGTAATTTTGCATGATTTCCATAATAGGATCTCCATAGATTTCTTCCTTGAAGGTTTTAGAGTCAATCCCGATGCCTCACGAGCTCCAACGAGCCCAGATCGAGGAGGAGGGAGGATGGTGTCCATCTTTCGTCGCTCTGGATATGAAGGATCATCCACTGACCATTCTGTGTGATTGGAATGGATGGTGGTGATTATTATGATAGAAAATCTTGAATTAGTCCATTAACAGCCATAGGATTAATCCCTACCATCCGATTTGAGATCAGACGGCGGGGGCGAAAGTGCGTCCATCGCCACTGACTCAGCGTGCCATGTCAGATGGCTCAAGTGGCCAATCTTGTGGTGCCATATGGAAACCATCACCATGTCTGCTCCCATGTGGTGCCGACGGGATTAGAGATTAATTAGGCTTAAAAATGTTTTTAATCACCATGAACTTCAAAAATCATAACTAATTATATAAAAATTTTAAAAATACAAATACACAATTTTGGGAAGTGTAAATAGAGGATATTTTAATATAAATAAATTTCCTATAGTTTGAACAGTGAATAATGTTGAATTCAAGTTTGAAAGTTTTCCTAGTTACCCTAATTAGGCGCTAATTATTTGGCTAATTGATTTCAAATTTGAAATGTTGATTTCTTAGGATGTCCTTTGCTTCTCATAATTTTCTTGGAATTTATTGGCTAAATAATTAGGGGAGTTTGAAATTCTAATGTTAATTACCATCATTAAGTGATTTAATAATACTAAAATCATTAAATAATAAAAAATTAATTAATCAAGTTTGATTAACCATTGATTAAAAGTGAATGGATGAGGGAAAATGATTAGGACTCCTTTCCTAATTATTTTCTTAAATTAATTTCATAAAAAGGGCTAATTAATGTATGAATTTATTAGGAATTAATTAAGCAATTAATAATAAAATTAAATCAAATTAAAATGATAATTACTTTAGATAATTTACATTCAATTCATGGGTTCCTCTTTATGTGTTCAATAACATAAAGACTCTTAAGAAATTATGATTAACCCATGGGTGTGGAAAAATCATATAAGTACTTAATAGATTCTCTATTAATTATCATTTAGTTATGAGCTTCATTACATTAGGTCTATATGTGAATTGAAATTTTAATTTCTCATTTGCATTTCATTGTAAGCTCGTAATTAAATGATTAATTGAATTATAGAAGCATAAGAAAGAGTAATTAAAAGAATTGCTTAATGATTCAAACTTAATCACCCATAAAAGCTACTTAATTACTTCTCTTTAAACACATCAAATCACCAACATGGGATGGGGTTAAAATAACATATATAATTTCTCCTCTTTAGAGTTTAATAAATCAAATCTAAAATCTAATTTTATAAGAAGCTTTGGTTTTCCTTAAAAGGATTTTATCCAACTTGATTGTTTATTTAATTAATGTGATTGAATGTATCATATGGTAATGTTTAATTATTCCTTTTCAATCATTTAGATTTGTATGCCATTTATTATAAATGGAATTTACTTATATGTTGCATGTGTTGGATTAGTTCTATTATATGTGTGCTATTATCATTAATAAATTTCAAAACTATTTTCAAAGTTATAAATTAATAATGAAAACTTGAATTAATGTTAGCTATGAATATTCTATATGATTTACATTTATTTATAGCTTAAACATTTTAAATTGTTGTTTATTTTCAATATTCATGTGTGTGTTTACATATATTTGAACGATAACATGTATATAGTCTAGACATCCTAGGAATACGAGGGTTTAAGTAGGCCTAACGAGGTCTTAGATTATCGTACTTTCTTGGTTTAACAATTGCATGTACTTGATTTCGTTCATATAATTTCATATATTAGAATTTGGATAAAGCTATACTCTACATAAATAAATGAATTTTTTAACATACAATCTTATGCATGGTTTTCATTCTTATGTTGTGCATACATTCATATGTATTTAAGAAAGCAAGTATATAGTTTAGACATCCCAAGAATATGAGGCTTTAAGTAACCCAAGGAGGTCTTATATTATCTCACTTCTCTAGTTTAAATAATGGGATGTACTTGCTTAAAAATTTAATACATGTAATATTAGCTAAGGAATGAAATTCCTCTTTTCTACCTAAAAATATGCATTCATAATCATTTAAATGTGCCAAAATATATTGCATGCATAGGTATGTTAAGTCTAAAATCATATGAATGATATTAATGATGAGAAGGAATGAAATAACATCTTCCATGTGATGATAATTCAATTATATTAATCTTTAGATACTTTCATGTTGAATAGGATTCTTTAAGATTAACCCAAACTTAAGATTAATAAAATATTTATTTAATCATCCACTAAATAAAACCAAATCATAATAACATGCCTTTAGAAATCAACTTAGGATAGGGATGAAGCAGGTCTTTTCCTCTCTTGATAATACTTAGATGCTAAGTAATTATCAAATGAAACAAAATAAAAGGCCAATTAAAATTTGCAAATCCCTTTAATAACTTGAAATGAAACAATCCCTCATGTTTAACTTAAATAATTTCAAAACTTAGGTAATTATAATCTTAAAGCTTAGCTAAGACCTACCTAAGCAAGCACACATTAGAATACTAAGTCACCACTTTTAACTTTAAGTTAGGACGATGTATGTAATGACGTTGTGTTTGGTTTCATTATGCGATGTTTTAGACTGGATGTTAAAATGATATTAGTCAATTAATATTTTCCACAAGGGATTATGCTAAAGGGGTTATTGAAATAATAATAAATATAAATGCATTTGCTTGTAGGTTGCTTATCCCCTTTGCATAATCCACACTAGGTCAAGTGGGCTTGGTTACCCATGTGTAGGGAGCTAAGTCCAAATTATAAAATATAATTACTTGGGTTTGTATGTATGTTTAGCTAACATCTATTTTGTAAGTGTAGTTACATTTTCTTTTACATAAAAAATATAATTTTGTAATAGGAATTTGAATTAGTGCTATGTGATTCACGATGAATAGTGGCTAGAAAGCAAAGTCCAAGGAGGCCCTGTGAATCCTTGGAGCAAAACCAAACAAAAAGAAAGAAAGAAAGATGAAGAATGAAGACCCCCATAGCATCTATTCAATTTTAGTTATAATATTCTTTTGTAATCCAAGTTGTATAAGGGTAGAGCTCAGCTTCCTAATTTTTCTCTTTTCTAGGGTGTATGGTAGTACTCAGTTGCACCGGCCTTTTATTAGTCTATAAAATTTATGAATGATTGTTGTTGTGTTTAGATTGTGCAATAGAACAACATGAATTTTATAGGTTTCTTAAAGATTTATGTTTGAATGTGTGGCCTAGATATGGCTTTTTTAGAAAAAATAATTTATTTACCCAAATTAATAACATATAACCAAAAATTTTAAATAACTTAGGACGTCATTCTAAAGCCTAGGATATAATCAAGATAATTAAAAGATTTAGTAATCCCTTAGCTGAATGTTGAATGTTTAACATCATGCATATCATCTTATTTCACTCTTGAATAGGGAGGGTCTCCATTCTTGCACTATAGGGAATGCTTGGCCTGTGAGAGCACCCCCTCATGATGGAGAACACCTCCTCTCTCTGATTTGGCTAATAACTCAATTTCATCATGCATTTAGGCATAATTATCTTTTATCCAATAGATTGTGTTAAAATAATATAAAATTTGTAAATTTTGTATTTAGTCTAAGCCATGTTTTCATACTAGTCATGATCTAGTCTCTTAGGGAGTTTTAGGACTCTAGTCTTTTCCAACTAAATAATAACCTAGCTATCTTGCACTAACATGAGACCAGTCTATAGAGTTTTAAAGCATATGAGGTGTTAGCTGGTGGCCACTCTAGGCGATTGTAAGTCTAGAAGTTAGATGAGTTTATCCTCTCTTGTGGAGGTAAACTATTATATCCCCCTTTCACTTAGATTTAGGTGGTGCTCTAGTTTGTGCTAAAGCATCCTAAATTTGTATATGAGGTTGCTTATTTCCTTTGGGCTACAGGTATAAATCCTCACTTCTTGTGTTGATGGACTATAAGCCCTAGCATTCTAATAAAATTTCAACTCAAATAAAATCAGTTCTCTCTTTCAAACACATAAAGCCTCACTATAAGATAGATTGGAGTGCCCACTAGGCTTCCTAGTATGATGATTGCTCCCTACTTATCCACCTTTGGAATCTAAAAAAAAGTCTTTCCCAATTTAACAACCCCACATGATTTCAAAAAAAAATAGCCAATTTATTGATAGTCTAACCATACAATCTTTGGAGATATAATTGACTACTTTAATAGAGATTTTTCTTAAAAAATCCCATTTTCTAAGATGTAATTAACTATAGTGGCTTGCCTCCATAGAGAATTAAAGAACCTGACATAAAATAAACCCTGCTTTTTTTTTCATTTAAAGTAGGGGAAAGATCTCTAGTATATACGAAGACTTGCCTTAGGAGTCCTTATTAGGTGATAAGGTCCATATAGGGTGACGTTTCCATCTCACGAGATGGTACATCAAACCTTAATGTTATACTTGATCAATTCAATAAGTACCCCCTAATATCTGTGTGGTGCCCAAATGACTCCAAATTAAAACACCTTAATACTTGATCAATTCATTAATTTGCACATCCTAGGAGGACATGTTGTCCTGAGCTTGTCTTTCCTTAAATAGTTGGATTAATAAAGTAGGGTCACCATTCTCAATCATTGATCTCTTATCTTTTTAAATATAACCATATGCATCTCTCTTAAAGAACCCAACATTTTTAACACCAAAAACTTTCTCAATGAGGTAAGCAAATGCTCCAACTAGTCTTATCCCAATTTTAGTCATTGTCTTAAGTATTATTGCTTTTCATCAGTAATGAGCCGAGTAGATAAAAAAATGTTCATCTTCATGCTTTGCCAACTCATGATTATGGCGCTCAAAATTTTTTTTGTACCTTCCAGTTTCCCTCTTCATTGACAATGTATCTTACTTATTATAATATTTGATTTTTGATATTTCACTTAAGAATTAATATTAAGACCTATCTTGAAACCAACTTTAAAGCTAACAAAGTTCTTGGATTTTGTCTTTCTTGAATTTGACCAATAACTGTGATGATGTTTTTGGACACTGAATCCAACTTGATGGGCATAACTACAATACAAATCGTATGCTTCCTTCTCACTCTTAACATTACAACCTAAGATATTGAAAACCTCTAGTTTATTGAAATGGGTTGCATTCAAACAAGAATGATAAAAAATGCCAACTTGTATTCATACATGATTTAATAAGAATGATTTGAAAGCTACATACACACCATGTGTACAAGTCTATCTAAATGTTTACAAGGATATTTACATAGTATGTTAACATATGTACAAGACTATAATTATACATGGTGTGTGTATAGCCTTGTACACACTATATGTACAAGTCCATCTACACACCTGTGCACCAGTCTACTCACATGGTATGTCTACAGGGTAGTGAACACATGAACAAGACTTTGTACACATGATGTGTACAAGTGTGTCTAAGCATGTGTAAGACTATATACCGAATCTATGTGCAAAGTCAATAAGTATAATACCTAAAGTTTAATATTTATAAAAATAACCTTCAATGTAAATATAAAAATTAATGAAATTTAAAGATATCAATGCTGCTAATGTAAATATAACAAATTGTGTGTTGTGTATGTAAATACTCCTTAATTATATTTTGCATCTCCACACATTAATGCAATTTGCATACATCTAAAATAATTAATTTCTTTAAGAAAAGTAAACTCGACATAGGTGTTTAATGATATACCGATTGGTTCAAGTCTAAATCCACTCCAAATGAACTAAAGTTCATTTCACCCAAGTTTGTAATATCAACATTATTCTACAACTTGATATCCTTCACATTTTCATGCCACATTTCAAACTCCATGCTTTTACCTCAACATGAAGCTTGATTCACCATCGCTTGAGCTCTCTCCAATCTCCCATAAATTTTTGATTTTTCAGTCATGCGATTGTTTCTTATAATAGCACTGGGTCCAGTCATTAAGCTGATAATGAAGAAAATTTTAATAAAATCCATGCATCATTATGTGATTAGATTCTAGAGGTAACTCTATATCCAGACTCCACACATAATAATCTCTCAAGAATGAGACACAATGCTTGGGAAAGATATAGGATGAAGTATCAAACTTTAACAAACATGCCTAGTGAATGAAAAATGAGAGTCATTACCAGATTCTCATCTCTCTCTCTCTCTCTCTCTCTCTCTCTCTCTCTCACACACACACACACACACACACACACACACACACACACTCGCATGAGCACACACACACAAGCTCACAAGGTTGTAAAATGGTTGGGGAGAATAGAGGGAGAGGGAAACTTTCGAGAAGAATGGGGGGATTTTGTTCTGGAACCTAGGAGAGTTTGGAGAAGATTTTGGTTGAATGAATTCACAAAGATTTTCTAACGAGATCCTCTCTTGAAAACCCATGATATTATGGAAACATGTTATTTTATGGGGTTTCATAATGACCAAACAACCCTTAGGTTTCTAGGAATGAATGGTCATGATCAACTTTTACTACTCTTTATAGCTTCGTAGGTAAAATATAGCAAAAATGAAATGGGTTTTTAATGCCAGGAAATGACCACTGCTTCCTAAATTTTTGAAAGTATATAGAATGACTTGAATTTTTTTTCTTGGTTTTCTTTAATGGTACTTTTTTATTTTTAAGTGTAGTTGGTTATGAATGAAACCTTCTTATTATTTTGCAATGAACTATGGTTTATTGATAGATTTTGGTTTGCCACTTAGATTAGTATTAACTCAATTAGCCATATTGAGTTCACATTTTGTAGAATTAAAAATGAACCAAAATGTTCAACTAAGTGTGAATTTGAGATAGTATAAGCATTTGGTTTAAATGGTTCATCCCATTCTTCAGTTCGAATGGACATTAATAAGTTACTATTCTTTCAAACTTAAAATATTTTTGGAAAAAAATTATTTCCAATTTAGATGATTGACAAAAATCACTAAAGAAACTTTTAGATCTAACTTTGATAATATGTTTTGTGCAAACAATTTTATAGAACAATAATTGATTAGGATCTATTTAACTTATTTGTTCTCTACTAGTTTTTATTTCATGAGTACTTAATGAATCGTATGGAGTTACTAAACTTTTTAAGTCAACATAACTTAACTGGGTTTGCATTTTGACTTGAGCTTCATGTGCAAGCTAAATATTCAAAGGAGTATTTTTCCAAACTAAACTACAAATGAATTAGTTTAGGTTAAATTATAGTTTATGTTGCTTAAATAAATCAATGATAAGTAAATTACTATCTAGGTTATATGGGTTTGACTTATGTGGTCAAATGGCTCCTAATTGATCTAAGAATTGATCCTAAATCAATTAGTAGTGAATTTAGATTTTAATTGTGAGTTTGAACTGAATTTAAGCCTAGTTAGGTTATTTGATCAAATTGATCAAACCATGGGCCAAACCTAGGCAAAGTGATTATAAAATAATCTAGAGTTAAATTGGGCTCAAGTAGAGGAGTGCAATCGATCGATTTGTATGGATTGGTTTTGAAATTTGTTAAACCATTCAAATTTAAATCTAGAATCCAAAAAAAATTGATTTGTTTAATCAATAACATAAACTGACCCGATCTAAACCAATTTTTTTTTGAATTTTCGATTGAGTTTAGAAAAAACCAAAATTTTAAAATATAAATTGCTATAATAATTATTTATTAAAGAATCACATCACTTTATCATATCATTTTATACTATATAAAGTAACTCTTTCATAAATGAAACAAATAATATACAAATTTATCATTGAAATTACTTTCTCGAGAGAAATTTTCTAAAAAAAAGTGGAAAAAATTGATTTTTTTAGCTTTTTTTACTTTAAACGCATGATAAAACAAAACCAAATAAAAAACCAAATATTCCAAAATTGAAATCCAAAAAAAATTTATAAAATTGATTTGAATTTAAAAAATCAGTTTGGATCAGTTCGGATTTTCAATTTTAACCAAAAAATGCACACGTAGGGTCAGGAGTAATATATTTATGAAATCAATTTTAATTTTTGAAGATTTTGAGTTTAAATGGTGTTCTAATAATTTTTGCTAAATTGGTTTCAATATATTGAAATTGACCTTCTTAATCTAATAATAAAAATAGTAAGAAAAATGAAGTTTTAATTTGAACTATGTTTACCTCATTCCAAAACTATGGTTGACACATATATTCTTAGACCATGGCTAGCCTCCCTAAGAGATCACGTACCATTATGTAAAATCTTACAACTTACAAAGGATTCTAAATGCTTCATATCTTATCATTGATACCATCAACCTACTTAGGTTTAACAATCTATCGATAAAAGTTTGATAGGATATTCTCCACTTGTTTGAGAGCTCTAGTCTGCAGATCTTATTACACTATGCATATTTATTCTTTGTAGAGTATTTTTTCCCCAAAATGAATCAATGTAGTGTTCACGTATATATATTTGAAATTGAAATCACCTTAAAGTGTTCATATTGTGAAAAAACTATGAAATAACATTTTTTAAATAATCATTTAGATGGTCTAGCATAAATCATAGCCTTTAGAATTATCTCTTAAGAGAACATACTACTACCCTTCATTCTTTGACTCTTGGTCTACGACATTCAATATATTCTTTGGTATCTACATTTTAAAGAACCGTTGATTCTATTAAACTCAATCTTGTAACTTTTTTAATGATTTAGAATATTCTGAATTATATCTCCATTGGTACAAATGACATGTTTTTTGCCATAATGTGTGAATTATGCACCTTCAAGACTCGTCCTACAAATTATCACATAACATTAACCTTGATCATATGATTAAGTTTATAATTATCTCCAAGTATCCTTCTCTTGGCCTTTAGTGCTTATCTAGTAAACCACCATCCTAGGTCCTTCTCTAGTTTTAAATTTTAACAACCCATTTAAAATGGTGAAATGATTTGTTCTACTTATTCTAATTCATATTCATCTACAATATAGGACAACCTAAAAATCTTACAAGTGGATAATTGACAAGAATAAAAGCTCAAATATTGGCCTATTGGTGAAAGTGTTGTGTAAAAGGTAATTGCCAAAATATTATCTTATAAATTGTATAATATGCTTTAAATAAACTAAAAAAATATCTCAACACTTCACAAGCTATGCCTATTAAGTATAGTGTTAATATAAGAATTAGCATTAATAGTAGGTATATGTTAATCAACAACATATGAAACATAATACTATAAGCAAAATTTAAATGACATGAAGTAATAACTCATTTCTTTATTCCATATATTTTATAATTTTCTCTTTGTCCCTTATTTCTCCACTTACTCATATTCCTACCGCTTATATCATCACCTCCACTTATTTACATTTGTTCAGTCATATAAAATACACATAAGAATAATTTTCAAAAATACAAAGCCATCAACCTATAATTCAACTACTTAATGCTTTAGATCATAATACTTTCTCTATCTATCTTTCTTTTAACTTATCTCTAGTCAACTTGATCTTCTTAGTGGTATCATCTACTAACTTAGGTCCCATCAATCTTCTATCACCCACATTTGTATAAGATAAAGATATTTTGCACCTCCTACCATATAATTCCTAAAACAAAGTTATACTAATACTAAAATGGAAGCTGTTATTATAAACAAACTCAATCAAATGCATATGATCCTCTTAGTTTCTGCCATAATCGAGTGTGCATAATCTCAATAGGTCTCCAACTCTTGAATGATCCTAACAAATTATGCATGAAAGGTTGTATAGAGATTTAACTTTTCCTCATACCCTTATAGATATCTCTTAAAAAACTAAAAGTAAATTTTGCATCACAATCAGAATTAATAACTTTCAGTTCCTCATGCAATCTGATATTTTCACAGATATATAAATGTGTTAACATTTTAATAATTTACTAGCTCATAAGATGAAAAGGTGCTAACTTCATCAACTAGTTAATCACAACTCATACTATGTCATCATCTACTTGAACCTCAAAAAACCCATAACAAAATTCATAATGACCTCTTCCCACTTCTACTTTCAAATAGATAATGAAAATAAAACCTCTAGGTTAATAATTCTTTGCCTTTATCATCTAGTGTCTAACATCTTGAAACAAATTCCACCACTTCACACTTTAATCAAGCCACCAAAGTATTGGATTCGATCATAATACATCTTATTACTGGTGAATTGTGCACCAATGATAATGGACCTCATTTAATATCTCCCTTCTTACACCTCTATTAGAAAGAACTCAATGTTAATACGCATAAGTTAACACCCCATTATCATTAATTATTGCTCAATTATTCTCCCTAATTGATCATGATCAATTAATATTGTATGCTTATCATCAAATTATGAAATTATTTGATCCTGTTTTGTAAGAATTGTGAATAATCATCTTTGATGGCAATTTTATATCTACATTGACTAAACAAGTAACATCAAACACTAATCTATCCATATCTCAAATTAGAATCTCATTAGACACAATCATATAAGCTTCTACACTAGCAGACTTCCTAGTAAAGAACTAGTAACTATATTAGTCTTATCATGTTGATATAAAATGCTAGCTTAAGACATAATCCTTGATTAGCTTTAACCACCTCTTATACCTTAAGTTGAATTTTTTCTAGCTTAGGATATACTTCATGCCTAATAATCTGTATAAATTTCATATCTCACTCCATCCAAATAATATCTTTAGATTTTTAATGCAAATACAATAGTTACCTTGTCTAAATCATGAATATGATAGTTTTTCTCATATGATTTCAGTTGTCTATATGCATAAGCAATAACTCTCCCATTCTATTGCAACACACAATCAATCCTCTTAAAGAAGCATTAGTAAACACTTGCAAACCCTCAACTCTAGATGGAATTGTTAGAATAGGTGCTGACACTTAAAAATTCTTTAGCATTTATAAGCAAACATTATACTTTGGTATCTAATCGAAAGGAACTATCTTCTGAGACAATATTTTTGAATGAATTTTAATTTATGAAATCCTTTAACAAACTTATTATAGTTCTGAGCATGCCAAGAAAGTTATGATCTTCTAACACTATAGCTCATCTCAGCTAATCAACTATGCCTCCATCTTATAAAGATCAATAAAAATGCCACTACCACTCACCACATGATGTAGAAAAGTAATAATTATTTATCAAATTTAATAATTTAATAATTTATAATTTTATCATATAATTGAAGTTTTTTAGTGTCCTTAACACTGATCTCAAATGAGTGACATGGCCATATTTAGTCTTTAGATGTACCAATATCTCATCAATATAAATAATAATAAATTAATCTAGATATGTATACCTAAACACATTATTCATCAGATCCATAAATATGAATGAAGCATTAGTCACACCAAAAGAAATGACTCTAGTCATAATGACCTTAATGGGTACTAAAATTTTCATTGTCACATCCATCTCTTTCGCCTCAACTAATGATACCTAGATCTCAAATTTGTTTTTAAAAATAGTGAACCTTCCAACTAATAAAACAAATCCTCAATTCTAAGCAATGAATACTTATTCTTGATAGTCATGTCATCCTTCTTTTCTAGAAATAACATAATTGTGACTCTGTGAGATAAATTATGCCAAATAAAAACTCTATCTAGTAACTCCTATAAAAGTACCTTCAATTCCAGCATTTCTTTAGGTGTCATTCTATGAGTTGCCCTTGTAATTAGAGATTTACTAGGTACCACCTGAATGTCAAACTTAATATCTATTTTAGAGTAAATCTCTCCAACTCCTCAAGAAATACATTTGAAAACTCTCTCACCATAGTAACATCCTTAATGGTAATTAGGATTTTACTCTTATCACTTATAAGCAATAAATATATTACTCCCTTTCTCCATAATTTATCAACCTATAAGGATGTTAATAAAGATGATGAAACACCTTTGGTACCTTAAATAAAAAGTACTTCACCAACAGATAAGGCTACCCTATTTTGGCTACAATCAATTTAAGCCCCACATTTATTTAGTAAATTCACATCTAAGATAACATCAAACTCAATCAAAGGAAATATAATCAGTTCATACTTGAACTTTATATTTGAAAACTAAATATTATAAATATAAACTTATTTAGAAACTAAATAATCTCTAGCAGGTAAAATAATAAATAGACCATACTATAAGGCAATAAGAAGTACACTCAAGCAAGTAAGAAATCTCTTGGATACAAAAAAATGACTTACACAAAAATCAAAGAAAATCCTACATTACTTTATAGAAATAAAAACTATTAATGTCAAAATTTTGGTGCATTCTTAATGTCCTACTGAGTCAAACAATAGACTTTAGGCTAAGCTAGGGTAGTGACAACATAAACAATAAATCCTTGCTTACTCTCTCATAATCTACAAAACATTTTGGCAGAAATTCCACTGAAAGTTTTAGGCAGTAATTTCCATCAAAAAATTTTGTAAAAAAATTTTCTTCTCATCGGATGTTCACACAATGATTGGTATTGACTGTAGAAATAATTAATTCATTGAGAACTTATACATATATGGAAAAAATATGGCATGAGATTCACATATTTTTCTAGTTTTACACTTGTTGTAATAACACTAAACAACATATATATTTATATTTTTTCTACCAACAAACCATTAACTAACATGGGATCATGATAACTACACAAAAAGGAGAATACTATCAAAAATAATTGATCCAATCAACCATTTCATTCAATAGTATGAAGATATTAACATTGAACACAAATGTTCAATAACTAAAGTTACACATAAATGATATCATGATACAAAAATAGAAATTTAAAATTATAAACATAAACCTACTCATTGTCGATCTCCTCATTTTCATCATCCTCTTCATGCTCCTCAACCACTCTCTTTAACCACATTTATCTTAGTGCATCTTCTATATTCTTACTTCCACTGCAATCATTTGAGCTTCCATCTAAATAGCCATTCGAGCCTCTGTATCCTCATTGAATGAGGGACATGTATTCTAGCTATCTTGTTGATTGAATCAATATCACCTCAGAAAGGAATGGCATACATCATATGCCAAACCCTACTAACCTAAATTGTGCATTCTTCCCTTCTTCTTACATCCAATAACATCTCTATATGTTAATCTCTAATTGCTTAGATTGCTAATTCAACTACTTGCACAAGTAGAACTTTGACTCTACACCTCCTTCAGTCTCATGTTCTCAACCTACAAAATATTATGATATTATTTAAACATAACATATTTTTAAAAGAATTGTAATTCAAAAAAAAAATTTACATACATTTGTTCTTTATGATATGACATCAATCCACCATTGGACCACTTGGTGTTGATGTATTCTACTATGCAATTTTGGATATGTTGAATCTCTACTAAGTGCTTGATTTTGTAGGCATAATATTGAAGTTAATAAATAGTTCTTATAAATTAACTAATACAAATAGCCAATGATTTAGCAATCTTCTTCTATACCTAGTATGTGGAACTGAGCCTTTAATATATAGGGACCCACCCATTCCCGCATAATAAGATGATCGATTTTGTTTAGCTTGATGCCTTTTATGAATATAGTCTAGAGAGGCCTATGCTCTACATAGCTCAGCCCATACTTACTTTACAATCTAAAGAGGTCTTTATCTGATCTTGTGAACATCTATCAACATATCACGCCTCTTGCCTTAAAAAGTTTTCTAAACTTTTTTGGGAGACAACAAAATTCTTTCTATAAAATAAAACACATTAATGAAAAATAGTAGACCATGGCCACAATATATTGCATTATATAACTTAAAAGAGCTTAGTTAATACCTCATTTTTCTTGAACCACATATCATGATCCTATGTTGTTGTCTTCTTCTATGATATATATGGAATATCAACTTTGCTCCTTATTATATCAAATATTTTAGATATTACCTAATTTACTGGATTGACTCTATAAAAGAAACCTAAGGTAACACTACATAATACTAAAATTAAAAGTAATGCATATCAACTTATGTGTTTTTCTCAAGCTTAATAAATGTGCGAGTAGGTGTCTCAACTCCACCATGTTTGTATAGATGGATCAACCAAATGCTGTAGTGGTGGATAGTGATAGTTGGCCCCCTAATGACTTATATATGGTTGTAATAGGTAAAATGGAGTCGTATCAATAGGATATAAAGAATGAAAGGGACGTCTACATGCAAGTATAGTAAAATGGGGTATTGAAATGGAGGTTTTGGTGGTGACAATGGTGGTGGTCTAAAACCTATGTTGGGAAACAATCTTTTACTTCATTATTGATCTACAAAGTCCATCATCACTATGACCTGATTCCATCTATAATAATAATAATAATATTATAAAAATCTACAAAAAAATAAAATTATTTTAGGTATTAAATGTATAAATGGTAGTGCATAACTATAATGTCTAGAAGATGTAAAAAAAGTACATTTCTTGGTAGTATATGAAAATATAGTGCTTAATTATAATATCTTGAACAAGTAAAAAAGCACATTATAAGTATTAGCATAGAAGATATTATGTTAATACAGTATATGAAAATTGTCAGAAAAAATATGTTGTAGATATGAAACAAAAAGGAAGTATGAATACTTTTACAATTTTAAAAAGAAAAAAAATAAAAAACATTTCTACCTCTAATAAACATGTTATGTAGTTTCCTTCGATGAATCACTAGAAGTTGAATTTGAAATCTTTTGATTCTCATCATCATCATTGTGCTCATTTCTATATTAAATAAATTTCACATAGCCACTATATCTTGTAAGCTTATTGCTAGTTCAACATCCTCACTTGAATGTCTAAAACCTATCATCTCCTCCTCTTCAACTCTTCCCTAAGCTTGATCTCAATTACTGTTGCCTAATAAAATTCATCTTCCCATAAGGTAGATTATAGAAAATACTTTTTTGTATAGTTATAATTTACACCATAACCTAAAAATGACTATTATATAGTATTAGGGAATCATTTATTGTTTGAATTAAACTAATTCTTTATCATAAGTCATCTCCACTTAATCATGGCAGAGGCTTGGACTTTTCAACACTATTTTTGAGGGATGGATTTTTTTAAATGGCTGATCAATAGGTAGGAACACATAATGAAAATAAAATCATAAATTTTTATTACATTTGATAAAACCATGCAATATTAACATGAAAACTTTTCAAAAATACTCTACCTTGATAACGATACATATGCAAGAAAATCATTAAAATTCCACATTAGTGCTACTTTAATCTAAAAATTTTACTTTGTAGCCATATCATATATAAGTACACCATAATCCCATAAAATGTTTAGCACATCAATTAAAGGTCGTAAAAAACATTAATTTTATCAATAAGACTCTATAATCTATTTATAATCAAAGTGAAGAACATCAATGTGTGGTCAGACACATCATTACAGATAGGTGAAACTATTATTTGCCAACATGAATAAGGTGACACCTATTGACTATACAACATGAAACCATTAGAATAGTAATCAAGTCTAATGTTGCATGGCTCAGTCATAAATTTAAAATAATTATAATTTAAATACTTCTATATTTCTTTGTCTGATGTATGACTCAAAAAGTATAATTCACTTGCTCTCTCATGGTGTCATCTCATTTGCTTAATTGAACATATAGATGCGTATAACATTTGAAGACATGGAATAAGTGGCAAGTAGAATAGTTGACTATAGGCATAATTCTTTCATTTATGTTGTTTTCTATTGTGGTTTAAATCTAGGTATTTCATAGAATTTTCATTCAACATCCATTGATTCATCTTTATAGGACAACGTACAACCATTAACACAACAATCAATTTTTTTTAGCTGAACATTTATTTTGACACCATCTTCTTTGTTTGGTAAAAATCCTCTTGAACTAAGTTTTCTTATGAATTAATCTCTTTAAGCAACTATACAAATTAGTTAAAATATTCGCATGGTATATTGTATTCAATTTTGATGCTTTGCATTCTTATAACTACAAATAGTTTAGAATAGTTCATGCAACCTTCATATCATGGTTTTTGTGTTGCATTTAATTGGTCTTAAAACTTTTGAGCTTCTTTATTTGATGGTTCCTCTTCTATTACTTCTATAAATTAAGCTCTTGATATATTGAGCACCATATCTTCATATGTTCTAGAGTCATATTTAGCCAACAAGGAGTATCTCATTGAAGCACCAATGTCAACATCAATATGTGGTTTACTCACCATGTAAAGTTTAAAATCAATAATTTGGTTCAAAACCATTACAATAAATGTCTAATATGACTTTATCTTATGTTAAGTGGGCTTGATTATTGTGCCTCACATATGGACATTGTAACATTCTCTCTAGAAGATAAACAAAAAGTTGAGAAGTAACATGCAAAAAGTGCTTAATACCATTTAATAATCCATTAATTAATCGATTTTTTCCCATATGCAACCTATTGTACATCCATAATCATTCATTGTGAATATTCATATGTTGTATAAATTAAGAGATGAAAGAAAGAGATTCTTATGTTATATAACCTTAGAAGTAATTATGACTAAATAATCAAGGCCTAATACTACATATGTGCCTAAGTGTCTAATTTATTTTTTGTAAACATCCAATATAACATATTAAGCTTAAAAGTACCTCACATTCAAATATCCTTCTATAAGAACTCCTAATATTTTCCTCTTAAACTAATTGAGATTCTTAGTGGGCATGAATCAACCCAATAAAAGATTGGTCGCAAGATCGAGAAAGAATGGGAAGGTAGAGCGGGTAGGGAGTGCACATGGGCTTTGCTATAAAGAAGAGGAATGATCAATAAGTGTAATTTAGCATATAATTTGGGATAATAGCGAAAGTCAATTAAAGTCATGAATACATGAGATATGGATGACTATGTTTGGAATCTAATTCACAAAAAAATTTACATGATTTTAACACTAAACAAATGAGATATGTTCGAAACAATGTGATGACCGGTACAGTCATAAATTTGCAAAATTCTATTTTTGATCTTTTAACTTCTTATTAAAAACATTATCATATTAGCAACTAATAATTATAAATTTTGAATTATATATATATATATATGAGGAATATATATATATATATATATATATATATATATATATATATATATATATATATATATATATATTCATCCAAAAATGTAAACTACATAATCAGAAATTCAACAACTAAAAATACATCTCCTAGAAATGACAAATTATGATTTCTACTAAAATGTAAATCCTAACCTAAATAATCTTAGATTAAACTCCAAACAAACAGATAGTGTGAGATACATGAGTTTCAAATTAATCTTAATACAATTTAAGCAATAAAATAAAATTATTTTTAAAAACATCAAATCCAAATTTCATAAATTTGAACAAATGAAATTACAAAAAAATAATTATAGAAGTTAGTTGAAGTGGTTTACCTTTGATTTTACAAAGAAATAAAAAAAATGGTGCATTTTAGTGAAGATCTCGTGTAGTATGGTCCCAACCTTTCTCTCATATTAGAGAAACCCAAGAGAAGAAATTCAGAAATGGGAGGTTTCAACCCCTTTAAAATTATTTCTAGCAAAAACTTCGTTGAAGATAAATAATTTGCATGGTGATGTTCTTCATAGAAATTTCTATCAAAATATTTTAAAGTGAAAATCCATCAATTACTTCAAATGGATTAATATGTTGGAAACTCCTCCAAGAATAACAACTTTTCTTGTAATGCCACTAGCTTTCTAGAAAATTTTTTATCACCTCTACTAGATGATCTTGATAAAAGCACTTAATGGGAACATCTAATGTTATCTATCATTTCCCATATTTACTCTAACGCCTAATCTACAATCCAATGCTTTTATGGACATGAGTTATCATGTGGCTAAAATGATCACACCAAAATGCTGACAAAATAAATAACATAAACCATTATGACACCTTCCAATGAAGTAATATTAAAGCATTACTCAAAAAAATAGATGAACTCCTGCCAAAATCTATAGAACCACTCCTAAATTTATATGGCCTAAACTAGCTCTTCTTCTAACTAACACCACTCCAAAAAAATTCTCCCTCAAAAAAATTCTCCCTCAAGTATCTTTCAAACCATATCCAAATACTACTTAATCATTATTAGATTATTCTCTCTTAATCTTGCACTCTGACTAGTTCTCTAAAATCTCTAATACAAGAAGTTACTAATGAATGTCTCAAATTATCCCTCAATATTTTTAAGAAATAATAATTTTTTAGAAGTGGTGGGTACCTAACAGGAGCAGTAAACCATGGCTCATAAAAAAGATTATTGTTGTAGGTTCAAACAAATATTTAAATTTTATCAATAAATTGCTCTCATGTGATATCAACATGTAGCTTACTTTAAAATTTCTATCTATTGGCTTAGCCATGCACACTTAGCCTCACAATTTAGTAAAAGTACTTCCATGTGTGAGTTATGGTTCTCTAGCCATTGCATGCTATCAAATTATTATTTTTTAAATCTAACAAACCTTCAATTATTTAAGGCATAACTACCCCATGAAATGAGCCTTCAACCTGAGAGAACTACAAATGTATATCTTTCTTGTCTACTCATGAAGTAGAGATTATGCTCTAAAACATAACTCATTAA